>NW_019379457.1:198443-269720 GCF_000648655.2 Copidosoma floridanum | reverse complement strand
TAAATACGCGTAGACCATGATGTTTGCATTTCCGCGTACCGCCCATGACCTCATGAAACCTCATAATATTCTTGGCGTCAGGCAAATATACGAAGCTACAAGTGTTTAATGAAAACAGCTCGAGAATATTTTTGCGGTGCCATAGAAAAACACGCTCGGACTTTGGCTGTTGATTTTAAAACGTTCGTGCGCGAATACTGTTTTTGTTTTCAGTTTTTTAGATTTTTCGCGAATAACTGCTCTTATAATATGAATGTATTTAGCCCAGAAAATTACAACTCTGGCCTCACTTTGTTTCCCAGCTAATTTCGGTTATTAAAAGTCCAGAGTTAATATTTACCCGAGTCCAACACTCGACTCTATGTTGTCCATCATCAGGTACACAATACTCGGAATGTCGAAAAAATGTCTTTTCAAGAAAAAAAAAAAAAAAAAACGCGAGTACCGCAGAAGCCCTTGATTAATCTCCTGAAACTAAAAATATAGTTACATACCTGCACAGGAAGAAAAAATTTTTGGTAACAATCATCTACAATTCCGATAATGCTTGTGTACTCACCTGAAACAAAAAGAAAAACATTTGCAATCTTATCTATTAAATACATAAAAAAACTTACTCCTAATAGTATAGAGACACTGTTTAAATTTTAAGCTGTAGGTACTTAAAGTTTTTTTTTGTATTCTCTCTCACGATTGTTCAGGACAAAAAAAAAATTTTTCATTCTGAACCGCTAACAATACAAAACGAGTCTCGAAAACCGATTAGCTCCTAATCACTCTGTCGCAGACGAGAGCCCGAAACAGTTCCAAGTCTCTCGAAACAATGTCTCGCCAAGGTCCCAGTTCGCGAGACCCAAAGCGGCTAAACAATCGCGCCGTTATCCCGCGAGCACAAAGGCGCGGAAAAGTCAGCTCAACTTTGGAAATCGCGCACGCACTACTCCATCCGTACATTTCGCGGAACGGTATAAACCCGAGGGCTTTCGTTTACATTATACCACCCGACGGAATTATGAATGACTCATCCGCTGTGTATACGTGTATAGCCTACAGCTTAAGCTCCGCTTATCTCTGCACTCGCAAGTGTTCGCCCCGAGGCCTCCGTCTGTTTTTTGGATGCAGCTATTGTTTGATGCACGCGCGCGTGCGTTGGTGGAGATAAGTGGCCCTGCATTTTCGAGGATTTTTTTTATTAAAAATTGATCATACGTTGACTATATGATTTTGCCTGACCTTTTTTTTTTCCTCTTTCTTTCTTTTGCTTACTTTTTTAATAGTAACAATAGTGCAATGTAGTTTCAGTAAAGTGTGTTTAAGTACACGTTTAAAGCGTGTTATCGAAATTTCTGCTTTTTATGAAATGCATCATAGTAGCCTTGATAAACGTTTGAAGGAAAACCAAATCGATGCTTCGTAAATCATTTTACCTATTCTATTGAGCTAAACAATTTTTTTCTTGAATGATTAACATAAGAAGGCTGTGGAGGGTAAAACATTTCTGTCACAGATTTTATACACTTGTGAGAGTGTTAAATCTGTGACAGCCAAGTTTTTTCTCTCCACAGCCTTTCTACATTTATATTTCCCATTTAAATGTTTGCAGTTTCGAAAAAACTGATTAACCACTTGGTGCAACATAGATTTTGTTGTCTTTCAAATTCTTATTCACGCCACCACGATGTAAGGCTTATTTTTATAAAAAAAGAATTTACTTTCTTACACAGTTCATGAATTTCGCAGGAATTAATTACATCGGGGAAAAAAGTATCCATCCCCAAGTCTCTGGAAGTGCAAGCGCGAGGTACTTCATTAATCTATGTAACGCGAGTCGTTGAGTTAAGGGGGAAAATGCGAAATTCCGTTCCCCAAATTAAAGTGTAATCTCGTTCCTCGTCTTGCTGCGGAATTTCCGAAAAAAACCTTCCCCAAGCAGAGAACGAAAAAAAAAAAAAGGAAAAATTTCTTGAAAAAAAGGTG
This sequence comes from Copidosoma floridanum, assembly GCF_000648655.2. The sequence continues at coordinate 267,743 of NW_019379457.1, read as the reverse complement.
AACAAAAGAAATTCAATATCCCCCTTTTTCCCTCCGGTGGTGTAATTAATAGCAAATTTTCTTCCTGCTCTACTAATTTTCACCCCTAATAGCTCAATCTCCTCGCAATCTTTCTCCATTAAGCCACCTCGCCACTCACCCACTGAGGTGAAATTACGTCCCACACGAATTCCTCCCGAAACAACTTCATGCACACTTCACCCCCTCCCCCTCGTGCTACTTCGAAAAACTTGGCTTGCCACTAACGCCTTCGCCGATGTCATATATTTGTTAAACAATATAGAGATTCTTCCGCCCGGGCTTGGTAGGGTGAAAGATTTTTCAGGGCCTTCGTGAAAATTCAAATGAGCCCCAGGGACGGCCAAGGCAGCTTGAGCACTAATTTTTGCCCTCCCCGAAAAAAAAGAGGGCACACGAATTTTCTTTATTCCCGGCTGTTCTTTTCAGCAGGGCGCGCGTTGTAGGTTTCTCCCTTAACTCTGAGCCTTTGTTTCGGGCCAATATAACTTACGGGGGAGAAGAAGGGGGGGTCCGACGCGTGCTCCTTTTGAAAATTTAATGAAGCGCCAAGCGGGGGCAAAAAAAGATGGTTGAAGGTATGTGTGCGCGCGTAAGAGCTGGGATGTTTTTTACGAGTCTGCTATACACCGGGTGCTTCTGCATGCGCGTCCGAGCTTCTCGGAAGATACGGGGGTGGACGCGAAAAAGGGCTTAATTTATGCTTGTTCTCCAAATTTTACACTTTTTCTCGAAACTCGAGGATTTTTTTTCGTTGAAATTTACGTATTGAGTTTACTGCTGAAATCAGTTCAGTGTCATCTTAAAAATTCTTCGTCTCAGAATAACATGCGTCGTGGTTCTGATAACTGTATATAAAATACCTGAGTTAATCAGTCTGATATTTTTAGGAAATAATTTCAGCGACAGCTTTAGAAGACTGCAGATAATCCAGTACGTGCACGAGCGTATTTATTCAAACATCGTAATTATATTTAAACAATTTTTTTTTTACGTAAACACCAAAGAAACAATTGTAATGTTAATGAACAAGTAAACTTTTCTACCTGCTGTTTTTGTTGATCAGCATAATATGTTCTTCAAAAAAACCCTGGTAAAGAAATTAGATTTTTTTTTCGACTTATCCCACGGTTCCCCCATATTTATGCTTGTTAGGTCAAATCACAATTACTCTTACAGCATTGGATTTTTCATTAATTTTTTTAAATTTCGATGTAATGTCGAACTTATAAATTCAGTTCAATTGCTTCTATGTTTTTTTAAACATCATTAATATAACATTTTTATCGCGTAAGCAATGACCTTCCATCTGCGCACTCAAATTATCAACGAGTCAGTGTACTAACCACTAAATAAAAATGATTATCAAAACCGTCACGTATATAAGCAAATCCAATGTCATTGATGATGAAAGATAAATTTGTTCTGTTTAATTTACGATTGTTTAAATGCATAGGTTTGGGTTAGGAAAATTTTTTATGGAAAAAAACTATTGTGGAGTAAAAAACAGGTCCCTCGTCAATCTATGTGCATTAGTTTTTGTCATTTCCAATTCCTGGATTCAGTAAGAGCTGGATATAAATGTTTCGTGATTAATCGATTCGTTTATTCATCCAACATTTATTATTATTCCTGATAGATTTTGCAATCGCATGGACATATTAATGACACACTTACAATTACATTTACAGTGCATACAAATAGTACTTTAGACCTACTTTAAAGAAAAACTGCCTCCCACCGACAAAGACAGCTTCTCTGTCTCTTTTATAATACATTGAACCTCGCGTACCTCTTATCTGTAGTATAAGCCTAAGTATCCAAATTATTCACATGGACGGAAAAACCACGAAAACTCATTGCTGTTGCACAGGTTGACGAGAACCGTCGAGCGGCTCGACTTCATTACTTTGGACTCCCGTAACCCGGAACGCCCCGGTTTTGTTCGCCGCGAGCGCCTGCAGCCGGTGATTTATACGGGCCGCGTCGATTTATGCGCCACGGAGAGAAATTGTTGCATGTGCTCTCGCTGGGGGTTTTTTAAGCGGGCCCTTGTTTAATGGTCATTCCGGTTGGATGGTAATTGTGTTTCGCTAAATGCGAGCTTTAAGCCTTGCGTGAGTTCATGCGAAATATTAAAACTATGAGCCATCGTCGATCAAAGTACGAAATTGTGTGTTACTATACTCAGTAAAATTTTAAATTAACCTTTTAACTTGTCATAATGGGAGTCAATTTAAGAATTACCTGAAATTTTTAATTGAACACTAATCAACTCGGGATTTAATTGAATTACTTATAACCTTAGTGGTACTAGTCTATCTTTAACACAAATTGTGTGTGAAATTTGTGCATCACAAAAAATGTAAGCTCTAGTTGAAATGTTTGATCTAAATATCTACGGATGAAATTACAAAAAACGCAAAATTTTCGAGCCAAATGAGAATCGACGAAATTTTTCGAGACTTCATTAGACTGTGAAAAATAAAACTGATCAAGTCGTCAATGACATATCAACGCAAATTGAGTTTGGTAAGTTTTGGAAAAAGTTTTGGAAACAGTCATTGTTATTCGATCCATAACAAATACGAGTAATTGATAGGTTCAATCGACACTTGAAAGCCACCACTACTACAAATTTTCATCAAAATCAATCTTCTTTGATAAGTTGTCACGTCCATTCCAATAAACCTTAGAGGAGAACTGAAATAGCAAATTGGAAAAGATAAAAACTAGAATACACGACTCAGAGGCGAAGAAGAAAAAAAAGCGAAACGAGAATTCAGCACCTTATCAATAACATGGATTTCGCTGTCGTGCGTATACAATAGCACACACGCATACAGCGTATGTGTACGCACAGCAAAGTGCGATAAACTTCTTATTTTTAATCTTATCAGTCGAGGCCTCGCTTAGCGCGCCTCGCCACACCACGACTTAGTAGTCCGGGGCTAATACACGCGCGCATTAGATAAGTTTTCTGGAGGTACTCTCTTTTTTTTTTTTTTCTTCTTCAACTCCACGAAATATGAAAAACGCGCGCGAGGGAGTGACATTTCGCGTGACGTGCGAAACGCGTGGCCGTGACTGTGCGAACTCCACGTAATAGGGACGGTGAGAAAGTTTTCGCGAGTTCCGAGACAAAGATATACGCACTTGTGAAAATGGAGGACATTATTTCGAAAAAAATCAAGGAGGAGAAAACGCGCGATTACGGAGTGGATGAGATTATGGGCGAGAGGACGGGTTTCTTCTCTTACGTCTACTCGTCTTGGCTGACCAAGTACCTGTGGAAGGCGTACCGCAAAGGGATCACAATACCAGAGCTGCCGGGTGTCTCGGTCGACGATAGTTGTGCCTATAATATACAAGAGTATGCAAAATTCTTGGGTTATTTTTTTATTTTTTTATTTTTTTTTTTTTTTACGAGTTGTGCTTCCAATAAAATGTAGAATAAAAAAACTCGTTGACTCGACTTGCGTTACCTGGAAGATGCGTATTATTCACATTTAAAGTTCACTGAAACATATGATTATTGAAAACAAAAAATTGTTTTCATAAGGCTTTGTTGTGTAAATTGATGACTATAGTACAAGGACGAGTATTCGAATGACATACCAATCAGTAATCGCATTTTGAAACATACGTCTGGTCGATTGGATTTTGTTTTTCAAGTATCGCGTCATTCTTAATAAAAGTATAATGATAACCTGGTATCAGTAATTACTGCATTCTAATTCGTAGAAACTTTTGGCCATAATCGTTAATAGGTTCTTTGCTTTCTAGTTTGACTTTATCGTTAAATTCCCAAGTGTTAAATGCCAATTTTTGATATGACTTTTTACCCAACCTTGAACTATGGACTTTTTGTTTTATTCTTAAAAAAATCGTGCAATTATTTGAATGTCGTATGGAGACTAACAAAAATCCCAGGGGAAACAATTATTTTGAGTCACCATACAATAAAGTGCAAAAGGACAAATAAACCACGATCCATCAACATCGATTTTATCACTTATTGATTAGATTGTATTTTCGCGACTGTTAGCGATAAGACGATAAAAATATTGACAAGTAGTACGCGTCGTTCGACGAAAGATGCTAAAACTTTAGGTAAGGGTCTTTTTGATGGTTAAATTTTTATAATTAAAACGCATGAATTTGTAGAGTTGAAAATTTATGGAACGAAGAAATAAGACGACGGGGACCAACCTCGGCGTCCCTACTGATGGTTGCATGGAGGTTCGTCAGGTCTCGATTCATCGTAGCCTGCACACTGAACGCTTGTGCCCAGATAGTGAAATTCATCCTGCAGGTGGGTGATTAGACTTGTTCGCTGAGTATCCCAATCAAAAACTTGTTTGTAATGTAATGTCTATTTTCAGATGTATTTATTGGGAAAACTCCTTCAATACAGCGATGACAAACAAAAAAGCTTTTCAAACGGCGTGCACTGGATATTATACATAATAGTCTTCGATTTGTTTCAAATGATGCTGTACACGTGGAGCGATATAATGAACCAGAGGACAGCTCTGCGCCTCAAATCCGCTTGCCTCTGTCTATTGTTCAAAAAAGTCACGACCATCAACAGTATTAGACAGAAAAATCCTGATGAGGTTAGTGTTTTTTCTTTTTTTCATCTTAAATCTCAATCGAATCGACCAAGTAGAGAAAGAGAAAAAAAATTTTCTCAATGCATCGAACGGTCTGCATTTATTTTTTCTACTCACATTCAAAATCGATACGAAGGCGATATTATCAAATGCCACGATTAATAACGCGTTCGTTAATTATTTTCCAGCTTATAAGTATGTTATCGAAAGACAGTCATAGGATTTACGATGCCGTTAATTTCGGAACGGCTATAGTCAATGCACCCGTGGTTGTACTCTGCCTGACAATCTACATTTTGACATGGATGAATCCCTTGGCAATATTTGGGCTTCTTGCCTTTCTGGCGTTTTATGTTGTTCAGGTAAGGGACCGATAATATTTCATAAAAAAAAGTAATCCTAATAATCGTTTGTCTTTCGTGTTCACAGTATTGGTTTCGACACTTTATAGATTACTGCGAGAAAAACGCAAAAGAGTGGACCAAAACTAGGATAGAAAGTACCATTGAAGCTCTGGAGAACATAAGATTGATCAAAATTTTCCAGTGGGAACAACCCTTTCTTCGGAACATTATGAGTGAGTGACATTTAATCGTCTTCAACATTTCATACACTGCAATTCCGATGATAAAAATGATTGATTTTTCCAGATATACGCAAAAGAGAGAGTAAATGGATATGGAAAAAAACCTACGTGAAAAGTTTGCTAAATTCTCTGGCCCACGCGATTCCAATCATCACATTCACTATAACGTTTTACATGCACTTTTTGTGCGAAGTCAGCCGAAACAGTATAGCATTCAAAGTAAACATTAATATAAAATACACATTTTAGCGTGATTATCACACAGTAGTTTTCAAATGTGATTCTTACGCGATATTTCATAGATCTCTTATACTATCTTGCAGGTCTTCCCAATATGCATTGTTTACATCGTACAGCTGCACGAAGCTTTGGAAGCAATGAAGACGTCGTTATCTTATCTCAAAGACTCAGTAGTTACATTCAAACGATTAAAGGTATGTTTGATATACATCTACTCATGATTGAAAAAAAGCAATCCTAATAGATTATCTTGTTATTTGACAGGGTGGACTATTATTAGACGACAGCAGTTGTCCCGCAATGAAACCCTACGAAGCATCCCAGGCATTGGCCATAGTCAACGGGACGTTCGTCTACGATGTCTTGAAAAATCCAAACTTAAATTCTGACAACATGAACGATGTCACGTAAGTTTAAACGCAAAAGATTTAATCGATTGAATTCATTAAACTTTTTTCGATTCCTTCAGTAAGAACATGGAAAGTGATCAGGTCAAACCTTCGGAAGAGCAAAAACTAATGACCAATACCTTAGAACGCACACGTCTGGAAATTCTTAGCAACATCAACTTTAAAGCTAAAAAGGGTCAGCTGATTGGTGTCTGCGGTCCAGCTGGAAGCGGAAAATCTTCATTGCTCCTTGCCACATTAGGTCAGATCAAGATGACGTCTGGACAGTTGCTCAGACAAGGAAGCTGTGCTTACGTTGCTCAGAAAGCTTGGGTTGCCAATACAACGATCAAGGACAATATACTGTTTGACGAATCATTGAACAAAAAGAGGTACTACGAGGCCCAGATTGTAAGCAAACTTAGACAGGACATTAAAAATCTTCCTGACAATGAAGATACGGAAATTGGAAATGGGGAATTAGACATTGATGAGGTTTTAAAGCAAAAAATTGCATTGGCTAGGGCTTTCTATGCAGATCGGTAGGCATCATGTTTTTTCGTATGTAAAATAATTCATGGTGATAACGATGATTTATTGTTTCTTTTGTAGTGATGTTTATTTCTTGGACGATCCACTTAGTTGTATGGATGATAATTTGAGCAAGGAAATTTTTGAGGATCTCATTATTCGAGCGCTCGCTGAGAAAACCATAATCATGGTGACTAATGATATTGAGGTTCGCATTTAGAAACGTATTTTTTTGAAAGTAACCTACAATCAAAACTGGTAAAGAGACCAACTTTCTAATTAGTTTTTAGACAGGTGCGATTACATGTACATCATGCGTGATGGAAAAATAGCTGAGCATGGAAAGCACAAGGAATTGATGCGGTTAGGCAAGGAGTACGCTTCTATGGTCAAAACAGCAAATGCCGACGTAGGTGACTATACCAACGAGTAAGGATCAGAACTAATGTATATATTTCTCGTTCAACTGTAATCTGAGCTTTTCTTATTCCTTTGGAATTGTCTTTAGGTTTGAAGAAGTACATGCTGAAGATATTCAAAATGGAATTGACCAATCAAGTAATCCGGAGAAACAAGAAACGTCCAAAACAGCTAACTTGAAAATTGAGTCTTTCACGTTGGAAGTAGATAACAATTTAATTAAAAATGATGGAACTGAACTGAAAAATATTAAAGGAGTAACGTATTACACGTATGCGAAATCCCTCGGGAGTCTGTTCCTGCTCCTTCCAATTATATTGATTTACTTGACCAACGCTTCCATTGAAGTGTACAATTTAGTACGACTCACATGGTGGATAAAGGCAATTGATACGGTAATTTTAAAAATGTGTTAAAATCATCTGAATGCTTTTTACAAATATGAACGCAGTATAAGCTCCTCAACTTTTAGAGGGAAATCTACAACGAGAGTACTTCCACTTATTACGAGCGTTGGTGTAGCGTCAGCCTGTTACTTTTAGTACTTGGTTGTACGATCCAAAGTTTTGTTGCACAATTCGCAATAACACGAATCACTAATAATATGCACGACTCATTGTTAACAAAAATAATTCATGCTCCTGCACGTTTCTTCCACTCAAAGGACTACCACGTTATGAAGTCTCATTTTATGAATGACCTTAATTTTGGTGAGTTTAAGAATAATCCCTCGTCACTTGATTATGAAAACTTGTGATCATTGTTTTTTTTTTTTTTTTTTTTTTTTTTTTTTTTAATCAATTAACCTTGTGGTTGATACTTTTAAATGAATTGATATTTGCTGGTTCTTGTGTCATTTACATTACTTGCGAGCTTTTGCTTCAAANCAAAGGTTTTATTTTTTTATTTTTTTATTTTTTTTTTTTTTTTTTTTAGTTAGTACTGAGCTTCCGACAAAATTGGACAATACTCTGAGATACACAGCTATTATTTTCTTCGCCTTCTTCGTTATGCTCAGTACCATTCCTTGGTTCACAAACTACGTTGTACTCACCATTGTATTTTTTCTTTACGTTGGAAAGATTTACAGGTATGAAAATTTACTTAACGTTCAAACAAGCTGATTAAAAATATCATGCGATTATTTGTTTTTACCAAACAAGAGCTGCCCAAATAAACTTTAAGCTCTTGGAGCACAAAATAAGACTGGAGATCAACAATTTCCTTCAAAACAGTATTGAGGGGCTGAGCACAATCCGCATCTTCAAAAAGGAAAATGATTTAATGAGCAAGTAAAACATACTGTTTATCATAAATCACGTTAACAAGCCAACATCCTTTGTATTTTACGCGATAAAATAATAACGTTTCTTATTTTGCTCCAAATCCATTAGGTTTCAGGATTTAGTTGACCTCAATAGTGCATGCTGTTTCATCCGAGGTGTCTCAAAGAGTTGGTTATCTTCGAGGCTTGAGGTTCTCACGGCTAGCTGTATATTTGTCGCTTCCTTTTTTACAATCAGCCTACAAGAACATACGTCACCAGTACTGTTTGGACTGACTTTTGTTTACATATTCCAAGTGCCGCATATCATAAAAATGGGCATCAATTATCTACTCAAGACAGAACAGTGCTTTACTAATGTACAAAACATATGTGACTACCTTGCAGTGAGTAAACCTTTTTTTTAATAATTTTACATTGGATTTTGGAAAGTAAGGTTCCATCTTTACTACTCTAGGCTCTTCAGTATGGCGATGACGATAAAACAACAACACCTACTCTCAATACTGAAGAATGGCTGCCAGCAGGACACGTTCAGTTTGAAGATGTGGTAATTCGCCCCAGGTTGGACGAGCCTCCTATAATAGATCACTTGTCGTTTCAAGTAAAGAAAGGAGAAAAATGCGGTAAGCCATTAGGTCCATTTTAGATTGACCAAAATGTTGTTGGTTGTAATGAGCAAAAAACTTGTCCCACATCTGATTATTCAGGAATACTAACCAAAACAAAGGCTGAAAGAAATGCAATCGTAGCCGCAATCTATGGTCTTTACAAGTTGAACAATGGCCAAATTACCATTGACTGCACTGACGTACGAATCATTGGTTTAAAACGACTGACATCCCAAGTGTTTTTCGTACCCGAAAATCCCACATTTTACGGCACCGTCAGGTAAATAAACAATTACTGGATTGCCTGTTCCGTCAAGTCACTTGTTTTTACAAAAAATTTCCGTTACCACCAACTAAGGTGTTTCCTGGATTCCAAAAATTGTTACGACGATGCAGAAATATGGAGCGTTCTGGAAAAACTACACCTGAAAGACGTAATCTCGAAGGTTGCCTCGCAACTTGACTGTTCGTTTGCCAAAAGTATGTTCAACGCCGTTGAGAAGCAATTACTCTTCTTCGCAAGGGCTTATCTCAGCCAATGCAAAGTAAGTCCTGGTAAAAATGACCAAAACAATTTTCTGTACTACATCAATGTCTTTTCTGCCTCGTAGGTCATACTGATGGAGGAGAACTCGAGCACCGATCATCAAAGCACTGCTTTGATTCAGGAGGTGATCGAAAAACAGTTCGAGGGCTGTACAGTACTGGTTTTTGCTCAGCGTCCGAGATTTGTGCTGTCGTGTCATTCCGTGTTGATTGTTGAGAATGGCAGAATGTTGGGGAACGATTACACGTCGACTTTTTTGGAGCAGGAGGAATCGCATTTTAAAAAGTGGATGGTGGAAGACGAGTTGGACAGGTCGAGGTTCTGAGTATGAGATTGTGCAAATTGAACCGAAACGTCAGATTGACAAACTCTAAAACTGAATTGGTCAAAGTTGGGTCATTAATTTTCCAGCGGATCTAAGTTCAGCACAGTACAGTAGTTAAAAAGCCACTGACTTTAAACAAAAAAAAATAGTCCTAACAGGCTCAAAACTGTTAATTGAATACATTCAAGATCAAACGTTGGTAGCAAACGTAAACGACATATAGAGTTCCACTGATTTATAAGCGACCATATTGTTAAAATTTTTAAACCAGCGAATGATCACTGATTCAGTTTTAGAGAATAAAAGAATGGAAAGCCATTGAGAAACGTCTCTTTCAAGCTATGGATTTCGATTAGTTTTGGGTGTTTTTTGAAATCTTTAGCAGCAATGATTTTTTATGTTTTGTTTCATAAGCAACAATGCAGTGTAAAATTCTTTCATGATTTTGAAATACTTTAGTAACCATCACTCATTTTACAAATTGTATATTAGCAATTGTATTATTTTATATTATTGTCAGAGTTTATATGTACACTTGCTTGAAATTAAATCATACATAACATTTGATTTCTTCATCGATTTTTCTATACTTTATGAGGTCAAATACTTTGTTACGACAAATTGGTTTTAGTTTTCTAACCAATTGATTTGTGAACAGCATAAATGATTTCGTTGCTTCAACTAATGAAAATATAATTTATTTACTGATGAATACTTAATTTACTTTCTCAACGTGATTCGATATTTAATGTTTTGAAGAGAAGCCGACGCTACATATACTTATTTAAACTTAAATTAAGTTATACACATAACATGTAATGTTTACATTAATTTTGATATCGATATTATTATATAAAAATAAAATAAAATTTACAAAAAATAATCATGTAAACGTATAGGTAATAATCATGGTAATAATAACAATACTTTATACTCGTACTACATTTCAAACTCTTGAAAATCATTGATGAAATCCAACAACACGAAATCATCCAATAAAATGTAACTTTAAGTAACGTATCTATTCTACATTCCCCGAGTAAAGTCAGAGAGAACAATCATAGTATTGATCATAAAAAAAGGTGGAGCACTGGTGGTAAATTGATAACGTCTGCGTTTGCTATTCAAAGTCTAAATATAATGTATGCGTACGCAACAGTACTCACACGTGCGTACATATACAGACACTTTGGTGTAGGCGAGGCCGCAATATTGACGTTATCACGAGCCGACTGGCCACGTTTGATTGAAATCCATTAACTGATACACGTTCGTTTCATTTACTTAGTATTTATACTACCATAGGTGGTAAGAGCTCGAGGAGAGGAACGCTGGTGAATTTCCGCTGGGAATAAATATATTTTTAGATTCGATCGATCAGTAAAACTAGAATTTCCTATCGAGCACACATCACTAGAGAAATGTATGTGGGTAATTCCATCTAAAGTGGTTTATTTCATGTACCAGTCGATTACAACGTTGTGTGAGGAGATCTTTGTCTGACAACTTTTTCAAATAATCAAGGAAGGTCTTCTGCCGAAGGTACAACAGAATTCAGATCATAAACAAGTATTTCTTTAGTTTGAAGGGAAAAGAGCCAAATTCTACTGTTTTGGCGATCGATACAAGCAAAATACGGCTTTTATTATTGTTTGTTTGTGAGACAAAAAAAAATATCAACATTGTAAAAGAACTAAAAAAAAAAATATATATATCCAAGACTTGTAAGCTGTTTAAGTTGTAGAAAACATTCTCGCAGATTCTATTTGATACGTTTGTAACGTTTCGTATCTTACAGAGGCTGAGATAACTTAAGAAATAAGCCAGTGCTACAGACTCATACATTTTGAAGATCAGTCTCTTCAAAATGAACAGTAAGAGTACACCAAATGATATTGTGGATCTTTGCGAAGTGTTCGGTTATCGGCTGGGAAGTTGATGGATTAAAAAAAAAAATCGTTACGTACACATGATATAAGTATTGTACAAGGGCAAAATTTAATATTCATTTAGAACGTCACAATCTCAAGTTTACAACAATTTAACAATAGCCTTATTTGTTGTTTTGGTTATTAAGAATACAAGAAAAATGTTAAAAACATTTTTTTTATGCTCTGTCCACTTCAATCTTCAGGATGTTCCTTTTTATAGAATTACCCATATAACCAGTCGAAATTCCGCTGAGCGATTTTTTATGGTGAGAAAAATAATCACGTAAGCAAAACTTACTTGACACAAATTAACACTTGATATACTAAGACTGCACATTTGTTTGAGTCAATTTAAATAGTTGGTCATTGCGTGTAATTGATATTTTGAAAATGTTGGCATAGTTATACAGTATAAATACTTAAATCAATGCAAATAACGTGTTTTGGTACATAGAATGATTGTTTAAACTCCATTCTGCTGTTAGTGTGGAATTTATTGATATCCCATAGCATTGATACAAAAAAATGTATTTACTTAATTTTTGAACAAAGCAACAAAGTTGTGAGCCAAGTGACTAATTATGTGCTTAAGCCTATCATACTTTTAAGGTGGCTCCAGTGTCCTCAATGTTAAAATTATAAATAACCCAACCGAGGTTAATAAAATTGAATTATATTCTTTGTATTCCTATCTTTCTATTCGTATAAAAAAAAATTAATTAAAAAAAAATCATGCTTACAAAATCGTAGTTTTAAAACGGGTTAGATAGGAAATGCAAGCTTACGCGATCTACAACCTACTGCTGCACTTATATAAATAACCCGTAAGGTGTAAAAAATATACTATCTTGTATATATTATTACGTAGTTTTCGATGACATGAGAAAAGTGTCTTGTTATCGAATAAAATCTTTAAATAATCGGAGACTAAGTAGGCAATGTGAATCGTATAGTTGGGGAAAAAACAAATATGGCAACGTTGCTATGTGCTATATTGACACTGGATTCCCGCGAAATTCATACACTCAACGTACAGCATACTGAAACCTTTATTGAATAATATCGGGAAAAAGTTTTTGGATGTGGTTTTTTGTTTTGATTTTTATTGCTATGGGTTATTGTGATAGATGATAGATACGGCTTTGATAAATATCAGATGGTTACAATAACGTACATGTTGAAAGGATGTTATACGTTCAGTATACGTTTGTTTTGATGTTATAATAAACTTATAATAAATTTTCACTGTATATACGTATACTGTAATATATATGTATGGTAACAAAAACAATTTTATTAATATGACAGAAAAAATTGTGTTTACAATACAGCACGATTCAAACTAAGTACATTGTTGTAAGATTTGTTCATATAATTTTTCAATTATTTTTTTGTTAATTTTTACACGTGGTTTTGTTCCAATATTTTCACCCAATAAAATTTTTAAACTGTCGATACCTCCCACTTTACAAGCTTCTTTCAGCGTCTGTTTATTTATACCTGCATTTGCCATTTTATTTTTCATAAAATTGGAAATTGGTAAATTGATTAATGTTTTCTTTATTTCATCTTTTTTAATGATAAATTCTTTGGGATTAATTATCATTTGAACATGGCGAGTATGCATGATTATAGTACTCGTGTCACTGCAATGTTTATCAATTAACTTTTTGAGCATTAAAACGTCATTTAAAGCGTTGTGGGCGCCTTTCGTATCTTCAGGACTAAGGTGATCCAACACTAAATCTGTCAATCGGTAGCTTAACTTTTTAACTTTTCTTTCGGGAAACAACTGTCTGCAGATTGGCAAGCTGTCAATGAATCCTTTGACGAATATTTTAAATTCATTGAGTAGCCTTAATGAAGTAGCTAATTGAATGATTTTTTTAGCATCAAACCTATAATGTACAAAATGTTTAGCATCAGTTTGTATGTCTTTATATCATAATTAAATAACACACAGTACCTAAAACAGTTATGAGCTAATAATATGCATGGTTTGTTTGTGAGTTTTAAAAAGTAAAGAAAGCTCACAAAAGCTTCCCTAGCCAAATAAGTTGTTACTATAGAGCCATTCACATGCATTATGCCGTTGGAAATTGTGATGTTAGTTAGTGCCGATGCTTCTGCTGACATGTTTTTTGTAGGCATTATATAAACGTCGAACGTTATTTCTCCAACAGCAGCAGATATCTGTGTGAAAAGATAATAATTTGTAACTACATCTTTTGATTAAAAAAAAAAAAAATGAAAAGGGAAGAGTACGTAATATATACTTTGCACTACTTTCAGTCTACTTACCTGAACAATTTCATCTGACTCCCGAAGCCCAGTTGTTTCTAAATCAAAAACAACTATGACCCAACTCTCACGTTTGGAATCATCTATAAAAAATTCGTTACTAACAATTATTTCTGTTTATGATGTAAGTCACTGTTTTAAATTAGCAGATTTATACTAACTACATACTAACAACAGATTTATCAATTAAATGCGAAGTGTTCAAGTATCCCGATCCAGGTTAACTTATGCCTTCTTTTCGCAAAGTAGATGAATTTTTAGAAGTTCTTTGTTTTTTCAATTCCAGACGCCGTCTCTTTCGTGGAATCGTTTTTTTTTTTTTTCAGCTGTATGCATGAAATCCAAATGTTTCCTTTTTCTGTAAGCTTGAGCATGAATCGAGCTTGATAAATTTAATAAAGCGTTCAAAGAAGTATGAAATTCATAACCCAAATTCTTCTGACAGACTGCTAATGCGACTCGATAGTTATGAGATTCAGATTCCCCATAAAATGCTGATTTTGGATTTTTACTGCAGATCACATTATTGAAAGATTCATTACCTTGACTAGAAGCACAAGGTGCTATTTGAGACGCATTATTAACGAATGGCTGAATGATTTTTTCCAATTTATCTCTCAAATTTACATCTGTAAGGCATTTTCCATTTGGAAAATATTTGAAGACGTGACTATCACCTGCATCTTTACATGAATTCATACAATTTTGATGGTCACCAAAAGCATGTGCAGTAATATTTTGTAAAGATAATTTGACTTGAATTGGATTGTTTTTATTCTTCGTAAGCGACAAAGAAAACATCTTAGAAAAATACTGCCTTAGCACGCTATTCAACTTCATTTCATACAGTTTAGAGTTGAATGTTTTTACTACATGATTCAAGTCAGACCACTTTTGGATAGAATATGGTGAAAGACGCCTAAGAGCAGCGATAGCAGATGAATCGTCATCTCCAATAAGAGTTCTAATCCTACAGTTAGCAGAAAGAAAATTCTCGTTTTTCAAAATAATGTCAACTGCCATTTCTGCCTCCATAGCTCTTGCCGATCCAACGTGATTTTTTCTACAATCATGAATTTTCGCTGTTTTTTCCTTGCATTGCCTGCAATAAATATTACGGCATGCGTATGCTATTACTTTTTTTGAGAAAAACCCAATCAATGAAGCGTGGCCTACACGTAAATTAGACAAAAATGAAGTTGTAGTAATGAGAAGTAATTGCATCAAGATTTGTTCTCGTGAATAAATATAGTTAACACCGTACCACTCATACTATTATGTTGTCTTCCTCGTTTTGTCCATGCAGCATCATACGAAGCACTTATATCCAAGGTATCATTTATTTCAGGTGAGCCCTCAATTGTACTAAAAAAATTCGCAAACTGAAGTTATGAACAGTAGGATCAACTTATTCTTTAAATAGCATAAGTAAAAAATGATTAAATATTGTTATATGTACTTTATTTTTTGTTATATAATATTCAGATTCAGATCTTTACAAATGTTATTGTAAAAATAAAATATAACTCAACATTTTTCAACTTGGTAAGGAAAATAGTCCATTTGTATGTATATACGAGTAGAAAGTAGAAATAAAAAATCAATTCTATGTACAAAAAAATTCGTGTAAATAAATTAATGTCTTGTAAATATTGTATAATGTTTGCAAAGCCCATATTGTAAAAAAAAATTTTTAATTCATGTCACAAATCCAGTACGATGAGTGATCAAAGCAGAAATTGAACCGTAACTTACTCCTTTGCGTTGAAATTCAAAGTCAATTTTTTTTTAAGATTTATGGCATCAATACATGATTGATTTGCAAGCTGTTCAATTGCAGGTCCAACTTCTCGCTCAAACCTTTTCGTGGACGTATCACAGACGGTTGGAACATCAATAGATGACAGTAAAATATTCAGCTTCGTTTCGCCTATACCAGCATCAAGCATACCTTTAACAAAAAAAATGCTGTACTATTAATATTGCTTTTTAAGAGAAATAATTCATCTATTTTGTTTCAATCCCCTCTTGACGTTTTAATTATCTTACGCGATCTACAACCTACTGCTGCACTTATATAAATAACCCGTGAGGTGTAAAAAACATACTATCTTGTATATATTATTACGTAGTTTTCGATGACATGAGAAAAGTGTCTTGTTATCGAACAAAATCTTTAAATAATCGGAGACTAAGTAGGCAATGTGAATCGTATAGTTGGGGAAAAAACAAATATGGCAACGTTGCTATGTGCTATATTGACACTGGATTCCCGCGAAATTCATACACTCAACGTACAGCATACTGAAACCTTTATTGAATAATATCGGGAAAAAATTTTTTGGATGTGGTTTTTTTGTTTTGATTTTTATTGCTATGGGTTATTGTGATAGATGATAGATACGGCTTTGATAAATATCAGATGGTTACAATAACGTACATGTTGAAAGGATGTTATACGTTCAGTATACGTTTGTTTTGATGTTATAATAAACTTATAATAAATTTTCACTGTATATACGTATACTGTAATATATATGTATGGTAACAAAAACAATTTTATTAATATGACAGAAAAAATTGTGTTTACAATACAGCACGATTCAAACTAAGTACATTGTTGTAAGATTTGTTCATATAATTTTTCAATTTTTTTTTTGTTATTTGTTACACATGGTTTTGTTCCAATATTTTCACCCAATAAAATTTTTAAACTGTCGATACCTCCCACTTTACAAGCTTCTTTCAGCGTCTGTTTATTTATACCTGCATTTGCCATTTTATTTTTCATAAAATTGGAAATTGGTAAATTGATTAATGTTTTCTTTATTTCATCTTTTTTAATGATAAATTCTTTGGGATTAATTATCATTTGAACATGGCGAGTATGCATGATTATAGTACTCGTGTCACTGCAATGTTTATCAATTAACTTTTTGAGCATTAAAACGTCATTTAAAGCGTTGTGGGCGCCTTTCGTATCTTCAGGACTAAGGTGATCCAACACTAAATCTGTCAATCGGTAGCTTAACTTTTTAACTTTTCTTTCGGGAAACAACTGTCTGCAGATTGGCAAGCTGTCAATGAATCCTTTGACGAATATTTTAAATTCATTGAGTAGCCTTAATGAAGTAGCTAATTGAATGATTTTTTTAGCATCAAACCTATAATGTACAAAATGTTTAGCATCAGTTTGTATGTCTTTATATCATAATTAAATAACACACAGTACCTAAAACAGTTATGAGCTAATAATATGCATGGTTTGTTTGTGAGTTTTAAAAAGTGAAGAAAGCTCACAAAAGCTTCCCTAGCCAAATAAGTTGTTACTATAGAGCCATTCACATGCATTATGCCGTTGGAAATTGTGATGTTAGTTAGTGCCGATGCTTCTGCTGACATGTTTTTTGTAGGCATTATATAAACGTCGAACGTTATTTCTCCAACAGCAGCAGATATCTGTGTGAAAAGATAATAATTTGTAACTACATCTTTTGATTAAAAAAAAAAAAAATGAAAAGGGAAGAGTACGTAATATATACTTTGCACTACTTTCAGTCTACTTACCTGAACAATTTCATCTGACTCCCGAAGCCCAGTTGTTTCTAAATCAAAAACAACTATGACCCAACTCTCACGTTTGGAATCATCTATAAAAAATTCGTTACTAACAATTATTTCTGTTTATGATGTAAGTCACTGTTTTAAATTAGCAGATTTATACTAACTACATACTAACAACAGATTTATCAATTAAATGCGAAGTGTTCAAGTATCCCGATCCAGGTTAACTTATGCCTTCTTTTCGCAAAGTAGATGAATTTTTAGAAGTTCTTTGTTTTTTCAATTCCAGACGCCGTCTCTTTCGTGGAATCGTTTTTTTTTTTTTTCAGCTGTATGCATGAAATCCAAATGTTTCCTTTTTCTGTAAGCTTGAGCATGAATCGAGCTTGATAAATTTAATAAAGCGTTCAAAGAAGTATGAAATTCATAACCCAAATTCTTCTGACAGACTGCTAATGCGACTCGATAGTTATGAGATTCAGATTCCCCATAAAATGCTGATTTTGGATTTTTACTGCAGATCACATTATTGAAAGATTCATTACCTTGACTAGAAGCACAAGGTGCTATTTGAGACGCATTATTAACGAATGGCTGAATGATTTTTTCCAATTTATCTCTCAAATTTACATCTGTAAGGCATTTTCCATTTGGAAAATATTTGAAGACGTGACTATCACCTGCATCTTTACATGAATTCATACAATTTTGATGGTCACCAAAAGCATGTGCAGTAATATTTTGTAAAGATAATTTGACTTGAATTGGATTGTTTTTATTCTTCGTAAGCGACAAAGAAAACATCTTAGAAAAATACTGCCTTAGCACGCTATTCAACTTCATTTCATACAGTTTAGAGTTGAATGTTTTTACTACATGATTCAAGTCAGACCACTTTTGGATAGAATATGGTGAAAGACGCCTAAGAGCAGCGATAGCAGATGAATCGTCATCTCCAATAAGAGTTCTAATCCTACAGTTAGCAGAAAGAAAATTCTCGTTTTTCAAAATAATGTCAACTGCCATTTCTGCCTCCATAGCTCTTGCCGATCCAACGTGATTTTTTCTACAATCATGAATTTTCGCTGTTTTTTCCTTGCATTGCCTGCAATAAATATTACGGCATGCGTATGCTATTACTTTTTTTGAGAAAAACCCAATCAATGAAGCGTGGCCTACACGTAAATTAGACAAAAATGAAGTTGTAGTAATGAGAAGTAATTGCATCAAGATTTGTTCTCGTGAATAAATATAGTTAACACCGTACCACTCATACTATTATGTTGTCTTCCTCGTTTTGTCCATGCAGCATCATACGAAGCACTTATATCCAAGGTATCATTTATTTCAGGTGAGCCCTCAATTGTACTAAAAAAATTCGCAAACTGAAGTTATGAACAGTAGGATCAACTTATTCTTTAAATAGCATAAGTAAAAAATGATTAAATATTGTTATATGTACTTTATTTTTTGTTATATAATATTCAGATTCAGATCTTTACAAATGTTATTGTAAAAATAAAATATAACTCAACATTTTTCAACTTGGTAAGGAAAATAGTCCATTTGTATGTATATACGAGTAGAAAGTAGAAATAAAAAATCAATTCTATGTACAAAAGAATTCGTGTAAATAAATTAATGTCTTGTGAATATTGTATATTTATAAAGCGCATATTGTAAAAAAAATTTTTAATTCATGTCACAAATCCAGTACGATGAGTGATCAAAGCAGAAATTGAACCGTAAGTTATTCCTTTGCGTTGAAATTCAAAGTCAATTTTTTTTCAAGATTTATAGCATCAATACATGATTGATTTGCAAGCTGTTCAATTGCAGGTCCAACTTTCGCTCAAACCTTTTCGTGGACGTATCACAGACGGTTGGAACATCAATAGATGACAGTAAAATATTCAGCTTCGTTTCGCCTATACCAGCATCAAGCATACCTTT
This sequence comes from Copidosoma floridanum, assembly GCF_000648655.2. Next base: position 248,426 of record NW_019379457.1, on the reverse strand, counting down.
AACAAAAAAAATGCTGTACTATTAATATTGCTTTTTAAGAGAAATAATTCATCTATTTTGTTTCAATCCCCTCTTGACGTTTTAATTATTTATTGTTGCTAAATTTTTATTTCTTACCAATTGCTAATTTCAGATTATTATCGTACGTTTTATCGTCATTACTAGTGTGACTTGTTTCAATCATACTGATTTTTTTGCATTGTTGACATTGAATATGTATGATACTGGCTATACCTTTCTTTTCCTCATTACACAAGTGACACAATGAAAGTAGAGATTTGCAATAACAACAATATAAATCTTGAGCTACCTTATCCACATTCATTATTCTGCATCCATCAAAGGACTTGTAAGTAACTGTCTCATTCTGAAAAAACAAAATTAATCAGGTTATATTTGTGCTCTTTATATCATTTGACATAGATAGTATTGTATGTATGTGTATCTTTAATAATTGCAAAATTGACAGATATTCGGAAGAACTGCGCAAAGTACATAGCGGATTATTTGTAATTGATAAACAGTTACTAACCTCAGTATTTACTCGTCTTCCTCGCTTTCCTTTGACATTTTTTAAAAACGTTTCCATTCTCACTTGCTCTTTCTTCTTCACAAATTTTCCTTTCATTTTACCAACTTTCCCACGAACATCGTGGCCCATTTTAAGTTACTTTTATTATCTTTTATTATTACTTATATTAGAATATGTACAGGCTAATAAATAGCTATATATACATACAGTTGCGAGTGCAAGTCAGCTCTCAGCTGTCTGCATTCTGCAGAGTACATATTTATATGTATGCCTACAGCTGAGCAATGTTGCCACATTCTTGAGCTTAGGAGCGTACCATAACAGTTCATCAATTAGGGCACCATAAAACTTTTTTGTTTTTTTATTTTAACTCACTAAAGTGACAGATAAAATGTAGAATATGGATTACAACAGTCTCTACGAAAATTTTATACTATATTTTAAAGAAAATAATGATTAATTTTTAGTCTCCCCATTTTGATACGGCACTAGGCGCTGGAGCCACCTTAATTAGGCTTGAGAATCGAGCAATCAAATATGAAACGCGAATCATCATTAAGTATTTATCGGTCCGATGAGCGATCTTTTTTACAACTTCGACGAGGGATCTTCATTGTTTCGTCTCTTTTTCCACGAGATGAGGGAAAACGGGAAGAAGTGGAGGAGGGAAAAAAAACCAAGAAGTGGGCATTAAAAAATTCCCATTAACTACGGTATTTCTTTCGTTTCTATTGTTTCGTCTTGAAATCACCTCGAAGTCGTCGAGATTTTAATTAAAAGTTTCTCATTATTCCAGTTGTTTGTGAAAAAAGGGAGGATCAGACGACATGGGGCAAGTATAAGTTTAAGATTAATTTTTTTTTTGTATCATTATCATTTACGTCAAAACAATTTCATCCAAAGGATTATTTTTATTACCATGATAAATTTTATCAAGAGAAGAAGAGCACGATAATCAAGGCAAAATAGCTGTGCAACTAAGCCCGACGAGTCATAAAAATTAATTGTACAAATGAAAATTAAACAACCCGTTAGTCGTGCCTTCCTCATCACCAAGTAACAATTCATCCAGCAAAACTTGGCCTCGTCTACATCTCGAGAACCACGAAGATGTGTATATATATATATATATACACCCTCGAGCGCGCGAGTGCGTGTTTTTGTCGAAAAGTTCGCGGTTGTCGGCGCACTTAATTCGACCGTACACTCGCACGCCAAAGTTGAACTCGCGCTAGAGATAACTACTGACGTCCTATGGCGCGTTTCCTTCCTTTCTTTTTACTTTCTTCGCCTGTACTAATAACTGCGCAACTTGGTTTTCTTCTGCTCGAGTTGAGTTTGCGGTCAGGTTGAGCAGTGAATATAGAAAGTACTTTAATGGACAGGTAAAGTAGGGATTATACGGGATGAATGTGTCTCCCTGGATTCGATACTTTTATTAGAAAAGCAAAAAGTTATTAATGGTTCGTCAAAATGACTCACTAGAAACGCTGCCGTCTAGTTAGGAATAAAACCAAAAATTTATTTGACAAAAATAATATTGGTTAGGAACATAGAACACGTGTATGGACCAAAACACGAGATATAAGCATTGTAGAAGATACACGTGCAAACATAACCTCTTACCATTACTGAGGGACCTCTTTTTTTACCCATATTATTATTCCGAACAAAACTTATTCATTAATTCTTTGCTATCTTTGTGGCACAAGTTAAAATTATACTCTCAAAAATGAAGAATGGCACTACCACAGTATATAAAAGCTAAAATAATAAAATGGCCTCTCGAAACATAAAAAAAAACCTTGCTAACCAAGGAAATTATTTTTCACGTCATTTTCGAACAAAAAAAAAAAAACTCCAATTTTCCCCGTAAATTTTATGCACCCACCAGAGCCATATCGTGGAAAAAGAACGTCACCAAAGTCGTTGGGAAGGAAAGCTCGTAACCTTGTTATCTCGGGCATCCAGAACCAAGGCATTGAGTTCATTTCGCGCGCGGAAAAATTACAGACTCCGCTTTTCCCCTGCGCTCTGCATGTAAAGCAGAGTCTTACTGCACGCTGCAGAGAGGAAAACGAGCAAGTTGTACTTTCTTCCGTTCTCATTTTTACTGCGCGTGTACTTTTTGTACCAGCGTGCCCCCCCCCCTACTTTTTCTCTGACCCTTTATCATTACCCACCCAACTCCGAGATGAATGTACAGCCAGCCAGAAAAATGGATGGGTAGCGAATTTCTTTCCCTCCACCTGTTTTTCTTTCTCGTATCTTGATATACTTGGTGTGTAAGACTATATATTATATACATACCAGCCTACGGCAACCGCGTTTCATATGAATAACGTTTCCGATCACGTACAATGATGCGTTCGCTAATTAAAACTGCGAGGGCTTATATTAACTAGATGGAACACGATTGCCCCGGGCTTTAATTTCTGCCATGAATTAACTTTGTAAGGGTACTTTTTGTAATTACTATTTTTACATTTCTTTAAATTTTTTTTACATCATTAGTTGTGCCCTAGAGCGGGTAACATTCTCATATTTTTCTCTACTTTGAGTTTAAGGTTAAGAATTTTTTGACGTGAATAACACAGCATTACAAGGTTTTCGCACAAGCAACTGGTATTATCCCGTAGATTTTTTAAAGCTGAAACCGAATCTGGACTCAGGATTGCTCTATCACGTTAGGATTTTGAGATAATCTAACCTAAAAGCGCAAAAAACACGGTTTTGGCTTATAATTGAGGTTATGAAGCATCGTTACATATTTTTTTCCAGAAAACGTATATAGAACACTTAAAAGTGTAAGTCTTGCTATTCCGAATGCCGTTTAGTTTGCTCGAATATCTTTTTTTTAACCGAGATGTGTTACTTTAAACTTCTATAAAGCAGTTTTCCCATTATGCCCTTGTTGATATAGTCATCGTAAAATTCATAGAATTTATAAAAGTTTAAAGTAACACATCTCGGTAGAAAAGAAGATATTTGAGCAAACTCAACGGCATTTTGAAGAGCAAAGCTTACACTTTTAAGTGTTCTACATAGTTTTTCTGGAAAAAAAATATGTAACGATGCTTCATAATCTCAATTATAAGCCGTAGCCACGTTTTTTGCACTATTAGGTTAGATTATCTCAAAACCTTAACGTGTTAGAGCGATCCTGAGGCCAGATTAGGTTTTGGCTTTAAAAAATCTACGGGAAAATACCAGTTGCTTGTGCAAAAAAAAAAAAAGCCAATTTTTGTAACACTGCGTAATTAATGGCGATCGACATTTGGTAAAACTTCCCGTGTACAACAGGTCAATGAAACCAAAGAAGTTTCTTTCCATCCAGGGCTTGTAAGACAGTATCTCATCGAACCATTGCCAAAAGAACCGCATGTATCGACAAGCATCTCATCCGGAACGATAGATCAACGATATAATTGATGTCCCTCTTTTTTCCCCGTCCCAACAGGTATATACACGTACTCATGAGCGTAAATTTAGATTTGGCAAATTTACTTTGCGAGCCAATGTGCCTAAGCCGATTAAGATTACGCGGAGCAGAGACTTGCTATCCGAGTCGATTCATCAACCCAACCCCAACCCTCGACCGCTTTTTAATCCTTCCTGATGACGTTTAAGCTTCGTCCCTGACAAATTAACGCCGACTACTGGCGTTTGTTTTATTTTTTTTTGTTTTGCTACACTATAGTCGCATACGCGGTACTTTTGGTCCAATGAACGCTTTGACGAGTGAAATCAGATAAGAAGGGAAGAAATTAATCCTAATTTAACCCGCAAAAAAATTCCACGGGTGCAGAGTAGTAAGACATTGCAGCCCAGATGAGTGGTAGCGGCTAATTATGGAATCAAAAATCACTCAACCGAGATGGAAACAGCTCGCGGGATGTGTATCTCAAAAATCTGGAAATCGATGGCTCGGCAGGGGGAGAGAAAACGTAGCTAGAAGGGTGCAAAGCTCTGGAGCGGCTCCAAAAGAAGGCCATGACTTCATAAATTCCGCGCCGAGCTTCCTCTTTCGGCCGGAGACCGCGGCGTAACTGTTTCCAACCAATTATTATAAATAAAATGTGGCCTCCGATACGATACGTGTACAACCGAAAGCTGCGCGTGTATAATGACAAACTGTCCTGGAAAAGGCAGCAGGAAGGAAGCAGTGAGCGTGGGGAGGAGGCTCTCCTCGCCGATGGCTTTTTCTCCCCCAAGTCGCTTCCCCTCCGCGATTTATACCCCCGGGCTTCTGTAGGGCTCGTTGTGGGGTAGCTTATCTTTTCTTCTTTTTTTTTTTTCCTTTGATTGATTAATCGTTTAAAGTCACCAATGAAAAGTGCTACAATTGTGCTGCGATTATTTAATCCGGAGAGCATATTATACCAATGCCTGCACGTGGTGCATTTACTTCCCTGTATCCTTGAAAAACACTCATTAATCTTGGCCATCTCCCACGTACGAGCGCGTCCTCGAGATTAGCCAAAAAGCGAGTAATAACACAGGGAGGGAGAGTGGCAGCATCAGCCGGGAGAACTAAATAATGGTGGGCGCATAATTCCTGGCCAGCCACCAAAATCGTAATGAAACATCACGCCCGCGCGATATTAAACAATATATTTCAGCCCGCGCAACGGCACCCCCGCGCTCATCAACGCCCCCCACCCCTTTCTGTCGGCAAATAACTAATTACCTTCCTCCCACCGGTGGCAAAGAAATCCAAACCCGAGGAGTGAGGGAGAGGACAAATTATCCACTGCGTGCGCGCTTGCCAAGAACACACGTACCCGCGAAACCCCCGTCATCAGCCGTCGCATTCAATTGCGCCCTTTCGGCACAACGGGCTATCTGGTTAGGGGTGAGCGCGGCGGCCGACGGAGCCTAGGATATCAGCCCCGACTCCCTTGGCATCGCTCGACTTGCATAAATAACCAAAACTGTGTGTACAGTCACAAGGCAGCATCTTGCCTCGCGATTAAAGTCGCGTTACATTTGTCAGGACCCCCAACCCCCATCCGTGTATACGATGATGCTGTGGCTCAGTAATAACAGCCCCTGCAGAGACGACAATCGTTGGCTGTGATGCGGGTGAGATGTGATCTGGCAATCCTCCGGTTGGCGGGAAAGAGGCTCGACAGGGAAGACGCGCTGACCTATTTTTTTTTTTTTTTCCTGTGCTCATTTAAATAAGGGACTTGTGCTTTTCCGCTGTGTGGGTTTTTTTTTTTTTTTTTTTCACGCGTTTTGGTGTATACGATTCTTGTTTCAGTACGATGGAGTACAGCAACAGTGACTTTTTTTTTTCTATTGGGTTATGGAAGAGAGTTCTTGCAAAAGTTGGTTAATATGAGTAATTCGGGGGAAACGTGAGATGTGGGATCTTTCAAAATACTATTACAGACTTTATTTGCTGCCAAGTGTTGAAAACAAAGTGCTTAACCAAAACAAATTTTTTTTTTACTACAATTGTCAAAAATCTGGTAACCATGGTATACTGATAATCAGAAGTTTGAAGTTATAAATAGCACTCCAAAATGTAGATTAAAGTTAGAGAAACTTGAAGTTGGATTACTTTTGTTTACTACAAAACAAACTGGCGACGTTTCTAAGGTTTATGTGTTTTCTCGATGAGATGATAATTTTCACCCAAGTTATTTTATTTCGTGGTACTGCTTTATTAATCACTGATTTTAAGATCTAAACAATTTTATGAATAAAATAGCTTTTCATTTCAGCCTTCGAACTTTTAACTCAATGGAAAAGTTATCGTTTGGTATTTATTTTCATTTCACCCTCGGTTAATCGTTGATTCTTTGTGATTTCCAACATAATTAATTTCGAAATAGTTAACTTTGGTTCTATTGTAATAGTATTACTTTTTATTGATACTTATATTTCATCAGTAACTTGATCACATAAGCCCACAAAACGTCCCTACGATAACCTACAGCCAATCGATCTATTAACACCAATTGACCAAAAAATTAAAAAAAAGCCCCAACTCTGCAAAATCGGCGTTAAACTCGACCAGGAGCATTTTATCGTGATCGCCGCGATTGTAAATTCGAAAGTTAATCGAAATCAGAATATAATACAGCGCCCACGCGACCCCGTAAACTTTCGTTAAAGCGATCTCACCCTCCCCCATCCCCCAAAAAACAACAACAACATCGATACCCTTTTATCCAAATAAACACGTTTGCGAAACGATACGGACTACATTTTACAATAAAACCCGGCCTCTCCCTTTGAATTCGCGGATCGAAATGCTTTTTAATCAAAGCACGCTCCACTTTTAATTGAATAAAACTCCCGCGGCCATCCTCTTCAAACACAATATCAACGCCCTCAGCGACTATACCCCCTTGCCATGTATTTATGTATAATGCAGTTGCGTTGGAATACACACTGAAGTGCAAATTAAACGCGTAGGTAAACGTGTCGAAGCTGATGCTCTGTCGATTTTTTTTTTTTTTTTTGTTTTTCTTATACCCACGAGTACGTGCAAGGGACGCTTTTACTTTCTTTTTTCTCACTTTACGCGACAATTTTTTATATTTTACAAGAATTACAGTCAATGTTAATTTGAACACGATTGCCGTATCATTTTAATTTGATGCGGGTGACGCGGAAATAAATATTTGCACGAAAAAAAAAAGAAACAAATGCGTTTATAATGACAGCGATAACGTTTCGTATAAATGAATCGGGGCAAATTGAACGACGCATTATTTGACCGGCTAATTAAAATTTAATTCGATTCGATATTCCACATGTATATACAATACCGCACGCGTGCTCGCGAGTTTATCATACAGTGGGCGGCCTTCTTTTGTACTGATACATGAATAATTGAATCTGTAATGATGCGGCCGAACACGAGTAATGCACGGGTCGTCGGCGTCGCTGATAAAAGCGAGCTTGTTTTCGGTTTTTGAACGATGATTAATTATTTGTTGTGTTTTGTGCGGTAAAAAATGGAAAAAAAGTTATACTATGGCTTCTAATGCAAACAATTGAGCTTTTCCTTTGAGTGTTTGTTTGTTTGGTGAAACAGAGACGGTACTGTAGCTTCGACCAGCATCCATTACACGTTATTTGATATCGCCAAAAAGCTTCCATGTACGAAAAAAGCTTTGCCAAAGAAAAAATTCATCAATAATACTAATGTAAAATATTTTGAACGGAATAGTTATGTGAGCATTCGTCAACAACACGCACAAAATAATACAAGCGTTGCGGTGGAATTGACAAATCGATGTGATTTATTATCATCCGATAAGGAATCAACTACGTTATGCAGATAAGATAGGCATCTTTGTTTATTCGAGAGCGTCAAGGTATTGCATATTCATTTGCTTATATACACAGACGGGGAAGACCGTACGATGTATTATAGCAATGGATTTCCATGCTAGTCAGGCGTGAGCATTCCTATACTGACGTTTTGATATTATGAGGAACCTCGTGTGTTGAAAAAGGCCTCGGTGTGTTATAAGCGTCGATAACTTTAAAACTGGATAATTTATTTATTAAGAAATAAGGTTACTCTGCGGAAAATAATTTTATTCTATTTATTTTGTTTAGGGATCAACAATTTTTTGAAAATATAAGGTAATTTTTTTCTGGATTGCATTATCCATCCAACAACTACCAAATTTGACAAGAAAAATTAAATTCAAATAAAACAGATCTATTTATAAAAAATCTGTACCTTAATGCAAAAATTCAAAAGAAATTAACAAAAGAATAGTTAGTCAATTTGAATCTATAGTTTTCATTTCCTCCAGGTTTGTGTTGTTCTGTATTTGATTTGATTGAGGTTAGCTACAAAAGTTTGAAAAAAAGAAGTAACTCATTAATATAACTATACTTAAATAGTGTTGGTTATTTTGTTTTGCATTTTTTTTTTTTTTAATAATCATGTTAAACTCATACACTCGTGAAAAAATTCTTTTGACTCTTTTTACATGACTGAACTAAATATTGTATTTGTTTAACAACTAACAATTTATTTCAGTGGATAATTAGCTCCTATTTTAATTAACCAATATTTTTAACAATTCTCAATATAACCTTCATTAAAATTTACAAATAATTCATACTTAAAGTATGAGTTAAATTTTATTGAACAAAATTATATATTAGTTACGAGGGCTAACTGCACCTAACCAATTGAGCGACTAATAAATACTAATAACTGATTCTTTTTTTGTAAAATATTTGAATATGTGTTTTCAATATGCAGTAATTTTTAATTCAGTTTTAAATCTAATGTAATTACAATTTTTTATAGCAAATTTTGCTCCTTAGAAACAATACTCGTTTCAAAAATTAGTAATTGGTCGGAAAACCTTTAATGTGAGCTACTTTTAACATAAATTATTGGGGAATCCATAAATCCTAAGATACAATATTGCAACGTACTATACGCATAAAAACCAAAATTACTGCAATTGAAGAGATTTTTCATGGTAATAAGTTATCTTATTACCAAAAAAATTAAGCTAAAATTTTTAATAATTTTTTCTACTAGTGCGGCTTCTATGAAACACAGAGCTCCTTGAACTGCCACAATAAATCCATCAACTAAAACTAAGTAGAAGCAGTAATAAAAAAAAAATCCAAACTTGGGCTACGAAAATTTTTGAAAGTAAAATAAAACTAAGGCAAAAAAACTTGAAATTCCTACGACCCTGAACTTCACGTCGCGTTCGCGTAGAGGCACCGATCGATGCGCGCGAGCAGTTCACTGGCCCGTGGAAAGTTACTTTCCTCGAGCTTCCTTTTGCTGTCTCTGTCCGCTCGTTTTTCATCGACGCCCTTTCGCATTTCTCCAAGAGCCCCAACCGTTCTTACGATAATTTCAGTGGCAGATTATCACCAAACGTCATTCAGGAGCGATTTTGCAACTAAAAATTAATTGAAAAAAGAAAAAAATTAGCCATTTACTAAATAGAGAAATAACGGATACGTTGATTTAAGCATTTTTCAATTTGCCAAATGTTAGTTCAATGAACTAATCAATTTTTAATAATTGTCTCCTAATATTAACGCAGAAACAATTTTATAGTGAAAAAAAATTAAATACAAAGAAAATTTAATGCACTGATTGAATTACATAATAAAAATTCTATAAATCTTTAACCAACTTTGACACGCTGGCGTTATTTTTTAATATACAAATAAATTAAATCCACAAAAAAAAGTATACTAATGATAAAATAATTTAACACCGATGGAAAAAATAATTTGATCCACCCTCTAATGGTTTAAAGATACTTGTTGAGTTGATTGAAAAAAAAAAAAAAATTCCTTGCAAAGAGTTACCTGTGTCGTTTAATCTTACATTCGCGTAATACGTCGTGACTCGCCGTCAAGGATCGTGCATCGCTGCGTGGCGATTTAGCTGCTCGACTAGAGTTAAGTACAAGTCCTATAGTTCCTGTGCAAAATATGCCCGTGTAATGGAACGTGACAAGGAAATTATGGCACGCGATCGATAGCGCGTGGTGTCGAGCAAGTTGACGCCTGACTGACTTTTAATACCTTTTTTTTTACAGATATTGTAATTCATGCTAGTGCGGAGGGGCTGTTTGCAAAAGTTGAAAGCGGATGGCTGTGGGCTTATTTGCATTTGTACAATTACATTAGTTCCCGCGCACGAAGATGGATGAGCACCAAACTGTCTATACTTGCTCGTAAGATTTCATCCCCTGCATAACAGAGGCAGAAAACTGTGTAGTTATAGTGTATACAAGGAAGAAACGGAGTAAATGGGAGGAAAAGGTTTTCGAGGCAAGAATCGTTCAGTTTGTACACAGTTGCTAAATTCAATTTGCACTCAATTTTCGAGGGGGTTGTATCAAAGTTTGTTTTACCTTAGATTTATTGTTAAAAACGCTAACTATTTGTTACGTTGTAGATGGCACTTTGATGGAAAATTAATAGTTTATCCACTTGTACAGTTATCCATTAAGTATACCAGTTGATTCTGCAATTTGTAGTTTAAAACATTTTATTACTATAATTACGAAATCAATGGATAATTGTACGTATAGGAAGGAATTGCTACGGTTTTAATAATCATAACATTATCGAAACTGTAAGGAAGAATGAAGGAATCTCATTATACATTGAAAGAAGTTTTGGACAGACGTTGCAAATGACTTTAATAAGATAATTACGTATGACATTGGATGTTACCTTGATGTTTGAGGTCATTTTTGAGAATCAATTAATTTTTTCCAAATATTTTACATATTTTTGATCTTACACCCAAAAAAAGTGATAGGAAGTTGCAACTTAAAAACAACAGTCAAGTTGGCACTGAATCAGATGAACTATCCCTATAAAAAATACAGTGAACCTATAACTCAAAGCCCAACGTCACCTGAACTCGACAAAAGGATATTAATTAATAATTAATTTTTAATGTACGGTAACAAAGTTTAAAATCAGTAAGCTTTGCAAAGTATAATACACTTTTTTACGTATCATATCAATTGTCAATGATTATTTCACGAGGAGTGAAATGAAATTCGTAAACGTCTGTCTTCATCATCATGCACAGCACTCGATGGATTGTAACGGAGAGAAAAAAAAAAAAACGAAAAAAAAAAGAAACGAAAGAACGTAGGAAGGGCAACTGAGGATAGGACAAGGGAAGGGAGACGAGACGCACTTTGTATAGAAGATGTGTAATTGGAATTCCGCGACGTCTCAAGATGTTATTCCACGAGGCCGTTTTTCACCTTCAATGTCGCTCATTTCTCACCACCACTGCATCCTCTCTTCCTTTTTTTCTTCTTCATCAGTCTCTCACTTGACGAAAAAATTGTTTTCCAACTCGGCATACACCCTTTTGCTTTATTGAATAATCATTGTTTCTCTCGCTCTTTCTCTCTGTTTCTCAATACTAAGCCTTTTTGTAATTTTGCAATTTTTATCCTCACGTCTTTACCTATTGTCTCATACTGGTATCATAAATATTAATCTAAATAAAAAAGTGAATTGAGACATCAAACGGTAGAAATTGCAGAAATGATTAAATAGTGTGAGATAAAATTTGAAAAAATGTTATAAACGTGCCACAACCTTGAAAATAGCAAAAATGAAATTACTTGTTGTTTTAGGTTAGTTATAAAATTCACGAAAAATCGTTATAATAATAAGTGAAAATGGCTTTTTACTATCAAAAAGAAACAATTCATTGAGTTGTTCAAATCATAAGTTTGTTTCATTTTTATTTCCTCCCAATAGCTATAAAAAAAGAAAAGACAATTACAAAGATGAACAAAAGTTGAGGTTAAGAAAACCATTTTCATGTCAAGAGAGAAATAACACATAAACAAAAGAAACAACTGTCAAATACTAGTAATCATTATCTTCAGTATAATATATTTCAAAACTTAACATGGTGACTTTTTTTGAAGTTATCATGATCAGAATATTAAAAATACCCACATTACTTTTTTACATTAATTTAAAAATAACATGGCTTTCCTCTTTTTATTTGTGCAAATGATATTAGATCATCACAAGGGAGTTAGACAATAATTTGAAAGTGTCCTCTGCGGACAATCAGGTATCCCCATCTTCAGAATTACGATACACATACGAATTAACCCTAAAAATAAGACATCTTTTAGCGACACAAGTAGCAAGTCAAGTATGTAACCCAACATGTAAAGAGAAAAAAAGAGTGTGTGTGTATGTGTATGTGTGCGCAAGCAAGCACGAGAGTAGCATATAATCCGAAGGTAGTTTTTGCGTCTTTCTAGCAAAGAGGATAGAGGGGGCTGGCAGCGATAAATCTCGGAAGCGCCAGGAAGCATAACATAAACGCGTGCGAGCACACGTAGCGCCAGGACGTAACACACAACGTGACTTTTGAGCGAAAAACCCACGAAACTGTGGATGATTCTTTTTTTTTCCCTCCCTCGTATTTATTGCGACTCTCATAAATGTAATTTTACTTTCTAATAAGCTCACACACGCCCAGTATCATTCGTAAATTAGACTACCATATCGAGCAAAGTATAAATCCCTGAACACCCGCAGCACATCTTCTCAAATACCCCCAGACACGTCTGCCAACCGAGTCAAAAAAGAGAAATAAAGGCGAGCAGTCGCGAAAAATCTTGAAGCTCACTTTTCATCGCCGACAAACGCTCTCCACGTTTCCCTTTTCTTTTTTTTTTTTTTTTTTTCTTCTTCCTCCCCCCCGGCAGCTACGTATACGTCCGAAAAGGCTACATAGGGGTTCTGCAGAGAGTGTCCGACCATTAATCTTCATTACGATCTCCTAGACTGGATGGGACGGAGAGCCGCTGCTGTAACACACGCGCGCGCTCGAGAGAGGGAGGAAAAGAGTTGTTAATCCGCGACGCGACACACTACTTCGGAGGGAAAAGAAAGAGAGTCGCCCCGGCACTTTAGCGCCTCGTGCTGCTGAATATAACACTTGGAGGGTTATCTCGCGCATGAGAGAAACAGAGTGCGAAAGGACACACGCTCGCTGCAGGGAGGGTTGATGAAGTGGAGTTTATTTAGCGCTCGGATTAGATGTGAGTTTTGGACGAACTGCGCATTTATGTATACGTACACACACGGGAGTGCTGTACACACTTGGGCTGGAATGGGTGGTGAGATGAGGAGCTCTTACTTTTCTTCCGTGTGTCTTTATGAGGGTGCATATGTCGAGGCTGATAAGTATTTTTTCAAGCAAAGTTTTGGGAAACGTATAATTGCAGATTTTCGTTTGTTGCCTCATACTTGGGTATGTATAAACATTCACGCCTCTATGACAATGTTCGGTTCCGTGGGGCAGAAACAGTTTATGTTTTTCATAAACTTATCTTGAGATTGGTTCCTCCACTATTCGCTAGAGGGCGAACAGCTGCTACCTAATCCCAACAGTTGTAGTAGTATCCATGTAGTATTTAAATAGTAAGAAGAATTATGTAAAAGATTATTGTTGTCATTGTTTAAATTTACAACTGTAACTGTATTTTAGTACACTTGGTAATGAGTTTATTGTTACTGTTAAGTTTTTGTTTCATTCCTGTATTGTTGTTAATTTCTTTTTGATTTTCTATCCTTTTTTATACTTTTTTAGCCTGGACATATAGCAACTCTTTCAAGCATCAGCGTCATCCCGTGCATTTGAGGATCTGACCGACACAATCTTTGCAGTCAGTTGCAAAATTCCTTCATTTGTTTTTTGCCTCTTTTATATGAATTTTCTGGGGTGCAGGGTATTAGGATCGGCCTCCTTGGTGAAGTATTTCAGTTGGCAGTAATCCCTAATTGTTGGTAGGAATTTATTAATTCAAGGTCATGAGTGTACTGCAAAATCATCAGTTTTGAAAACGTTCTGATGGATACCCTTATTATTAATATGAATGTGCATTTGCAGAAAGAAGTATATTTTTAGTTTTAGGATAGCTACATCAAGTCTAACCTGGAAAATCGGTATGAACTAAAGCGAAAGAAAGAGTAGGGAGCCTGAGTAAACCAAAGAACAAGAACGTGCGCATACTTTTTCAACTTTCCAAGAATCAATGAAGATAGCTAGAGAGAAAGAGAAAAGGTGGAAACTTGCGTTGGGCGGTACGTATAGTGAATTGAAATTAACATAAGATTCGAAAACGCTGCGGAGAAAACTCGAGGAGAGGAGACGCATAAAGAGTCAACTACCGGACAAGTTCACTGAATGAGCCAACTTTCATGGCAGACGAAAACTTGGCATGAAAGGGGGAAAAAAGCTACGCGCAAAAGAAGAATGTACACATTTTGGTACCGTAGATCTCTGAGGAATGGATGAATGGTCAAACCTTTTGGAGTGCAATTAGCAAGAGTGGCTATATCATTAGATATTAGCAACGAAGATTAAATGATACGGAGATTATCGTGCCACATTAAGACCAAGAAAGTATACCCAATCAAGAAATAACATCAAAATTTAAAAGGTTTGAAGCAACTTAAAATATGTTTTGAAACATTCATGCTAATAAAATTTGTTTGTGTCCATCATAGATATTGTAACGTAATTGTTTATGTAGCAAATTCAAGTTGGTACTGTCGATACTGTAAAAGTTAAACGAGTACAGAGTCACCTGACCCTCTTTTAGACAGCTGGAAATCATCAATTTTTAACCGATATCAATTACTATCAGCCCTCACGGTCACCCCATCAATTTTTTTAGAAAATCAAAATAAACCTGAGGTTTTGTAATATCGTCCCAAAATTTGAAACATCAATAACTTTTTTTACATGCATTGTAGGTCCACAAAATTTTAACAGATATATTTTTGGATAAAAAATTTCCCTATTTTCACAACTTTATCGATATCTTACAGGTCAAACAATGTGCGACTGACGAATTTTTGGAAAACCAGTTTCTTCGTCATCAATTCGTAAAGAAATAACTTTCAACTATTTTATAAGATTTTGAATTTCAGGACACTTTTTTACCTGGAAACGATTCCCATAAAGGACGAAAGAAATAACACACACCGTACAAATTACCAGCTCAGCCCAAACTTTTCTCTATGAAGCGAAAAAAAAAAAAAAAAAAAAAGGAGAAAGGGAGAGGGGCGTTACAATCGACTGTTCTCAATTGCCCAACTCCAACATCCAGGCGGCTCCTCCTCACTCTCCAAGACACGTATTTCCCGCACGTACTTTTCGCTCTAGCCAGCGAGAAATTCGCACGCGCCGCTCGTGCGAGAGGCGTCGCATTTTTCAAAAGGGCGTCGCGCCGCCCGAAGATCACGTAGCGCGATAATGGCTTCCTTCGCCCTCTCCCCCCTTTTCCTTTTATCGTCCCGGCGACATTCAAAATCCTCGGCCATTAGAGCGCGCGGCCTATAACGCTTACCTCCTCGCGACGAATTCCAGAGACGTCGGAAGAAAAGAGACCGAGAGACGAATCGACGTCGCTCTTCTCGCCTAATCCGGGGGAATTGTCGCGGAAGCTCTCCTATGCTCTTGGTCTGCCTCCTGGTGCCTTACTTGCTCTTTCTTTTTTGTTTTTTTTTTTTTTTTTTTTTTACCCATCACCGTTGTTTCTGCAAACGTTTTTTTACTTTTTTTTTTTTTTTTTTTTTATTCTGGTGACAAATTTGCCTCATTTTTTCCCCCCATCGAGGGCTTCTTGTAGTCAAAGAGGGCGCAGACTGGACGCGCTTTTTCGAAAGCTCCGCGTGTTTACCGTTAGGTTCAAGGGGATCGTTGATGAATATTCTAGACAAGTTTCGACTATCCATCGACTTCATTTTTTTTGTTTCACACATTTGTGAGGAAACACAGTCGATGGAATATGTGAGACATTATTTGGGATGATACCAGGCCATCCCAATTCAAATATCGAGAGAGTGTAAAGGAGAGTGGGAGGCGAAATTAGGTATTAGAAAAAAAATTGTTATGAAACAAATTCAAGTTTAGAAGTAAACAATCGTTATTTAAAGTAATTACATTTTTGTTTTCTGGTCAACGCACATTTTATGTGTCAAGTTTAGGTTGACTCAAATAATGCCAATGAAGTTGAAATTTCCAATTTCGACTGAAATGGAATACCATAATCAATAATTATTCGTAATAATCTTTTTAAAAAAAAACTCTCTGGGAGCAATCGAAATTCCTGGCTGTAGCGAAATTTCATACGGCAAAACAATGAATCCCAACTATCCCAAAAAATTGTCGAGAAATATTGGGAAAAAAAATTCGTGAGATTTCTTAAGACGAGACAAATAATCTCTAAAAATCCTTACCACGCACTGGCCTATTGCTGTGATGTTGAGACAGTGACCATTTCTTGTTTTTATCTGTCCACAGTAATTAGACAAAATTAAAAGATATGATCAAGTTATATCCACATATTTTATACACAAAGTAGAGATAAAAATGAGAGAATACACTCCCTCTCTACATGACGTAAATAATCTGTATACTCTCTAAAGTTAGATCAGTCGAATTAGTCAATATTGACTAATTATAAGTGAAAAGTCGTTTACTTATTGTGATAAGTAAACGACATTTTACTGATTCGCAGTAAAATTTGACTGATTCAACATCAGAGAGTATGGACCCGTGGGCCAAGATAAGAATTTACTAGCTCTTTTCTAATGCTGTTTGTTGAAAGATCATCAACTCCACTATCTCGTAGACTCATTGCGTCCCGACAGTGGAAATGAGTCTTTCACGTACATAAGCCAACAATTTTTCCCAAACTATGAAGGTTCTGGGTCACCCTCCAGCTCTCCAAGGAAGGTAGTGGGAGAGAGGACTACTGGGCCACTCGAGCTCGTAACATTGCCCGACCGGGTGGTGGGTGGTAGTGAGAGGAGATGGATACTAAAGCTTGCACGATACCATCCAACGTCACGGCTATAAGCAAATGATACACCTCTTGGTCGCATCCTCCTGGCGTAACAATTAATATAATCGATCAATCAAAGACTTTTCAACATAATAAGCCTCGCAGAAAGAGCAAAAGAATTAACGATGTTCATTACCACCTACGAGCAACAACCAAACGAGAAATGCTCTCATTGAATTTGATTACCAAAAGAGAAATGGAAGCGAATAGAATTACGAGGTAGAGCAAGCAAAAGATATGCGTCAAACAGGAGAGGAAGCGTGTGTGTACAAGCACGTGTAAGTGCCACTTCCTTGATTTAGGAGTGACGACGTCATTATAAACTCACGCAAGTGCATCAAGCTGCGTGTCATCCTTTCACGTTTCGTTGCGTGTGCAGCGCTAGGCGCTTCTGCAACGTTCAACGGACCTTAGATAAAAATCATAGAAGATGTTTTTCTATATAGAAACGGAAAAGAAGTTTGAAGTAGACGATGAATGCATGATTAATGACAAAAGCTACATGCAAAAGCATTGGTGGATAAAACCATGAGCGTGAGAGAAGACAATGAAAAGACGACGGCACCAACCCAACGCAGGACGTCGTGGTGTGGTAGCCTAGTTACCAGAACTATGACTTATTCAAGACGTCGAGAGTCGCGTGTGTACCCACGTGTGTGTACGTATACGGGGGGTAAATAACTTAGGCACGGGAGATCAAAGCGTCGCTTCCGATTACTTAACCTCTCCTGGCCTGGTCTGGTTGGTGTGGTGTATTTTGGGCGCTCAAGCTCGGCTGCACTTCGTCACTCCCGAATTTATGAATTTTTGATTACACGGATCCGCCTTGCTTTTGCGTTTGTTGTTGATATTGCGTGATTTTGACGCGGATCTCCAGAGTTTCGGTGACTCAATGGAAATTCAAGGGTATTTGGGAGACGTGGAAACGCTGGAAAAATTGCTGCCAAGAAATTCTTCAAAGACGTTCCGCTATTAGGAGATGATATTGTTTCTTGATGAACATTTCCTGCATTAGGAAAATGTTTGGTTACCTAAGGAGTCCATGTTTTGGAAACATTGTGAAGGTGGATACTTACACGTCTCTTTGTTATCCTTACAACATCCTTAAGAAATCGTGAATGATTGTACCTTTGTTACTTTTAATCTAAGGATTATGTTACTTGAAATCCTGATGGTAGTTTCAAGGTCATTCAGTAACCAAAAAGACTTTGAAAAACCCCTGGAATCATTAAAAGCCTTAAAATATTTTAAAAGACCTTTAAAGTCATTCAATTACTTCGAATTGTTTTTTTGGACTTTCAAAGTACTTTCACAACTTCAGATGACTTTAAGGACATTACAGATAGTAATTTGTCTTCGGCAGTACGTGACCCTTCTCATGAAATTAATAAACTTAACGGTATTTGATAAAAAAAGTATAAATTCTCCTTTGAGCCAACAACAAAACCGACAATATTGACAATCTTTCATGATTGTACGTCAACCTGACCAGACTCAGTGAGCTGTACAAGAAGGTAATTCCATCCGATCACAATAGCTCAATAACGCCATCGCTATATCCTTTGAACAGTTATCATCTAGTCATCGCAGACTATACACCAAACTCCTTACCTGAGAGAATCGATCATCATCGTTGATCTGAGAACACCAACTTCATCACTCTTTACCTCCCCTCTCCCTACGTCAACTCAGTAGTAGACAAAGGCACTATTCATACGTACACGTGTTGTTGGTGTCGAAGCATCATACAACCACCCCTGCAATGACAACGATGCATTATAGTTCATTAATCCAGGGGTACGAGTGCCGTTCAATATCACCTCTCTCTCACTTTGGCCGGAACAAAGAGGCGACGGAGCTTATCGGTGCGTCGTGACGCCTAACAGACGACCTGACGGCTCCTCATCAGTCTCCATTACCCGGTACAACGTGTGCAGGGGAAGAAGGGCGATTTTAATGCCAAAAAAGTGCGCAGGTCGGACAAAAAAGGTGCCGTTTTCGACGTCACGTTTTCGCTCCGGAGAAATTAGGATGAAGACAATGAAGCTGGTAGGTGTAGCCCACCAGGTGTGTTTGGAAGACGGAACTTTCCTTTCTTTTTTTACTACCCGGTTCGTCATGTAAAGACGAAAAAGCTCTCGTCTTCACGAGAACCCATTCGACACTGTCTACCGTGTAATCCCACGGCGTGAAACATAATAGATGGGCGTGCGAGGGCGCAGTCCAATGAGATGAGACTTTTTACCTCCTCTGTTTTACGACGGAGGTAGTAAAAGAACGGCGATAAGGTCGGGCCCTTTTTTCCTTCCTAAGGCTCGCATAGCCCGACGGCCATAATTTTAACGCGGCAGTTATACCAAGTCAAAGTACATATTGTGTAGCTTGAAATATGGCTGATAAAAGATAGCGGGGGGAAAGGGGAGAGCGAGACGTGGTCTGGTTCCCGACCGTCTTGAAGTTGAGCCAGGTACAATTGAGACATCGATGACGAACGGAACGGGAAAATTAATAACTAAGAAATCATCCAGAATGTGGAAATACTGTGAATGAACAGCGAAAAGTCATAATAATGCCACGTGCTTGCGTAGGTTAGAGGACAATCTGCCTCAGATGTCATTGCCATGAAAATTTAATACAGACACTGTCATAGTTTAACATGGTTCCACAGCTAAAATGGTATGGGTTTGTTCCTAGTGTATCGTAGTACGCATGAAATGTAGAAAAGTAAATTTCTCGTAACAAACTCGAGTACAATCAATATGAATCGAGCAATCCAAAAAAAGCCCATTCCTCGTCGTCATGTCCTCCTCCAGAACTTTCTCTCATTAACCCGACCCACCCAACTGCACACACTAAGTGTCGCAATCCCTTAGCGCCATCGCTCAGCAGCGTATATATGTATATACAGAGCAAAACACACGCATAGGGGTTGCAGGGAAGCCGGAAGCTCGTCGCGATACATACACTCCCTCTCTCTGGCGAGTAATTGCAGCCACCCCCCCCTACTCCCCCCGACCTCTCCTATCTGTCTCGAGGATCGAAGTGTTCGCCTACAGTGGCACAGCGCGCCACCCCACTGGGTTTGCATGTAAACGAGCGACCTTAAAATACATCTCGCCCTCCTGACGCCATACACGAATGGACGTTTTCACCGTCCGCGTTCGTGATTTTCCTTACGTGCGACAATGCTCTTACCTGCCGGGGCCCGGGAAGATAATGCAGGATACGATCTGTGGCTCGTGTACACGGTTCGAACACGGAAAGATTGGGTGGTGTAAGTAGGACGTCGTGCTTGTTTTTTAAGGGAAAAATTGTCGAGTAATTGAATTGGAAAAAAAACAACTTTTTTTTTCTCATGGACTTAAGGTAATGAACCTCGGCCGGTCGGTGAATGGCAAGTTAAAGACGTACCTTTATCCATTCAGAACAAGAATCTTTGTTGTAACGAATAAAACAATAAGGAAAAGGTAATGTTATAGCTGCTGAAAATCATAATCGAGGCAAAAAAGTCACATAATCGACGCAAACCCAAGTAAATTAACCGAAACGGAAAGAAAGAAGCTCTGGAGATAAGTCATTGAACAAAGGCAATTAAAGGACTCCTCGACCAAGTCAAGAGTCGCATCCTCATAAATTCCAATCGACCAATCAAACCCCCTCCCTCCCTGCACCTTTACTTCCTCATCGGATTCGTCCAATTCTCTTTCCCCCCTTCTACTTCTAGACAAATTAGCGGGCAAAATCGCGCCTGTACGAGGGCACATTCACCCAAAGGCGGAGGAGCCCCGTGTAATTTAGCGCGAATTGAGTGCACTCGAGTAGCCCACGCGAATGCCTCGATTCTCGAAGACTCCCCGAAGCCGCGGTAATTTACGGCCAAATTGCGATCGCCCTTAACGTGATTCAATGCCTACGGGGTAGTTTAAAGTTCAGCGTGTTTCTGCGGGAAAAAAATGTTTTCACTATAGGCTCCCCCCCCTCCACCCTTAATCGCCTAGGAGGGCCAATTATTCTGTCTGCGAAAATTAAATAGATCGCTCCAAGAAGAAGAAGGGGGAGGCCGATCGGTGCTTCTGTGTAAGGACAATTTGGACGCGGCTCGTGACCGGTGGTGCGGTTGTGAGACGAATCGGCGCCTCTAAGGGCCTCTTTTCGTGCATCTCTCATTTTAGGCGAGTGTCGGGCAAACGATTTGGGAAGCCGAGCTGGGAGGAAGTCACTGTGTGGTGTTTTATTAAGATCGAGCTGCCGCAAATAGCTTATCGTTTGGGCGAATAACGGGGCGATGTTAATGGAATTTTATTGCCTGACTTCCGTACGTCGTTTGGCGAGCTCGGGCTTTCTTTCGATTCGTTAGGCGTTTTTATTTTGCGAGTATTGCCGTGAATTGATGCCTGTTTGAACCTTACATTAATTTGCTACCATTTTTCACCAGTGCTTCGACACAGTTAATTATATTTAACCTGTTCCCATACTTTTTCCACTGCATATTGATGTACAGGACTTTTTATAAGCTATAAGAATACCAAAAATTACTTCAGCTGTTATGAACAATCCCTTACATTACTGTTTTTAGGAGCTCGATATAATAACATGTAACCAGACACTAAACTCTTACCATATTGACATAACCTCAGTGTATGCCCTTGGTACTAATTAATTTTATAGTACGACATAAAAAACACAAGTGGGTGTGTTGAAATCAAACATGAACATAAAATGTAAGCTATCCTATTAATCAAATAACGATTAAATCAAAATTAGTGTACATTAAATTATGTTATGATAAAAGTACAGTTTGCGATATATATGTACATGATAACACCACAAGTAAAGTGTGCGTAACCAACAGATATAAGTCTGGTCATTATGAGATTCTGTATTGGTAAAATTAAATGTAATTAGTGTGATCTTCATCCCTTACCTCAAATTACTGTAACCTCAACTACTAAATATTCATCCTAGGCGAGGACACTTTTAACTGAGCCTTTCACGCAAAATAAATATTAAAAAAAAAAAAATCTTACAAAAATTTTAATGATAGATTGTAAGTTATGAAAAGTCAAACTTTTAATGACCGTTTTGAACAGTATAATGTAATTGAGAGTAATTTTACCTAACCCATAGCCCATTGAGACTTTGAGGTTATGAGACTAAAAACACTTGCTACTAACCCACTCAGGACTTAGTAAGTGAAAACTGTACTGTTCAAATTAATTTGCACAACATTAAAAACGTATAAAAAAACAGCTAACATCGATCTAATCCTCATGAATAGAAAATAATGTTTACTCACATTATGGGTGTAGCAATAGACAATCGCATACAAGTACATGGATGCACACTCACCTGAAACAGAAAAAAATAAGAAGAAAATCATTACAAACGGCGTCAATGTGGGAGGGCAATAAAGCAACAGCAGCAAAATTTCATGCCACACGTAGGTATAACGTTGCTGCGAGCGTATATAAACGGATACGGCAACGGTTATGTTACCCGGGCTGGAAAGTACTCTCGTAAAATTTCATAAAGGTATATATACATACACGTACCCGATGTTTGCATGAATTTCGAATAGCGCATAAGGATGAGTGAGGAGGATAAAAAGGCGGGAAGGGCAGTTCGTGCCCTGCATCTCTCTTTGCGTTTGGGAAAAGGTTGTTCTATACCCAACGACAAATACTTATCGGGTGGAATCTTGTACATGCATACCGTGGTGTTCTTTTCTTCGAATCCAGGCTAGAGGGTACACTATCTCGAAAGACTTTTAGAATGTAAATAAACGCCATGTTTCCAAAAAGGCTGTCCCTTGCTAGCATGTGTCTGCTAAATCATGATAGAGTTGTGGATTGTACTCAAGAATTACTGACGGACAAGTCCACTTCCTTATGGTTACCAAATGTGGACACGAGTGTTGATTGTAATCGGGCAGTATAAGCGTTAAAAAAATTAAGAAAACCAGATGAATTGATTCAGTAATCTTTCCCATCAGTATGTAACTACTCAAAGGACTAGATCAACACCAACACAATACATTATGTGCACAAGTCACTTTGGTTTCTAAATTAGGATCCCAAATATTAATAGTGACACCCATATTGATTACACATCATTTGCAAACAAAACCCACATAACAAAAACAAAATCTATGAATCAGAAACGTCGGTTTCTCTTATAATATCGGATGAATTTTTCCAGCCGATGGGTAGGGTCGTAGGATGCGGAAGCAAAACCGCATAAGCAGCGCACTCGCACGCGAAAGTATGGATAGAGCGATAATGGCAGTCGAGAGCGTGTAATTACGTCTGGAAAGGTTTTTCCTCCGGTGGCGAGTGCATTTTTCTGGGAGGGTGTGTGGGTACAGCAGAAAGGGAGGGGGGTACTGCCAGGGGGCCATTTGTTCTGCGGTAAGTGCCGCGGTATTCTTTTCTATTACGCGAGCGCTCGTATAGTCCAGGGGAGGAGCGGAGAAGTTTTTTTTTATTTTTGGCGCTTGTAAGCGGCCTCAGAGAGGGGGATTTTTGCGGGTACGCTTGGGTTTAGGTGTATCACTTTTTGTACTGATGTGTGGTGAAGAACCTGGATACTCATTGGTATTTCAGATTTTCGACGAATTCTAGTGACTTGTTTCCTCTACACAATGTTTTATTGTTAGAATTACTTACAGGTATCCTCACCAAACTAATGATACCAACCCAACCAAGTTCTAACGTATTTCGCTTTTAGGTGCATCTGAAGATTGTATCGTTTACTTCAGTAGAACCCCAGGTTACATTGGGTTATATATTCATCACACTGAACAAAATTTTTAAAATAACTTAATGGATACTACATATCATTGAGGTTAGGTTGAACACTGGTCCAAGAGACAGCTCCGTTGAACCTCTTAAATTTCGATCCAAACAAAAATAATACGAAAAAAAAGAGAGTCCAAAGCACCGAAAGAATTCTCTAATAACAACACAGCAAAAGCAAGGCGAATCGGGGTTGGAAAAAAAGGGGGGGGGGGACAAAAAATCTCATTTCCAGAGGCAAGCATCGCACCACAGTCGAGGTCCATTTTCCTTCCGGCACATTGAGTTGGCATCGAAACGTGCGCGTATGTACACACGGAGCGGACAAGCCGTCCAGCCATACATATGTGTGATCGAGCAGCAATGTATACAATATCATCGTCTCACCCCCACCCCTCGAGATATAAGCTCGCGCGCAACCGATATTTGTACGTTGGTGGAGGATCGAAAGGGGGATGAGGGGTGTAAGAGAGAGAGAGAAGAAGACGCGGCAAATGAGAGAAAAGCCGATCACGGACTGTACGGCGTGTGTATACGCCAAGCCGATGATTGGGCTCTAGGTGCAAACAGCGAAGGGATGAAGGTGTATATATGTATGTACACGCGGGCATGTACGTGGGCGCGATTGCCCGCTCGCTCGCGTGTTTACCAAGAGCTTGGGTAAACTAAAGCTCCCACGCTTGCCGTATGTGTACGGGGATAGAGATGCGAATCGGAACAGGGCAAAGGAGCCCGGGGGAGGATTTGCGAGAGATAAGCGGCCCGCTTCACGGGGCGTGGGGGGGTGTTTTCAGAATTTCGGAATTTTTATGCAGCGGCGGGGGGGCTGAGAGCTTTTTTGGAAGCCTCCTTCTCGAGGGTGGATTTTAGCAGGCAGTGAGTGCCTTTTACGTATGTATGACTTTGGAGTTCACGGAGTGCTTGGAGTTTTTGGCTTTGAGATTTTTCTTTTCTTTTTTTCTTTCTTTTTTTTTATCCAGATAATTGTTGTGTGTGGAGCCAGTTCTGCCGATACTTGACGTTGGGTTGGCTTGACAGACGATGCCAAAAGATCGAATCCCACCCACTGCTTGATTAAAAGCAAATCGTTTTCTCATTTGTCGAAACTATAGGGGTGTTTTGCATTGCAAAACGGGTAATGCAAGTTGTTCGCGTGAACACGTATATACGAAGCCGATCTAGGAGTATAACGGACAAAGATCGGAAGCGCCGCGTAGGTATATAGCACACCCCCGGCTGGAACTTGGAGCCCCCCCCCCCGCGAGCGTGGGGGAGAGGGGACGGAGAAACTGGTCAGCCCGACGGGGAGGCTCGATTGGCTCGATGCCAAGCAGCTCTAACGACGCTCCCCCTCCCTCGCCCTTCGAGAACTTCTATCTGCTCCCCCCTCCCTTTCCGTCCGTCGAAAATGGACGGAGCAGAGCGATCGTGAGGACGACGCCGCGTGGACCTGCCGAAGATAGCGAAATGAGGGGGCGGACGAGGTAGTAGCCCACCCTCCTTCTGTTCACGGAATATAAGGGGGAAAAAGAGGGTGGTGGAATAGTTTGGTGTCTGCGTGAGGATCGAAATTTTCTGTGTCTGTCATGGGCTCCGCGCCGAAGAGGATGATGCCAGGGTCGAGAAAAAAATATGCGAGCCCCAAGTTTTCGACGCAGCTCTACATTGCGCGTTTTTCTCTTGTGTCTACATTTTGCAACCAATGCTTTTTGATGGCTTTTTGTTGTCATATACGTGCAAAAAATTTAAGGTTAGGGTGACTTGACTCTTCGCGGCAAAATCAAACATTTACTTGTTTTGTGTCAATTCATGCAAAAAAGGGTATTAGGTTAGGTTATTCGTGCCAAAATCGAGTGACCACGATCCTGTACAGTATTACTTTCTCTAAAATTCCTAGTTTCCTAAAATCAGCAGACCCTCGGAAGGAACAAAGCTCAATTAACGTGACGCGAAAAAAACGGGGGTCAGCACAAGGCAATACATCTATACACACGTTTCTACTTTAAAAAGCTTCAAACGGGAAGGGGGAGAGGGGACAGTGACGCGCGGATGAATAGCGTTTTGGCAAGGCTCCCGGTTCTCTCTCTTTTCGCACCTCCCCCGTACCCTCCGATTCTTTTGGCCGTATACAAAACTACGCCGGCCACGCACGAGCGCCGAATCGGTATCGCTTTTCACGGCTCTCGAGCGAAATGCCGACAACGCCTTTGGGGGCTTTTGCGCTGGCAGCAGATCTTTTTTTCACAGGACTTTTCCCCTTTGTTTTTAACATCTTTTTTTTATTCCCTCGCCGCTAGTTTTGACTGGTGAATCGTTCAAGGTAGGCTTGGGCTATTTTTTCGCTCTCTACCTCCATTCTTCCATACATCCAGTACTTACGCAGTACGTTTTTCGACAGGTGACCACTCGTACTTTTAAAACAAAAAAGTTCAATCAAGTTTTGAGACTCACATGACCATCAAGTTACTTATAATCTTCAATTACGTTCAATCAATCGGAATACTTCGAAATTTAGATACTGCAAAACAGTGAATAGTACCTAGAAAATCTAAGTGCAGCTGGTGAATCAGCAAACCTTTACAGCTACGTAGGTCAACAATATATTTATAGTTTCCACTGATTACGCAAGAAAAAATTGAAAAAATGAGTAGATCATTTACTTGTTTCATTAGTTCGCTGACGAAATAATTTTGGCACATTAATATCGCGATAGCGCGGTCCCACCTGTAACCTCGAAATTTAACTTTAGCCTATTGCATCACCGTACAGCCCTCAAAGGGGCGCAAAAAAGCCTCATCCAAAATCCCAAAGTTTGTAACACTCGCGCCACAAGAAGCACTCCCTCGCGAAACTCATTCCCGGCAAAACAACATCCATTCCCTCCAGCGCCTCGATCCCATCCCGCACAGCAAAGACCTTATCTCACCTACGGGACAAAAAAACAACCCCCCTCTGGACGAGTAGTTCGGCTCGCAAACTAACCCGAGCAGTGGTGGTCACGCGTCGTACAAAAGACACCGCATAAGAAGCCGAATTTCCAGTAGATAGCCGAGGAGTTGGTGTCAGCGGTGGAATGAATCTCGCCAGCCGCACGTGGCTTGGCCAGTGTCCCGGTGGCCCTCGGCTTTTTACCCCGGGAATTTAAATTGGATACAGGAGGGGAAATTCGAGAGCACACGTGCTCGCGTGTTTTTACCCCGTGCGAGTATACGTGGCAGCCCTTCTCTGCCTTATTTTCAGGCCACTTTATTTCGGCGGTGCATTCACCTCCCCGGTCGGGAAAATTGCTCTGCGGCTTCGGCTCCCTCCCACTATCTACGAGCGCGGAGAGGCTGGCTGTGACTTTCCGGCCATCGTATAATTTTTCTTTTGCTCGAGTCTCCGCCTCTAATGTTTTTTTTTTTTCCTCATTTAGATGGACGAACGCGAGGGGGAGTACTACTTTTGTTTTTCCATTTAAATGGCTACGCTTGCAGAGGGCGAATGGCTTGCGGGGGATTCTTGTAATTGTTACGCTGGGATTATCTTTTAATGGCTAGCACTGGCCGAGTGATTTTTTTTTTTTTCATTCTTTCAGCCCCGTTTGAACGGATTTATGACCCTTTACTGCACTAGGGGTGAATTCATGATAACCAAAAATCCGAAACACAAACAATGGACACTGGGGAGTACAGGAAGAGAAAAAAAAAAAAGAAAAATAATTTGATTGATCGCGTCCACACCCTTGACGTACGAAACAGAAACACCGACTGTCGCGGGAGGAAAAAAAAAATAGAGGAGTCGCGGACACTTGGGCGCAAGAGAAGATCGATCGAACAACCATCTCGAGAGAGAAGTGGAATAAAAGCGGGAGACGTAGCGCAAGTACGACAATGGCGACGAGGATTTTCTCGTGAATCGGACGTATTCTCGTCAGAAACGAAGATTAATGACGCGAACGCGGGAAAAAGAGCCTTTTCTCTCTTTGCTGGGGAGCGCGGTTCTGCTAAATCGAGCGCGAAAATAAGAATACCACCGATAGAGTTCGATCGTGGACGCTCGAAGGAGGAGAAACTGCGACTCTCTTGTGGGATCGCCTCGAAGCGGGATTTAATTACCAAGAAGGTCTAATGGAGGTTCGACCTGGTTTTTTTTTTTGAAGGACAAGTATATACGTTGGTCATACTCGAAACCATCCCTTAAACAGGGGTGGAGAAGTGAAAAATAGCCTTCGACGCGTCAATAGATCAGAAAAATGGTAATAACGCAAGAAAGCCCAGTGGAAGAGCGGACGTGGAGAAGAGATCGAGGAAACCAAAAAGAAGTCAAAAGGTGGGAGATGAGGGGTGGGGTGGGGGCTAAAGTGTCCTTCGGAGGCAATAGAGCGAAAGCAAACGTTCCTACGGCGAACATATTGCCGCTCTCGGCTATCGAGTGAGAGAGGACGTGGCAGGTCTGAATGCCGGTGCGCAAGTAGGAGGAAAAGAGGGGGGTGGGTAATACGCGTGAGCATGGAAAACTTCTCGGACGCTTTCCCCGAGGATAAATCGCTGGGCCAGCGAGAGGGGGAAAAAGTATACGGCAGAGGAAAGTTTTTATTTTCATTTTTTAAAGACAACTAGGAAGTAAAGTTTTTCTTTTTTATTCTGAAATCCATTGGTTGAAACGTAAAAGGGCCATTTTAGGACATTTTCGTAGTTGAAATTTAAAAATTAGTTCATGCAAGGATGTTTTCAATCAATTGGGAAATTAGAATCAATTTTGTTTATATAATAACTCTGTGAGATTTGTTAATCATATTTACAGTTCATTTTACAAAACGAAATTTAAATGGCACAAAATGAGGACTCTATCCTAGTTCCTGCATACTCAAGTGTCACTTGAAAAAGTTGTTGGTCTAAAAACAAAAGTAATAACGTACAATTTTTGGTTTACTTATCTTCCAAAAATCACCATTATAATTTTTACTCAATCTCTATAATGATAGTAATAAAAAAAAAAAGATAAAACATTTTATCAGTCATATTGATCTCCATTTCGTCAATTGAATATTCCATCCTCCTTTTTTCATTTAGTACTAGTACTCGGTAAAACAAATTTTTTACATGTTATTTTCATGTTATAACAAAAATCCATGTTCATCGAATCGTATTAAACCGACAGCCAATAACTTTCTCATGTAAAGCATGAAATCATAAGTGGGCCCTAAACACCGCCTACGTATACGAATGTTGTATGCATAATGAGAATAGCACATTTGAGTCATTGGGAGGCAATTTCTGCGATTAGTGAATTACCATTTGAAATTTTGGGCTGCACACTAGCTTTGTACTTCTCTCTCTCATCCAATTTAAAATCAAATAGTTAATGTTGTAACAGATGGCTGACTAATATTATTACTCTTCCAGCAATAGTACTCCTGCATATGAGAACTTCCTTGGTTGAATTCTGGACTTTAATTTTAATGTAATCTTTCTTTAACGAAACGAATTATGTTTAATTTTTTTTCTGCAATTTTGTAGTACTTGCACATAAAATTTGTTAAAAATGACTCGAGCATCATATTTTCTTCTTTTGCTCTTGTTTTTTGGCCAAATTCATGTAAAAGTACCCAAAAATTTGTGATAAGAAAATGAAATATATCTCATCACTTTGTGTTGAAAAACTATTCGATCAAATGTAATATTCCTTATAATGCGATGATTCCTGATAAGCACTCCAAATCCATACTACACCCAAAAACCCAACAAGACACTACATGGATTCCAGGGCACACGGCCAGCATTACATTAACCTTAATCACGTTACATAGGAGTTCTCTTTTCTCCCTACGTACTCCCAGCAAACCATCATCGAGCACAAATTCAAACTTCAATCGATTGACATCTCGAGAATACTACACGCACAGCACGAGGACATGTGCCTCCCAAAGCAGCTCCTCTTAATTGGTTAACAAGCCAGTACTTCCTCATACCCCACAAATAATAATCGTATCGGTGGGAGAGCCACCATTCATCGAAATGCTCTGGGATAGTTGCGATCTAAACGCCAACGGGGGCTCGCGATTGGTCCGATTCCCTGGACTAATTGATTCGGGAATTAATTCACCGTCCATAGGCCGAATGACTGTGCGGGCCTGTGTGCGTGCTGAAGTGATTTCGGGAGAGATCAAGTGCCTCGGTTGATTGATTCGCGGTGCCGAGGATTTTCGAGAGTCTACGCTTCGTCGGTGTGTTTTTCCTCTTTTCGGAGCACCCAGTGCTTGTTACTACTCGTCTGATGACTTCGAGTGGGGTTTTCACTAGATAAATACAGTAGAAAACCACCCACGTTAATCAAAAGAATCCACACCTCACTGAGTCTTTTTGAATTTGTGAAAAAAGTGATTCGTAGTGAAATAATTTCAATGGAGGAAGAAATTTCTCAATTTGAATACATGTAATACTGAAACGTACGCTTCCACCAGTATCATGATCATCTCTCGGGGAACACTGTCAAACTCTCTTTGTGGAAGTATTAATCGAAAAACGAGACAAACAATCGGTACCAAACAGTGGAAGGTCGATGACAACAAACAATTCAATTCTGCTACACCCCCCCTCAGGTGCAGCCTATTGTCCCTTCAGAGCAATAATTCCTAAGCGTGATCATTCCAGGCGCGCGATAATCCGAAACAAAGAGACGGCCCCGGAGTTCGGCGCGTAGGGCTTAGGCAGGCGCGATTTAAATAACGGGAGGGATAGGCACTTCCGGTAGCTGCGTTTGTATACCGTAGAGCGAGATTCCATGTGTATACCTGTTGGTGTCGGGAGTAAAATTAGCATCGCAACATTAATGACATTCATACCACGTGCGTTCGTAGCCCTAATTGGGGATCGTTGAAAAGGGGTCGGCTAGCTTTATGCGCTTGCATTATTAGCTACACGGGAAAGGGATAAGACAGTTTTTTTAACAGCACGTGATTTTTTTTTGATACTCAGCGAGTGAAGTTCAACTTCTCGTACATGCGCAAAGTCCCTGAAGTTCAACTTCTCATCCCTACCTAGGATGGAAGAAGTTCAGCTTTAGATGCAGGCAGACGAAAACTACATCACGTAACTCGTTTTACTTGGGCTACAACATCCCAACTCGACTGCTTTGGGCACTTGCTACGTAATATACTATTTACAAGCCCATCTTTTTCATGAAAACAATTATCGTTTTTCACCCGATCAATAAATTTTCACTGGAGCCAGTGAACTCTTACTTTTTCAATTGCATATGATTGGAAGATGCGATTTGGTCATTGTAGCGATAATGACATAATAGTTACTTGCTCCTTCTAAAGAAGAGTAAAATAAAACTCCTTTGTCTAGTACAAAATCACGAGGATGAAAGAAATCATTGTCACTAACCTGCAAAAAAAAAAATTTTACATCCACAAATCGCCCACTTTCGATCCAATACTTAGCTTCCACTCGTTGAAAAGAAGCTACGACTAAAAAAAAAAATCATTAAAACCAAGAAAAGCCATTCGATTCAACTCTCTTTCTGTACGGCACTCGAAAACCATTAAACGGAACGCAGATAGAGTGCAGCGGAAGCGACAGAGAACAACGAACGCGATTACGCGCGTCACGGACTGCATTTCTCCCTCCACTTCTCGCCTCTCGATATTAAAACCGGCAATAGGATTTGCTACGGCCGGCCGGGCGCCGAGTGCCACGTGCGTGGGAAGCTTTCCACTGGCTCCGATAATTATGTGCCAATTAAATTTAACGACTGCTCCCTTCAAACCCCGGTTGGACCCGTAGATGCTTGGTTAAGTGTGGTCTTTGACTTTTCTTTGATTTAATATACTTTTCTGTTGGGCAAGAGGTTTATATTCGTACTTTAAGTGCTGAGAAAACTTTTGAAATTTTCACCGATACTTAGGATAACCGATTAATCAATTATTGCTTCTTTTAAGTTGAATGGCCAATAACCTGTTTTTTAACACTGGAGTTTGGAGTTCCATTTACTTTTCTCAATATTCATGATTGATACCTTTGCTCAGGTCAAGCATCTGTATGTTTTATATACGTATTAAAACGATATTAATTCACTATTAATAAAAAAAATTTTAAATCTGTTAATTTCCTCATATTTTTACGATAAAAGAGTAATTATTCATAATTTTAAGTTAGAGACCACGTTAAAGTTAAAAAATCGGTTTTACTGATATCTTGGGTTAGAGAGAACCAACGGATTTAAAAAAGCACACAATTCTCATCGTTATATTAATCTACAAACAAAGTCTTTCTTTTAAAAAACCATGACATAGTTTCATAATTTCTAAAACCAATAAAAAGTAACCGAGTTAAGAGAAACAAATAATTTTAAAACTTGAATTCAAAAGTAAAACTTATGACTGTGATGATTAAAATTGAGCAGAATAATTATGACTTATTTAACTAGATAAATAACGATACATCTTTTAAAAAATTTTTTCAATTCATAAAAGTTTGTGCATCGACTCATATGGTTCCGTCTCTCTTAAAGTGTTGTTTTTCCCAACCTAAACATTTCTTTAGAAAACTCATATTTTTGCAATCATTCCAAATTCTTCACATCATTAGTGCCATTATTTTACTAAAAAATGCTTACTTCATGTTTTTGAACTTTTTTTTTTAAGATCAACTAGGTTACCCTACTCAGGCCCACGATGAAATTGCAAACTCTTTGAATAGCGTATTACCATCTATCTTTTCCAGAAAAAAAAAAAAAAAAAAAAAAATATCAGTGACCCATTGATAGCACACATTCAATTCGAGTTGTTACGAATTTCTTACGGTAACCCCCGAACGGAGATATCCACCGAGCGATAAATAACCCGATATTTATACATCCCAAAGCGCGATACAAGTTTAAGGTAGGAAGGAAAGTAAGTTGCAAAACTGGATCAAACGAAGCATCGAACAGCCATTAACCGAAAAATCCCCCACGAACACGTGCACCCGAAGAATAAAAAAAGAAAAAGTAGAAGCTCAACTCGTAAAAACAGGAAACTTTTCAGTAGGCGGCGCGCCCGAAGATTGTAAATTTCATATTCGAGGCAGCGTTCGCGCGGCCTTAATACCACCTTTTTTTCCTCCCCCGCATAAACTACCCGAGCGAGCCGTGGCCCAATTTACCCGATACATCCGGAATTCAATATCCCATTAGGGCACCATCGATGAGCTTACATAGAATGTACCCCTTGTGCTATTGCTCTTAAAATCTACATCATCCGGGATGTCTGTTTTCATCATTGTCTCTTGCGAGCTTTTTTTTAAAAAAAAAAAAAAAAAACACACAACAAGAATATTTCGAATAACGTGAACTCGCTTGAAATTTCGTGTTTCCAGCAGAGCACACACGCCGCGAGGCACAGACGTTTATACACACCATGTGTGGATCCCATTTCTTTCAGCCCAGCCCCGCATCCCTCTAGTTTTATTTATTTTGCTTGTTGTGTTTTTTCCCTGGTGTGCACAGGTCTGTGTGTGGTCTCAAACCACCAGTGTTTTCTTGTTCTCCCGTTGCACCTTTTTTTTTGTTTCCCAGCCGCGAAAGAGAGATCGGAAAAGGGAAGGAAATCGATTTTAACCACATCCCAAATATTTGAGAACGACGGACTTTATTGCTGAACCCACCCCCTCCCTCTTGTTTGTGTGTGTGTGTATACGTGGTCTACTACTCGATGGGGACTGTCAAAGTTCTTTAATATAGTCTCCAGAGAAAAGGGTGGAGTCCGTGTACAAACACACGAGGGGATCAAGATTAAAAGCCGAAACTAGGCTTACATGTGTTGGTGTATGTACTCCAGTAAAAAAAGTTCAGTATTGTTAATAATGGTTCCTTACAGAGAAAATGTATGTTAATTAAATTAATATATAAGAAAATTTTTCATTATAAAAATATATTATAGGCACCACTAAACACCTAACAATGAATATAATTAACAGTGAAGCAGCCAAACATTGAATACACCGAAATATAGACCATTGAAACAACTAATACCAACCATTGAAATCTCTTCGGATATTATAGACAAACTTGCGTAATAATAATGCTAATTTACACTTTTATAACGTGTTTACCTAATGTAATATCGACGCCTCAGAGGAAAAGAGTACTTTTTTTAATTAATAACAAATACCTTTGTGAGAAAAATGATAAGTTAGTTTTTTTGAACGGAAACGTTAAGTAAAGAAAAATTGTTGTGTAACAGCAACTCCAAGAGTTTTTGTTTACGAAATGATACAACGCGATTTTAATTTTCTGACAAAAAACTTTTTATGTTACTGTTATAAGATATTGTCAAAAATTTAAGTACTGAGGAAATGGAAGGTAATGTTTTTACGTCAGATATTATTATGTCTGTTTACGTTATGTAAACTTTACCAAAAAACATTTGTGTAATGAATATTGAATTTGTCGAAAAAATTAATTTCAGTTCATGGATAAATTATAAAATTTTGTTAAACTAAAAAAAGAAGCCCTTCTTGAATAAAAAAAATGAACGTACCTTTTCTAGGGTAAAAAAGGAGAGTTACTTTATTTGTTAACACAAAAAGATAATAGCTTTTTCTCTCAAGCGTCAATGTATGGATTAAAACATTTACAAATATTTATAGATATTTTATGAGTGATGTTAAACAATTAAAAATGCGTGTAACATGCACTTGAGTGGTTTTAATTAATTTTTTCTTATTTAATCCTGAAACTAATGTATAGCTTTTTCTTTACTTAACCAATTACCCAATCTAACTAGTGACTTAATATCCTAATCTTACTTAAAATTGAGGAATTAATATTGTTTGTCAGCTACGAGTTAATGATAATTATTAATATCAATACTTACCATAAAAATAAGTCTGCAAAAATTGTAGAAAAATATCTAAGCTATCAATAATTTTTTTTAATAACTCTCAACGTACTTTCTCTTCTTAACTGTGGAATTGGTATTAAAATGAATAGAACTCAATTTTGATGTGTAGTCCTATGGTAAAATTAAACACAATAAGTACGTCAACATTAATTAAGTACCAATAATAAACATCAATGACAATTCAGCTTCGATACGACAACAAATGGCAGGTACATCTTATATCACATGACAGTAACAAAACAAAGAATATTTATAATTTCGCAAAGAAATTTAAAAAGTGCAATAAATGTCGTCACACCAAATAGGCGATTAAAAGTTTATTAAAAAAAAAAAAAAAAAAAAAAAAACGTCCACGACATTATTTGCACTAAATAAACTTCTCTTTTAATACCGAATACATGTAATAAATATATAGATTCCAAGGGCATATAAGAATAATATATAGAAACGACAACAGGACGACACCATATCCATGTATGAATATATAAATATAATATTTCGACAATACAAAATAGTGTAGTATAGACACAGCGAACGATAAAGGGGTTTACAACTTGCTTTTACTTTTTTTTTAGATCTGACATACCACCATTATTTAAGGACAGCGGGCGTGCGCGTGCGCACACGGGGGTGACAGTCACGTGACGCTCTCACCGACTTGTTCGCTTATTGGATAACATTGTGCCCGTGACTGCCAGTTGTAATCGAAGAAGAAAGGGGTCACTCGCGTGCATGGCGGCCTGACTGGAGGTGACAGGAGGTGTGCGCGGCGTCACCCGGCCAGCCGGTCGCCCGTCACACCCTGAAACAGAGACAACCAGCTTTCACCAATCCTAATCGTACAGATTTATGTTTATTACTCGTGACATAGCATACACAATTTCATAGAAATTTGTACAAAAGTTTTTACGTTTTTTTTTTCTTGCTTCTTCGTTGCTCAATTGGCTGTACATAACCTATAATTTCGTACTTGTGGAGGTCCTGTGATTTGTGAGGTTACATTGGATTTTGCTTTCTATTTATACACAGATTTTTATTATTGTATTGTTAGAGATAATAATTAAGAACAATTTGTAATTAGGAATTATCATGATTACTCTAAGAATAACAATCTGCGCTGTTACATTTGTCGGGCAGGAAAGACATTTGTCACGTAAAAAAAACGTAAAATCATAAAATCTTCCAACAAAACTTTCACATTTACAAGTAGTCAACTCAACCACTTGGAAATCGGTTCCAAACTTTCATTCAAATAAATGTAAAGACCATCGAAAACCCAACACCCATCTCATGGCAAGTGAAAAAACACGTCCAATTCCCGCCAACAATGCATCAATGCTGCCACATCCCGTACAATAGTCATTTTGATTAAAACACGGTGGATATAACAAAAAAAAGAAAGAAAGAGACAAAAGTCGTGACAAAGGTAATCCGAAAAAGCGATTAACAAACAGGCAGGAGGTCAGAACAACGATTCGCTCGGATAATTCTCGCGCACGCACACACATAGGTAGAAAGCGCGAGTGGACGGCGAAATAACGCGCGCACACGGATTCGCGCTCCGCGAAGCGCAACTAACCTTATAACGAATGATAATGCGCGCGCGCGCTTTTAGCCCCCCCCCCTCTCTGTGTTCCATCCCCGCGTGTATAATATGTACGGGAGGCTGGAAAATCAATGACGTTTCCGCGCGAGCAATGAAATACTGCGGATTTCGAATCCCGCGCCCGCGTGCACACGTGTGTGCTCGAAGGGACGACAATTGCCGTTTTCCCTTGTTTTTTCGTCTGCCGAGGGGGTCCCTCACGTTGTTTTTTCGTACGCACACCCCCCTCGTGGGGAGTTAACCTCGTCTGCATGGGTCACAACTGCGTATGGTGCGCTGCGAGATTAACCGAGCCGTTTTGAACGATAATGGCCTTTTATTTTTGCTTTTACTGCTCGGCCAAGGAATTGGCCATCAATTGACAGGGTTTCGCACCCAAAAGTTGTTAAAAGGGTTTTTATTACTTTTTCAAACGTAGAATAATTGTTTTCAAAGCTCGAGTTGTTGATCGCGAGCTGTATTGAACTCGATCGTGCGTTGAACAAATGGTACTTTGCAGCACGTCCACCAGTTGTGAGAATCGGCATTAAACTATTAATAAATGTGTTAACGAGCAATGAGCAAAATATTTCATAAGATACTTATCTGTGTTTACGAATATTTATTTCGTAAGACGGGAGTTTAAAAAAAAATAAAATGAAACAACTCCGTTTTTCACATGGACAATAAGGACTTGATTCAGATGTTGATTTTAAATGACAATTACTCTAAAATAATATAATATCATGATTTTGTATTTGCAACTTCAAGGTTATGAATAGTTAAAGCATTTACCATATATGTAAAATAAGGCAGCCTTATAGCATGACAAGTAAGTGTTCTTTAGAGGACCATGTACATAGTAGAACATCATTGACTCTTACTTTCTAACACCGACACTAATGCCTTATACATACTCACTTGACTCAAATATTTTTTCACTACGTTACCCAACTTACTGACAGGCTATTGTCAACCACGTTATAATTACCAGTCACTTGTCCAAACAAGTGGATGCATTGCACCAGTCATTAGTCCAGGATGCATATACCTTTGCTCTAAGAGGATTCTTTGATTGCTCCACTTGCCAAAACCAGATATCCATTCTCTCCTAATATACGGCCTATCTGCAAGTTGCCTGTGCTCTCTAGTGCAGCAACATAATCACTCTTACTGTTTGACTGTAAAAAGTCTGCTGACACCATTTCGCATACCTGCCTCTTAATAAAGACTCTGAAATGGTTCCACTCGTATCTTGCAGATGGATGCAGCTATTCGATTTTTGGTAAAAATAACACCCTTTTGGATAGGCTTACAGTTATAAACCAGTATCTATCAGCCACATCGATAATGTCCATTCAGGAGTTAGTCAAGTCAGCTCTGACACAGAGCTCGTAGTGCTCTGAGTACGTGACAATGGCTTGATACTCAGTTCACCAAAACTTCAAGAGATGATTTTCAATAGTGTCACATTCAATTCTCGTGTGGATATTTATATCCTAGCATACATCACTCATCCTAGGAGAGACAGGCAAAATACATTTCTGGCTAAATTTCCCACTTTTTTTCGCAGTCTTTAACACTGTAAGCATGTATTATCTCTTTTGCTTAAGAAGGAATCCGTTGAGCTCCTTATTTATTAGCATTGTACTCAGCAAAATAGGCTGACGGTTAAGAGTTACGTCTTGACGCTTTAAGCTGGTTGTTTATGGCCAAACGCCAGGTACAGCACCTGAGCACCTGGCATATTCCATACTGGTCTGCAATTTCTCTAATTATGCGACTTCTCGTTACTATCTTCCATCCCCTTTGCCATGCTGATTGGAGACCCTCCATTCAACAGCCACACCTTCTAATGTCCCACATTCTATACTAAAGCTGCGAGACTCTTGTTTTCGATGCAGTCACCTTCCAAGTTTATGAATCTGCTGCATCAAATTGCATACGATTTATCATCAAACTTCTACGTACTCTACTTAGTCCCCGTTATCACTAAACGTCCAAAGCATCGTATACTCCGAGAACTCAGAAAACACCCTATAGCACCGTCACATAGGCTACCCTTAAGCAAAAGGCACCTCCAGCTTGATTCCTAACGCGCTACCTCTTGCAAATCCACCAAACCCGAGGACCCGCAGTATTCTCAATAGCTTCGAGCTGAGGAACCTATTCAGGGGCTGCATAGCCAAGCCTCTCGTGCCTGTACATCCACGCGCGCACGTGTAGTACATACACAAACACGAGTATAGTCGTACTCCCCAGTTGGTGCACTCATATAATATAGGTACAGCGTAGCGAGGCAGTTGACTCGGCATCTGCATCTGTCCGTAGTGCAGTTACATACACAAACGCACATACATATTAGGAGAGAGAGAGAGAGAGAGAGACGGGGGGGTTGTAACGCTTGGAACGTTAGTAAATTACGCGTTGACTAGGCCAGTGACAAGAGCGCCGACGCGCTCCCTCACACACATGTATGTACATCCCCGTCGTTGCTTGTTCCCCTGCGGTCGTGTACCTACGCGTGTTTATGTGCTGCTGGGGAGAGACGTGCACCAGGAGGAGGAGAACGAGGTGGTGGTGAATTATAGGGCCGTCGGGGCTTTATTAAAGATAGAAGAAGAGGCCCACATATACATAGTGTCGTGGACGTAGAGGGAGACTGATGTGGGGTGTATACATTATGTACCGGGGCAGTGCTCGATCGCGCATTAGATTCTGCGGACGACCGGTGCAGGAACTTATATATATATAAATATGGACGATGTGGCAGTTGGAGTCTGCTGATGATGGTTGGACGCGATGTGAAATCCGTGGATGCGCGGTGGGATGAGGGTTGGGAATGAGGAGCATGCTTGAAGCCGTTGGATTTCATTCGTTCGGTGTTGCAGTTTGATTGTGTTCAATGAAGATAAATTTCTTTTTTATTTTCATTTGTACGAGAGGACATTATAGGGTATGAAACGAACTGTTTGGGATTTTGAAGGTACCCTATTTTTTTATCACGTCAAACTCTATTGCTGCTTCAGATTGAATGAAGGAAGCTTATAATATACCCTACTGAGGTAACAGGAAAAACAATACTTTTGTAAGATTCTTTACTAAAATATTAAAATATTTAAGGAGTTGTCTAAAACTGCTCTAGTATTTTATTCACCCTGTGAAAGGATGAAAAATTCTCTTGAAAAAAATTCATCCTAAAGCGTCCTTTGTCAGCAAAGATGCGTGGAAAATGTTTGGAAAGAACTTTTTAATCATTTTTGCACACTTACTGGTAATGTTATATTTTAGTAACCCCAAAGGTTGACGTAAAATACCTAAAGTAAACTTTGAACCCCATGTTACTACCAATAGGCATAAATACCACTCGAATGTACATGTATTTTAATGATGAACTCCGTGCACACGCATAGGCCCGATTCTCCTACTCGAAGGCAGTTGAACGTAAACCCCTTGAGAAACATTCCCTCGTTCGCATTCAATACTGCGGAATTTATTTCAAGGAGTCGGAGGGGGGTAAAGGGAAAAAGTCGTGCGCTCGAGTACGAGAAAAAGGAAGCAACTCCTCCCCCTTTTCCCCCGAAGAAAAAGCGAGACAATCCATCCAAGAGAGTATGTACATACATATTTCTCTCCAGCCTTTTCTCCACTTGTTTCCTGTATACACGTACACCCCCAAAGTATCACTGCCAAACAGCGGTAGTTATGTATATCAGCCGTATACATGTATCCGCGCAGGGCCGATGCAAATTTATTTCCGCGAATCTCCACCACGGCTTCTTTTTTTTTTTTCCTCCCTCCTCCAGCTCGTAAACTACCGTCTCGTAAAACGATTTGAGATCCCTCGTCTCCTTTTATGCGCGTGTATGTACGTGTATCCGGCTGCGACGAAAACTCCATTTCCGCCATCTTCTGTTTCTTCGGGGAAGGTGGGGCGGGTTGGATTCTGCTTCGCTTTTCGTGAATCCGATAACGAGCGGAGGAGGCTGTGTAGCTCCGGAAATTTTCCGACAATTCGGATGAATTTTAACGGAAAGGACATTCAATTTTCGAGCGAAGGGTAGTCGGGGGGGGGGGGGTCGACTCAATTACCTATTCCTGCACTCGGGATTTTCGGGCTCCGCTCGGCTATTATCCTCACCTGCTGAGCTCACGAGTTTTAGAGCTGGTCTCATTTTTTTCCGTTTATTGATCACATGCTTTCATCTTTCGTTTGCAAGGATCTTCAGCATCTCCTCAGATTCTACGGGTGAGTTTTTACTTGTAATGAAAGAACGTTTGTCCACTCAGATTACAGCCAGAGATAGGTTTATCTCGACGCATCTTTTACGAAAACTGTCTCGACACGAAATTTCTATGCAAACACAATATAAAGAACATTTTTATAGACTCCATGGTATTTAGGATTTTTTTTTTTTTTGAACTATTTCAACAGCTTTATGCGAAAATTAAATTTTTTTTTTATTTTGCTAGGATATTCTCTCTAACTTGAAGCCACGACTTGACCAGTTCAAGCATCCAATTTGTGAGTGCTACTTTATAACAAAACCCTTTGAAAAAAAATTTTTAAAATACGTCAAGTTTTATTCAACTGTTTATTAAGCGATTCTTTACTTTAAGTCAGTCCCATACACTATTGTAATTAATTTTTGATTTTTTTGTCAAACAATGTATCTCAAAGTAATAGTAAAATGTTCAATTTATTATCTATAGGGCAAGTATAAATTAAATATTATCATAGTGTGAAGTCAATCATAAGAATTTAGAGGAGGTACTATTGCGAAAGAAAAAAATTATTAAAATTACTGCACTAGAATGGTAATCTAGTACTGTTTAGTCATGTAGAGACGTTTTAGTATTTGAGCATTAACTTTAACTTTGTGANTATATATATATATATATATATACACATGCATGCGCGCGAGTGTTGCAATGCTCAAACTAGTTTCTGTCACGAGCTATTTGCAAACAAACGCGCCCACCTTTAGTGCAATCACGTGCGCGTTTACAGTTAAAGTGGACGGATTAATGACCATTTGTTGGAATAAAGCCAGATTCGTCGCTTTCGAAACAATTTTTATCCCTCCCTCCACAATGATTGATAAGTCAATTCACTGCTACCCGTGACCTTTTCGATGATAAGCATGTTATTCCCAACCTCGTATCTAAATCACCATGAAATGAAATTGAAATTTTATCTCATTTAAAAATGTTGTTCCAAGCCAAAAGTAAGAACGAATTTAAAAATGTACCAAAAGTAATTTACTTTGGAGCAAAATTTCATTTTCACAATCATTAGGATATTATTCTTTAAAAAAATCGACTCACCTAATGAAAAGTATTTCATCATCGCAAAACATTCCAAGAGCACCCAGATCTCCAGTAATAAAAAAATTCAAGTACAAGCTCCTTTACCAACATGAACCGAGTAAGAAAAAAAAAATAAAAGGGTTAACAGCACGCATCGACGGTATAGTTACCAAGACCCTGTAGACCGAGACCAAATTCTCGCAGCCCGGCCTGTGCCACTCCCAATTCGGGTAGGGCGTGAGCAAGGGGCCCCCAGGCCCGTACTGACTGGTCAGCGTCGACAGGGTAACCGGCACCCCGGACAGCCATTGTGGACTAGTGACAAAGATCCGTCCCCTCCTGTCTATGTCCACGTCCTGCGACAGCGGGTTACCGAGCGTGAAGTTCTTGCCGGTCAGCTGGGCGCTCGGGTACACCCAGTCGAGGTACTTCCACTGGTGGACCACCTCAAGGCCCCGGACGATGACCTGTCGGCTCGGCGGTCCCAGGGGCAGGCCTGCTCTCGGGAAAGTATCCTCGAACACGATCCCATCGTTGCCCAGTTGGGGGCTCTGGTCGCTCCTGACGCTACCGGAGATTCTCGGCACCACGGGGTTCTGGAGCACGGGGCCGGCGTAATGGTTCACGCCAGCTACCTTAGGCAGGGGTGGCAGGATATTGACGTAGCGATTGTCAACG
Source organism: Copidosoma floridanum (assembly GCF_000648655.2). The sequence goes on along the minus strand of NW_019379457.1, from coordinate 206,275 downwards.
TAGCTGTTGATCACAGGGAGGGGCAGTGGCGAGCTGACCCCGGGAATGGGTGAATATGGGGGCAACAGCGGGGAGTAAGCTGGCAGCGAGGAGCCCACACCACTGGACACCTGCTGGTGCTGGTTGTTGACGTTAACACCGTACCGATTGGCACACTCCTCGCGTGTTATCAACTGGGGGTTGATCTGGGACTGAAGTGGCACTTGAGACAGAGGTATGGAGTTGTCGTCGATCGCGGTCTTCGGAGGATGGTAGCAGACCGTCAGGTCGACCGCGAGGAACAAAGTTGCCAAAAGGACTAGTGATGACCTCATGGTTTCAGCTTGGATTTTTCCACTTTGGTTCCACCACGCAATTTTTTTTTTTTTTTTGGTACTTTGAGTCGCTATTTATCGAGATGATTCGATATGATTGTCATTTGATCAAGGATTACAATTACCAACCCCGATACACTGGAAAGTAAACCTTTAAAGATTCGATATGTGAAGTTCAACTTCACGTGCCCCAAACTGACCGATTCTACTACCCGTATGGGAATTAGCGTTTTCCAAAACTTATTTATCATGTATTATGATTTGTCGAATGAGTTGTAAAATGCGTTGTGGACGTAAAACTAAATGCCCTCGTGCCACTTGTAAAGCCGCGCTCGCTAACGACAGCACCGGCGCACTACGATTGCGAGCGGGCAACACACTGAGGCGCCTGCCAAGTCTTCCGATCGGTTTGAACGAGCTGCGATTTTCCAGCAGCAGCGGTGGCCACTTGCACGTCCCACGGCGAGTGGGAGGCGGTGCTATAGGGAGAAAAGTTACCAGTCGCCAATCTTGTCCTTGCGGGCACTTGCCGTGAAATATTCGCACGCGCCGATCGGTCATTAGTTATGCCTCGTTTGATGCACGCCCTTGGGTGGATGAAGTGTTGGGACGCAACTTTTTTTTGTTTGTTTTCAATCTAATCAAGTCATTGATATCTTACTCGGTTTCACGGCGAAGCTAATAAACGATACACTATTGCAGAATCGTACGATGCTGTGCTCGCAGTGAATTTTTTTCCTCCAGTAATTTGGTGTGAAATAAAGTTGAACCATATCAGTAACAACTTTTTTGCCTTGCACCTCTTTTGGCAGTAGATATTAATTATCATATTGCGTGTTATATGACTGCGTGCATCGTTATAGATATCGGACTTTCCTTAAAAATGATTAATATGGTAAAACGTTGATACGTCGATTTTCGATGAACCATTTTTCAATAATCTCAGTTTTGACGCACTGTTTTTTTTTCTCTCTTCTCCTTTCACCATCCATTCGATAAAATGTGTGCGAATACCGAAATAAAAACTATAGACCCAACGAGGCCATTGCATCGATTATCAAATCGGTCATATTATATACCTACAAGCGCATGTTCATTGCAGAAAAAAAAAACTAACTAACACGAAAAAATCAGAGCGTGAACAGATACTTTCATTCGGTCGCACGCGTTAGTGAACGAGTGAATCATACATAATACCTAGGGCTGTTTTTTAAGTAAACATCGATCATTGCTGTTTAGTCCGTGGTTTCTAATGAAAAATTCACAGTTCATTATTGAAGCGCTCAAAAAGGCTGATTCTTATGATGAATAGTAATTAATTTAGTTGGAATCAATTGTGCATTATACATTTGCGCTGTTGTAAATGCAAAACATACATGCAGAATGACATGAAAATCAAATTTAAAGTATAATCGATGCTTTTTGGGGGAAAAAATTGCATAATATGTCGTCGTGGCCTTGGATGAAGTCACTGAACCTGTTCAGCAGTGTATTACTAAAGTTTAAAGCACACATTAATAAACATTTTATTGTGAGTACCTTTTCAAACAATCAATCGTGTGATGATGAAACTGTACCTATTAAATTCAGTGTATAAGGAGATCGTAAATTAAGAAGAAGTGAATTAGTTTTAATAAAAATCAATGGTAAATTGGTTGAATAATTTACTCTACGAGAAAAATTTGTTAAATATTTTGTTTTTGACGAAACTTAGGGAAAAAATGAACATAGTAATTTCTGAAAATAAAAATATATGTATGACCCCCATGACAAATTTTTTTTTTGAAATTGGATTGAAATTTTCACTAAGTAATTTTGAAAAAATATGTAGATTAACAGCGTCAAAAGCAATAAAGATTAATTAAATTGTGATTTTCGACCATGTTAGATAAAGCATTAACACAGTGAAGAAAATTTATTCTATAGTACAATATATTGACAACACTTTTAAGTAATACAAGTCAGAGTTTTAATATATCTTGGCAAGAATGGCTAAAAATTTATGTCAGGTTTATTTTGAAAAAAAATTTTTAAAATACGTCAAGTTTTATTCAACTGTTTATTAAGCGATTCTTTACTTTAAGTCAGTCCCATACACTATTGTAATTAATTTTTGATTTTTTTGTCAAACAATGTATCTCAAAGTAATAGTAAAATGTTCAATTTATTATCTATAGGGCAAGTATAAATTAAATATTATCATAGTGTGAAGTCAATCATAAGAATTTAGAGGAGGTACTATTGCGAAAGAAAAAAATTATTAAAATTACTGCACTAGAATGGTAATCTAGTACTGTTTAGTCATGTAGAGACGTTTTAGTATTTGAGCATTAACTTTAACTTTGTGAAAAGTAATTTTTGCCGTTAGCATAGTAATTTTTACTGCTGGTCTAATATTTATTACTATATACAAATTGCCAATTGTAAAAAGTCCCTAGACGGTGGAGTAACACCAGATTACTATTCGTAATAGTAGATGGTAAAAAAACAATCTATTGCGATTCCAAGAAAACGCCATATCTATTACAAACCCATAAAACAAAACGAGTTTCAAAACACATTCGATCCATCAATGCCATCCGAGAAATTTTTTACCCTCCATATCTTTAAGGCCACTGTAATTGGTCACCGCACAACTATTTTGTTGCCCAACAAAAGCATAAAAAAACATGCAGCGTCGCAAACTCGTGCGCAGACTTATTCAGAGCAACATAAATGTATCATAAAAAAAAAAAACACGGGAGAAGTCTACCTCGTGCCCGTTTTACTGTAACTACACTCGTAGCTTTTTTTCCCCCAAGAATTCTTACACACCCTTCATAAGTATATACCCACACGCAATCAAGTAAAGTAAATAATATGTCACTCTCGGCCGAGTCATTAGAGATTCCCGGGAATGTCGGATTTAAGTTTGAAATTGAATACGTGATCGTACTTATTTACTCGCGCGTTCTTGCATACACAGGAGCGTCAAGTGCCCGGGATAGTTTGCGAAACGACCCGATGTTTTGCACTGCAGCATTTACAGCTTCGGCGACCTCGATGCGTCGTATAGAAACATTTCAATGCTATACGTTTGTTGTGCAACGAGGCCGTATAGGGTGGAAAATTATAATAGCAATGAAAATAAGGTACGTTTTAAATAAAATAATAAAACACTTTATTCATCATCGTGAAATCTTTGTAACAAGTTGGAAAAAAAAAAAAAAAAAAAAAACAGCTTCGAGTAATCTCAAACCCTCTTCCAGCCGTTCAAATCGGGCTCCGGGCCCCGTTGACCGGTGGGCTCGCACCTGGTGCCCCTGATGAGATCATCGACATTCCCGCGGATGAAGCGGAAGTTGAGGTCGTCGATCCTCCTGGAGTTGTTGATGGTCTTCTGGAGCCGGTTGGTGTTGAACCAGAGCTCCTCCTTGCCGAGGGCGTTGACGATGACCTTGATGCCGCTGATGTACTGCAGGGTCTTCTCGTCGCGGGCCAGGACGACGATGTTCTCGGGGGTGAAGGGCCGCTCGATGTTCCAGCAGGCGAGGGCGGTGAACTGGGCCAGCTGGAAGAAGGTGGCGCCGGTGCGGGAGGTCGCCTGGACGCCCGCCTGGCTGATGCGCTTGCCCAGCGACTGGTAGACTATGGGCTCGTAGACGAAGCTGCGCTTCAGGGAGTCAGAGTCGGCGAACTTTTGGTAGAAGCTCGCCAGAGAGTTGAAGTAGAGGTATCTGTGGATGATTTTTTTTTTTTTTTAACTGTCTTAGCTCGTCTTAGATTATGACGATGGCGCTGTTGTGTAGACTTTTTTTTCCGTGTTGATGCGCGTCTCTGTGCACCGAGAGAAAAAAATAGTAATAGTTATAGAGAAATTCCAGCAAAAATTACCGTTCTGCACAGTTAATCGGATACAAGCTGATAAAAAAAAAACTTGTTGTTTTTTACACTTAAAATCATTGTTTTAACAGTGAAAATTAAAACGGTAAAAATTTCTATGCGGGAAAATATAATGTATTGACCGATCCTTTTAAGTTTGACTGTTCGAGCATACTAATTTTTACTGTTAAAACAATAATTTTAACTGTAAAAAATAATAACTTTTTCCTTTTTTGCCAGCTTGCATTCGATTTACTGTGCAAAATATTAATTTTTGCTAAGATTTCTCTATAATTTTTATTATTTATTTCTTTCGGTGTACTTATTGGAACACGAAATTAAACGTACATGTTTATGAAACTGGTCACTTAATCATTGTCATTAATAGTATTATTTATCTTTTTAAATTACACTTTTATACAAAAAAAAGCTTAAATATTCACTATCATAAAAGAAATAGTATTTTGTACCATTACAGTTAACACATTTCATTGGAATGCAATGACAATAATAGTACATCATGTGTTATCTGACCCAAGTGATTTAGATAGTTTCAAAATAATGCACAAAAATTGTGGTTCAATGAGACATGTATGGTCAACTATGTACATAAAAACTATTGATAAGAAAAAAATTATTTTGCCATGTCTACGGTATATTTTGAAATTACGCCAAGAAAAATCAAAAAATCTCCATTCTTTCGACTGAGTAGCAGATTTTAGAAAAAAAAAAAAAAATCGTAATTCGCATCTACTTTGATCTTACAACTTAAGAGAAAATATTTCAACTCGTACCCCAATATTCCCTTCGCCACGTTGTTTCCCCTACCATTTACATACCCTATTACACGCAAAAACGTTATTTACACGCATAAGCATTGGTTGGTCGATCGAGTTTCGAAATTGTTCCGCCTCGCGCCAACTTCGCTGACGCTTCCACTGTACACGGTGTGCTATGCGCGGACTCCCCCACCCCCCCTCACCCGCTCCTCCTTTAGATGAGGAACTTCGTATTATGGCTCAACTTTGGGAAATGAGGAGATGCGCCCCGGCGTGACCGTATAAATTCGTTATTAGTTTCGGTATTCCGCTATGCGCGGGGGGTCGTGTGTACACCGGCGACGCCTCAATCTCGCATGACGCTATGTAGGGCAAGTATCTCTATTACGAGACCGGCTGCACACAGGAGGTGACCGCAAAAAAAAAGCCGCTAAGATATTTCCGATCGGCGGTGCGGGCGGTGTTGGTGAATTGTTGGGAACGTTGATGGTGTAACGATTATTCGGCACCTTGAAAAAAAATACAATACTACGTTTTCTTTTACTATTCGTTTTTTCTTACGTATAACAACTACAAGTATTTGATTATAAAAAAAAGGGAATCCAACTTAAACAATGAATTAACGAAGAATATATTTACTACGTTGTTTATAATTGTTTTTCATTTAGTTTAATCACCGTAATTTTAGTAATTTATTGGATTTGTGGAATTGTTTTGATGGTGAATTTAAAAAAAAACTTTTTTTCTACTTTTCATCTTTGTCGACTTTACGATAAAAATGAAGCTATTACTTTAAATGAGAATGACAACTTTTGATTTTTTTTTCAATCATTTTTGAGTGCTCAAAAATAAATCTAAGTAGGACTTGTGAAACTTTTTGTACCGTCAGCAGTGTTAGTAGGAAAAAGAAATTGGGAATATAATTTATAAAATCGGTTAAAATTGTGTCAAAAGAAGATTAATATTTTTTTTATGTATCTGGTGAAAATAATATTAATATCAGAATTTTTTTAAAAGTATTATTGTACATCTGCAGCTAATAGTAGCTGATTAAATTGCCACTCTTTCAGAAAAAAAATTTTTTTTCTACACTTCAAATGATACGAATCATGCAAAGACCTTATAATTCTGTAAAAAATTTATGCTTTAATGCTTTGGTAACGTAAAATTAAAATGATAATAATAATAAAAGACAAAGCTTCAAGATGAAAGAAAAACGAGATGAAAAACTCAAGCCCCTCACCATAAAAACGGATCAAAAAACCGATCCAAAGATGTGATTGACATGCACATCTATTCCAATAAACGCATCATTATCACTACAAAACACCCTCCTAACGCATACTAAAAAAACAAAAAATTTATTTTTCCTTCCTACATCCATATTTCCTTGAACTTCCAACGAGTAAAAACACCTCCCTCTCACGTATACTTCAAACATCACGTATAGGAACCTACACGCACAAACGTTCACTTACGGAAGTGAACGGTATACCACCCATGTACACATGCGCGAATTCCTTTCTTCGTTTTTACCGATAATCTCCCGTGGCCCCGCGATTACGCAACCAAAAATTCATATATACACGCCCCGGCGTATTCATATATGCGCGTGCCACCTATTTTATGAAATTGCGCAACATCGCGCATAACGAAAGGTGTACAGCTCGAAACGGCGAGTTGGCTCTACTTGGCCAGAGGATGTGTCTCCCCTTTAACGAGTAAAAGTTGCGCGACTACTTGAATTTCGTTGCCTCGACCGCAGTACCAACGCGTATATGGTAATTAACGATTGTGACAATGTATATTACCTCTTGGCGTAAAATCCTCGGGGTGACAGTGACATACCGAGGGTGCCGTCGTTCACACTGAAGCTTTCCCCGGCGATGGTCAAGGTGCCTGCGTCGGGATCGTCGCCAAAGGCATTTCCCGGCGTGTTGTCGAGCCTCCAGGAGCGGTTCTCCCTCATGCTGTAGACGAGCAAGCCGTGCTTGATCACGTCGGCCACGTAGACGAAGGTGTCGTTGCAGGTGTCACCAATCTCGACCACGGGGTTCACGTAGGAGGCTCTGCGCGCGACAGTCTGGCTCTCGGGGATCTGGTAGACCAGGATCGGCTTGTCGGTGCTCAGGTCGAACGCGACGATTTTCATCGGGCAGATGGACTGGCCGGTCGCGCTACCCGTGTCCACCATCCATAGGCGGTTGCACTCGTCGATCTTTTTTTATTTTAGATGAAAATGTTTTCGTTTTTGTTTCAAATGAGTTGGGAGATTTTTCGGGGTGGTACGTATTAGGTAAAGAATTTGTTTTCGAAGCGAAAGTCGATTGGTTTTACATAGACCGGAGTGCATCTCGTAAACAGATGTGTTTTTTTTTCCAACCCAAGAATTTTTGATGGGCTGAACAATTGTAAGGTTAATTTTGTAGGTAAAACATTATGGTGCTGGTTTACACAGTATTTAACGAATGAAAAAAAAATAGATCGAAAATGAGTGAGTGAAAGTAATTACCTTACAATCATAGCAACCTTACAATAATATCATGTCAAAACGATGGCAATAAATAATTAACGCAGTACTAATTTAACGATCATTATAACTCACTGATGTTTTGTGCTTAGTGGAATCAGAATATAGTATATAAAGACAATACCGAATGAAATACAAAATAAAAATAAATAGTCTAAGATTCAAACACAATAACTGTTTTATGATTGTTACAAATTTTCAACAGTTTATAATCGAGATAAAATGTGTTAAAATGATAAATAATTAATCAAAAATATTAACACACAATTCATAAATATTGTTTTCTTAAGCATAATGCTAATTTATAAATTATTGTCGTTTAATATTTTATTTAATGTTTTAAAATTA
>NW_019379457.1:184825-197025 GCF_000648655.2 Copidosoma floridanum | reverse complement strand
TACGTATATATATATATATATATATATACACATGCATGCGCGCGAGTGTTGCAATGCTCAAACTAGTTTCTGTCACGAGCTATTTGCAAACAAACGCGCCCACCTTTAGTGCAATCACGTGCGCGTTTACAGTTAAAGTGGACGGATTAATGACCATTTGTTGGAATAAAGCCAGATTCGTCGCTTTCGAAACAATTTTTATCCCTCCCTCCACAATGATTGATAAGTCAATTCACTGCTACCCGTGACCTTTTCGATGATAAGCATGTTATTCCCAACCTCGTATCTAAATCACCATGAAATGAAATTGAAATTTTATCTCATTTAAAAATGTTGTTCCAAGCCAAAAGTAAGAACGAATTTAAAAATGTACCAAAAGTAATTTACTTTGGAGCAAAATTTCATTTTCACAATCATTAGGATATTATTCTTTAAAAAAATCGACTCACCTAATGAAAAGTATTTCATCATCGCAAAACATTCCAAGAGCACCCAGATCTCCAGTAATAAAAAAATTCAAGTACAAGCTCCTTTACCAACATGAACCGAGTAAGAAAAAAAAAATAAAAGGGTTAACAGCACGCATCGACGGTATAGTTACCAAGACCCTGTAGACCGAGACCAAATTCTCGCAGCCCGGCCTGTGCCACTCCCAATTCGGGTAGGGCGTGAGCAAGGGGCCCCCAGGCCCGTACTGACTGGTCAGCGTCGACAGGGTAACCGGCACCCCGGACAGCCATTGTGGACTAGTGACAAAGATCCGTCCCCTCCTGTCTATGTCCACGTCCTGCGACAGCGGGTTACCGAGCGTGAAGTTCTTGCCGGTCAGCTGGGCGCTCGGGTACACCCAGTCGAGGTACTTCCACTGGTGGACCACCTCAAGGCCCCGGACGATGACCTGTCGGCTCGGCGGTCCCAGGGGCAGGCCTGCTCTCGGGAAAGTATCCTCGAACACGATCCCATCGTTGCCCAGTTGGGGGCTCTGGTCGCTCCTGACGCTACCGGAGATTCTCGGCACCACGGGGTTCTGGAGCACGGGGCCGGCGTAATGGTTCACGCCAGCTACCTTAGGCAGGGGTGGCAGGATATTGACGTAGCGATTGTCAACGTAGCTGTTGATCACAGGGAGGGGCAGTGGCGAGCTGACCCCGGGAATGGGTGAATATGGGGGCAACAGCGGGGAGTAAGCTGGCAGCGAGGAGCCCACACCACTGGACACCTGCTGGTGCTGGTTGTTGACGTTAACACCGTACCGATTGGCACACTCCTCGCGTGTTATCAACTGGGGGTTGATCTGGGACTGAAGTGGCACTTGAGACAGAGGTATGGAGTTGTCGTCGATCGCGGTCTTCGGAGGATGGTAGCAGACCGTCAGGTCGACCGCGAGGAACAAAGTTGCCAAAAGGACTAGTGATGACCTCATGGTTTCAGCTTGGATTTTTCCACTTTGGTTCCACCACGCAATTTTTTTTTTTTTTTTGGTACTTTGAGTCGCTATTTATCGAGATGATTCGATATGATTGTCATTTGATCAAGGATTACAATTACCAACCCCGATACACTGGAAAGTAAACCTTTAAAGATTCGATATGTGAAGTTCAACTTCACGTGCCCCAAACTGACCGATTCTACTACCCGTATGGGAATTAGCGTTTTCCAAAACTTATTTATCATGTATTATGATTTGTCGAATGAGTTGTAAAATGCGTTGTGGACGTAAAACTAAATGCCCTCGTGCCACTTGTAAAGCCGCGCTCGCTAACGACAGCACCGGCGCACTACGATTGCGAGCGGGCAACACACTGAGGCGCCTGCCAAGTCTTCCGATCGGTTTGAACGAGCTGCGATTTTCCAGCAGCAGCGGTGGCCACTTGCACGTCCCACGGCGAGTGGGAGGCGGTGCTATAGGGAGAAAAGTTACCAGTCGCCAATCTTGTCCTTGCGGGCACTTGCCGTGAAATATTCGCACGCGCCGATCGGTCATTAGTTATGCCTCGTTTGATGCACGCCCTTGGGTGGATGAAGTGTTGGGACGCAACTTTTTTTTGTTTGTTTTCAATCTAATCAAGTCATTGATATCTTACTCGGTTTCACGGCGAAGCTAATAAACGATACACTATTGCAGAATCGTACGATGCTGTGCTCGCAGTGAATTTTTTTCCTCCAGTAATTTGGTGTGAAATAAAGTTGAACCATATCAGTAACAACTTTTTTGCCTTGCACCTCTTTTGGCAGTAGATATTAATTATCATATTGCGTGTTATATGACTGCGTGCATCGTTATAGATATCGGACTTTCCTTAAAAATGATTAATATGGTAAAACGTTGATACGTCGATTTTCGATGAACCATTTTTCAATAATCTCAGTTTTGACGCACTGTTTTTTTTTCTCTCTTCTCCTTTCACCATCCATTCGATAAAATGTGTGCGAATACCGAAATAAAAACTATAGACCCAACGAGGCCATTGCATCGATTATCAAATCGGTCATATTATATACCTACAAGCGCATGTTCATTGCAGAAAAAAAAAACTAACTAACACGAAAAAATCAGAGCGTGAACAGATACTTTCATTCGGTCGCACGCGTTAGTGAACGAGTGAATCATACATAATACCTAGGGCTGTTTTTTAAGTAAACATCGATCATTGCTGTTTAGTCCGTGGTTTCTAATGAAAAATTCACAGTTCATTATTGAAGCGCTCAAAAAGGCTGATTCTTATGATGAATAGTAATTAATTTAGTTGGAATCAATTGTGCATTATACATTTGCGCTGTTGTAAATGCAAAACATACATGCAGAATGACATGAAAATCAAATTTAAAGTATAATCGATGCTTTTTGGGGGAAAAAATTGCATAATATGTCGTCGTGGCCTTGGATGAAGTCACTGAACCTGTTCAGCAGTGTATTACTAAAGTTTAAAGCACACATTAATAAACATTTTATTGTGAGTACCTTTTCAAACAATCAATCGTGTGATGATGAAACTGTACCTATTAAATTCAGTGTATAAGGAGATCGTAAATTAAGAAGAAGTGAATTAGTTTTAATAAAAATCAATGGTAAATTGGTTGAATAATTTACTCTACGAGAAAAATTTGTTAAATATTTTGTTTTTGACGAAACTTAGGGAAAAAATGAACATAGTAATTTCTGAAAATAAAAATATATGTATGACCCCCATGACAAATTTTTTTTTTGAAATTGGATTGAAATTTTCACTAAGTAATTTTGAAAAAATATGTAGATTAACAGCGTCAAAAGCAATAAAGATTAATTAAATTGTGATTTTCGACCATGTTAGATAAAGCATTAACACAGTGAAGAAAATTTATTCTATAGTACAATATATTGACAACACTTTTAAGTAATACAAGTCAGAGTTTTAATATATCTTGGCAAGAATGGCTAAAAATTTATGTCAGGTTTATTTTGAAAAAAAATTTCAACAGCTATCATATGCAGAATTAAATATTCATAAAGATAACATGACGAAATTTTTTTGCATTTTTTGCTATATATATTCCAAATCAATTATACATAAATTACTAAGCTATAAGTTATCCAGTCGCTTTCTGAAGTCAATGTGTTAAGTATCAGTTATATACAAACACAGTCAAGAAATGTTCTTATTTCACTCAGAATTACAGTATTATGATTCTATTGAAGTTGGGAAGCAAAATTCACTGAGTCAGTTGTGTATTACATCAATCACATTTATTTATAAGTAAGTCTATTGGCATGAGTTTTCAATGTTGTTTATTCACTTGTTTTATTAAGATGAAAATTTTTTGAGACATCAACACAGTGTATGAAAATCTCAACTCTCACTAAAGTTGTATTATTTATAATATATATAAAAACATGCACCTACTCAACCAGAGTTAATTTCTTCATAAATATTTCCCTTTGCAAACTGGACTTACATAAATATAAAAAATATTTGAGCTAATCTCTCTTATAAATAAGTATCAAGGATACCACTATATATTATTCTTTGATTGCTCTATTCGCAATTATTTGAGTGGAATTCCCACTGATATTTCCTAACAAAGCTCTTCTGACACATGAAGCACTCAAATGTTTTTTCCTCGCTCTCATTGGTTACCATGTGTTTCGTAAAATTGGTTACATCTTGGTTGAAACTTCTCGAAGTTGTTATGTCGCAGGGCATCCCACAAACGTAAGTAAACTCGTAGTTCCTGAATTTTTTTGAACATGTAGAGTAACTTAAATTACCAATCATGTGATTTCGCTCGTGCTTCCTTAGATTACTGGAGTCAGAAAAATCTCTTTGGCATACCAAGCAGTTATAAGATTTTTCGCGCGTATGGATGAGTTCGTGTCTTTTGAGAAAACTGTCATGAACAAAATTTTTCTGACACACCGAGCAGCTGAAAGGCCTCTCACCTGTGTGGGTTAGCTCATGTCTCATGAGAGAATTTTTATAGCCAAAGGCTTGTGGACACTTTGTACAAAGGTAGGGCTTTTCACCGGTGTGAGTGCGCATATGCGACGCAATATTAAATTTTTGGCTAAATTTTTTACAACAAACTGTACACTGAAAGGGCTTTTCGCCCGTATGGACTCGCATGTGCTCCACAAGTTTACTTAAGTGAGCGAAAGGTTTTTTGCATACTTTACAAAGATGAAATTGGTCAGTCCTCTTATCATCGAAATTCTGATGTTGCTGCTGCTTGCTATGGTTGTCCATATTCGTGGCTTAGTTTTATTGGAAATTACAAAACAGTTATGATGTGATTTGCTTTTTGTGTTTGTCCGATCCTTCGTTGTGGTCTTCGTGATGCCTTTCACAACTAAAAGTAAAGTTGTTCGTTAAAGAATGACAATGATTTAACATTTCCGTTAGTTAAACACAGAATATGGTGTTAGCTGTTCACCGAGAACTTGGCATTGAGGACGTTCTTTGCAAAGACTAAAATGACATTGATTTATAAAAGAAGTAATTTTTATTTTGCCAGAAGATAATATTTTAATGATTAGTAATTGTTTTAGCTTTTGTCATACATAATTAAAAACAAACTTGTTTCAAGTTATTTCACCCAAAGGTTAGATTTTTAAATGTAAGCCATAAACATACATTAGCTACCTAAACCTTCTGTAACCTCCTGGACAAGTAATAAGATTAAGAAACTGTATGTACTAAACACGTTATGCTGTAAAGAGCAATTAAGTACACAAGACACCATTTTTGTTCCTAATTTTTTTTTTCATAAGCTTCGATGATAGGGATAATTTGTTGGAATGAAGAATCTTTCACTAGATAATTTTTTGCATCTTAAACAGATTAGTAGTTAATGACTTGTAAAAAATCACACAATTTTTTCACTTTTACACAAAAATATGCAAAGAGCAGACCAAAACACGTGACATGGCCAATCGCGGCTCGAAGCTTTCATGTTACATGGTTTCTGAATTTTTTCTGAAGTACAATAGGATAGAAATTCGATGTGTATCTACTCAGAGTATGATTTCGTACTATAGTATTGAAAAATTGATGGTAAAAGAGTCTTTTGTTCAAGTAAGTTTTGAAACTACTTAGCTTTGAAACCAACATACTAATGAAAGAAAAATTTATCCAGGCCCAGTAGAACCAACAAACAATACATGTGTGTTTTCTATTGTAATCTCCGAACGATTATTTAAAAAAACTTTGTACATGTAAAATGTATTGTAACTTACACATACAATCAGATTTTCTATCTAAAAAGACTGATTGCCACATGATTGTACCTTTTTTTATTCGTTATGTGGTATAAATTTACCTTACAGATTTAACAAATGTCACGTTGGGTGTTTTCAAGCTCCTGCCAAGCGAAATTAGTTATATCTTGTCTTGATGAGGTTAAGAGGTTTATTCTAACTATATTTTCTTATACGGTTACGGTAGGTATTTAGTACGATGTACACCTTGTGGCACAAACTTTGACAATGAATTTTCGATAGATACGTTTGAAAGATAGAGATGCTTTTCAAGTGCATTACTTTTAATTATAAACAGCAGTCGAAGAAATTTCGGTAATGTCATTATAATTGACGTTTTTTCATATTTATCGATTCATATTATCAATGGTTAACTTTTTCCAAGTCTAATACTTTATCAGTGGCTAACTAAACAATAGATAAGCAGATTGGGTATATCTATGCAGATATTTACGAAGTTTTTGCCTATGCGAGTTAGTCATTAATGATGCATTATACTTTGAAAAAAATTCAAATTCTGTTTTTATCAAGTCATTAACTTTCAACTTTCGTGAGGCATGTACTTATGACGGATTATACTCAAGAAATTCTGTTTTTATCAAGTCGTTAACTGAAAAGGTTGAAATGACGTGTAATTCGAAATTGTAACTTTTCTTGAAAACTACCCTCCCCAAGTAAACATTTTTCACATGTACAATAATAAACATATTTAATGGTGAAGATCATGGATTGATTGATATTGAAAATGTAAAAAACAAACTACAGAAAAAAAATGTACATGATCAAATATTATTAAAAAATTCCGTTTCACATCGTTGAAGTTGTACTTAGCTTTCATAGTTTTATTAATTTAATTCAAATCTCGATTCTTTTGAAACTTTTATTTTTATTTTTTATTTTAGTGCGTTGACTACTATTCGAGGTATTTTTATTCACTACATATATGTATGTATAAAACTGTGAAAATTTGTTGAAAATTTTCATCAAACATAATAATTTAGTTGTATTTTTTCGCATTCAAATTGCAGATACACTATATCACGATGATTGTAATCATCGTATGCTTTTCATACAAGTACACGATAGTATTTGCTATATGATTCTGCCCTCGTTGTCATTGGTTTCTTGAATAAAATCTGATAGAGAAAAATAGTTGCAGTGACTTTCGTTGGTAGTAAAGTTGTTCAAGTATTTTAAGACCGATACAATAGTTTCTTTCGGATTGGTGTATCTTGGTGTTAAGGAAGACCTAAGTCTTCGGACTACCGGTCCTTCTACCATCCTGGTGATTGGGCAATTGGATTTCAACAGCTTGAGATTTCGATTTCGCACCAGATCATAGCCACGTTAGAGAGCATTTTTTCGTCATTCCAGAAAATCAAAATAAAAATCATCCCAAAACAATCGGTGTGTAGGATACATTTCTCGTTGATCGCCAACCAGAGCTTTATGTATGACTGTGGTTACAGAAGCTTCTACTGTGCAGTTCACGAGTTTCGCAGCTACTATTATAATTTATTCATTGTGGTACAGCATATAATTCATTAATTACGCTCGAAAGGGCTAATCTCGATACGCAATAATTTTACTGCACATGAATATTAATAGGGTGAGTAATAAATGTGGTTTTTTTTTGTTTTGGGTTGCTAATATCATTGTGTTCTACAGTAGTTGTAATAAATGCAATGGAGTAAATATATTGTGAAATAATAATAATAATAATAGTTGTTTACATTAACATTTATTGATAAAACTTACGTAAGAACGACTACGTTAAAATATTGCAAAATGTCCGTGACTCACCTGAAACATACAATAAATTCTATAATTAATTATGTTGTACTTGCAAAATTTTACAAAAAACAAAATATTTATTGCTATAATTATTTAAACTAGATAAAAAGCAAGTTGATTCACGAAAGTTCTCAGTTTGTTTCACAATCAGGTGAAATAATTAAAATAATTTTAAGATAAAATTTAAAGAATGTCATCCATCAGACCATTTTATTTTTGATGAAATAACCAATGTGTGTTGTATAAGTATTTCAATTTCAATTGACAACAAAGTTATTACAACAGCAGGTACACGTTGAATAATATTCGATAAAAAGAAAGAAAAAAAGCACGGATGGAGAATGCCGAAAAAATCGAAAAATACATCAGGACACAATTAATCGGAGCCAAAAAAGGGGGGACCCAGTCACTAGAATAATTCATTGCTCGATGAGTGAAAAAAAAAAAATAAAAACTTCACACAGCAGTTGTAACAGGAAAAAAAAGAGAGGAAAAATATCGAAAGCCAAAATAAAATAAATGCACGAGGGAGAAAAGTGAACAGGTGCAGCAGGCTGTTTGCGTTGGGCAATATTTTCGGTGATTCGGGGCTTGTAAAATCGAAATGCCGTATTACTCCCTTCTCTGTGCAGATTATACGCGATTTATTTGTGTTTTACATGACTTTTCCTCTTTCCGTTTAGTTTTTACTGGCAGTAAAATCTGTGCATCCAACCGGTTTATCGTAATACGACGTGTACACGCTATGAGTTTTGAAATAAACGTTTTTTCTTGTTTTTTTTTTTCAGACGTACGTACTTTTTGGATTACTTAAAATACAGGTGATGACGTATTGTCAAAACAAATTTCTTATCAAAATAAAGTTGCGTTTTTTTCATGTTGTAAATAACAAAATATTAATTTCTTAGCTATCTTACGTTTTTTGATTTCTTACTAAAATTGTGGTATATTTATAAAGGCATCTGAAGGTAATTTCCAGTATAAAAAAATTTTTATGAAAAGACTTTTCTCAGAGAATGTTCTTACAATAAATGACAGTATAATAAAGTACTTCTTATTTAATTTCATATCCAAAAATAGAAAAACGTAGCTTTTAAATACAGATCTAGTAAGACAGCCAGTCTTAACCTTACTCGTCTGTTTCTACTTAACCTTGCGCACAACAGCATTTTGCCGATTAAAATGCAGGCGCTTGTCACAATATTCTTAGTTTATGCTCAAAATCATTGTCGAATCATATCCAGGATGAGATACGTCGAATTGAAAATATTTATGCCAGCCTTTGCAAAATTTTGAAATAGAAATGACATTACTGCAGTAATTTAAACTCAACTCATAACTCTCTTCTCTGCCAGACTTTCTCATAAAATACCAAAGAAAAACTTTACTTTTACATTCAATCACGTGATCACGTCAATGTTAAGGCAATCCATGTTTACATGAACGTAACATTGTGACACGAACAAGAAAAAAAAAAATAATAAATTTAAAAAAAAAAACAAAATAAAAAGCAAAAAACCCTGCAGCACTTATAGCTCGGCTGATGATGCGTCACGTAATTACAGCCGGGTGCGGCCATCTGTTCATGCGGAAATTGCCCACGTAGGGTTTGGCCGTATCATACCGACGCCCTCGCTCCCACAGCTTGTATTTTCACAAATCGCTTCAGCTTCCCCAACAACATCGGGCTTTTGTATACCCCGCGACATTTTTAGTTTTGCCAGCACGCGTTTTTTCGACCGCCTACGCGCCAGGAATAATTAGTCAGAGGAGGGGTGGTCCGAATATCATTGGCTCGCCTCTGGCTGCGCGTGTTCGTGCACTCGCATTTCTTTTTTTCCTGGCCTCATAACGAATGGCTGTTTTTTTTTTTTTTTTTTTTCGTTTTTAATGAAATTTTCGTACGTGCATTTGTAAACCTACGCGTCCGCAGCTGCGCGAATGGCTCCCCGGAATAAAAATATACGAATGTGAACGCTCGCTTGGTTTACATTTTTTTACCATCGAGCTGCACTCTTTCGTGTATTTTCACTGGGAAAACGGGCAGAATACACATACACACCGTAAAATTATTATGTGGAAATACACACCGTTGAATTATTTTTCTGCGCGCACAGCACGTTCGGACGCGTACGTGGTAAAAGAAAAAAAAGAGCCTGATTTTCATTAAAGAGACATCGCACAATGCGCCCGTACCTGTACAGAGAAGCGAGGAGGGGGACACCTCCTTCTCACGCTCGCGATCTCAGGATCGATAATTCCCCGCGAAAGAGAAGACACGTGGCGTACACTCTTTGCTTTTGATTTCCGGCGTACAGGTTCCCACAATTATTACATTTATGCATGTAATAATAGGCGCACTGATGGAGCCAGTTGTAGCTCTACTCTCTGTATACATATATACACACACACATATATATATATATATATATATATATATGTGTGTGTGTATATATGTATACAGAGAGTAGAGCTACNTTCTACACTTCAAATGATACGAATCATGCAAAGACCTTATAATTCTGTAAAAAATTTATGCTTTAATGCTTTGGTAACGTAAAATTAAAATGATAATAATAATAAAAGACAAAGCTTCAAGATGAAAGAAAAACGAGATGAAAAACTCAAGCCCCTCACCATAAAAACGGATCAAAAAACCGATCCAAAGATGTGATTGACATGCACATCTATTCCAATAAACGCATCATTATCACTACAAAACACCCTCCTAACGCATACTAAAAAAACAAAAAATTTATTTTTCCTTCCTACATCCATATTTCCTTGAACTTCCAACGAGTAAAAACACCTCCCTCTCACGTATACTTCAAACATCACGTATAGGAACCTACACGCACAAACGTTCACTTACGGAAGTGAACGGTATACCACCCATGTACACATGCGCGAATTCCTTTCTTCGTTTTTACCGATAATCTCCCGTGGCCCCGCGATTACGCAACCAAAAATTCATATATACACGCCCCGGCGTATTCATATATGCGCGTGCCACCTATTTTATGAAATTGCGCAACATCGCGCATAACGAAAGGTGTACAGCTCGAAACGGCGAGTTGGCTCTACTTGGCCAGAGGATGTGTCTCCCCTTTAACGAGTAAAAGTTGCGCGACTACTTGAATTTCGTTGCCTCGACCGCAGTACCAACGCGTATATGGTAATTAACGATTGTGACAATGTATATTACCTCTTGGCGTAAAATCCTCGGGGTGACAGTGACATACCGAGGGTGCCGTCGTTCACACTGAAGCTTTCCCCGGCGATGGTCAAGGTGCCTGCGTCGGGATCGTCGCCAAAGGCATTTCCCGGCGTGTTGTCGAGCCTCCAGGAGCGGTTCTCCCTCATGCTGTAGACGAGCAAGCCGTGCTTGATCACGTCGGCCACGTAGACGAAGGTGTCGTTGCAGGTGTCACCAATCTCGACCACGGGGTTCACGTAGGAGGCTCTGCGCGCGACAGTCTGGCTCTCGGGGATCTGGTAGACCAGGATCGGCTTGTCGGTGCTCAGGTCGAACGCGACGATTTTCATCGGGCAGATGGACTGGCCGGTCGCGCTACCCGTGTCCACCATCCATAGGCGGTTGCACTCGTCGATCTTTTTTTATTTTAGATGAAAATGTTTTCGTTTTTGTTTCAAATGAGTTGGGAGATTTTTCGGGGTGGTACGTATTAGGTAAAGAATTTGTTTTCGAAGCGAAAGTCGATTGGTTTTACATAGACCGGAGTGCATCTCGTAAACAGATGTGTTTTTTTTTCCAACCCAAGAATTTTTGATGGGCTGAACAATTGTAAGGTTAATTTTGTAGGTAAAACATTATGGTGCTGGTTTACACAGTATTTAACGAATGAAAAAAAAATAGATCGAAAATGAGTGAGTGAAAGTAATTACCTTACAATCATAGCAACCTTACAATAATATCATGTCAAAACGATGGCAATAAATAATTAACGCAGTACTAATTTAACGATCATTATAACTCACTGATGTTTTGTGCTTAGTGGAATCAGAATATAGTATATAAAGACAATACCGAATGAAATACAAAATAAAAATAAATAGTCTAAGATTCAAACACAATAACTGTTTTATGATTGTTACAAATTTTCAACAGTTTATAATCGAGATAAAATGTGTTAAAATGATAAATAATTAATCAAAAATATTAACACACAATTCATAAATATTGTTTTCTTAAGCATAATGCTAATTT
Source organism: Copidosoma floridanum (assembly GCF_000648655.2). The sequence continues at coordinate 185,272 of NW_019379457.1, read as the reverse complement.
ATAAATTATTGTCGTTTAATATTTTATTTAATGTTTTAAAATTAAATTGCAAAAATAAAAAAACACAGAAAGAACATAAAAGTTATTTAATATCCGTTATTGTGTAATGACTGTTTAAGTGTACTTAAGTAATAATACAATGTGCTAAAATAATATTGAATGAAAATAATAACCTGCAAGACCTGCAAGACCTGCAGATTTACAAAAAAACCAATAGCAAGCCCTTTTAAGAGTTAAACATCGATATCGGAGCAAAAATAATTGAAAATTATATAAGAGTATTTAAGGGTAACTCTTGGATTACACAACCGGGAGTGGATATGTAAATGAACGTCAAGATATTTAAAGTTTTTGTGCATGACTTGACGCTCGCTGCCGTTCAGTTAAACCTGACATGCCGGCATTGGATTTTTTGCTCCACATTTTTTTCCCGCATATATATATATA
>NW_019379457.1:27104-184631 GCF_000648655.2 Copidosoma floridanum | reverse complement strand
AAGGTATATCAACTGTTTTTTATTTACGTATTTACTGACTATTTTATTTTTTATTTTTATTTACTTATATTTTCTCTTACCTTTGGATTTTTTTTTTTTCTTTTTTTTTTTTGCTCCCTATACTCTGCTGTCGTTGGAGCGACCAACGGGACAGTGGTGGTTGGGGTTGTTATATTTCGGATGTTCTTTAGGTTTTTTTTTTTTCCCCTCGCGGTGAAGGTACGCTCACCTTTCTTTCGGTTTCCAGAGGGAAGAAATAATGTAAGGGAGTTTGATATACCGATGCGAGAAGACGCTGGGATTGTATTTTGATATACTGTGCGTTTTCTACGGAGTTATGCGATCCAACGTTTTTCTCGAGGGGGTAATTTGGTCATTTCGGAAAAGCTCGTGAATGTCGATGTACTTAAGTGGAAATCAGTGAAATTTCGCATGTTTCAATGTAGAAGGGAATAATGTATATTTTAGTTATAGCTGGTGGTGAAATCAAGTTTCAATTGGAGAAAAAAAAAGAAAAAAAGAAAAAAAGAAATAGAGTAAAGCCGTTCGTTATTCGCTGCCTATGTGCCGCGGAAGTGGGGGGGGGGAAGCTCGCCAACTTCCGAACTGCCATTTCGGCCGGAAAGCCCGTACGCGTGCGTGTACACACATATCGGCACGCGGGCCTTTCCTTCCTTCCTTTCGAAGAAACAGTTCTTCCTAAACTGAGTTTGGTGGAGTATATATACACAGCTCCCGTTGCGTCTACGCGCCAAAGTTCGCTCTCTCCCTCGCCTGTACGTACACCCCATCCAAAGAGTCAATTTTGCAGCTGGAGTTGGGTAATGCGATTTGCGCCGGAATAAATAGTTGGAAAGAGGGCCTTTCTTTCTATGCTCCGCAAACTTGTTTCCCCCGTATAGTGTGTACGTGTGTACTCGCGCCGAGGCTGGATTCTTTTTATTTTTTTGCTCCTCTCCTTTGGGAGGTGGGAAGAATCTCGGGGCCTCCTTTACTTATACGGAAGAAGCTGGGCAAGACGTAGAAACGGAGAAAGGGTAAGGAAGGTTATGCATGATTGATGGCTCTGGAGGTACTTGAGGGCTGATACCTTTGGAGACACGGATGAGAACAATGGCCATTGTTTGGATACTCACTGGTCGAGAATGACGAGAATTTTTTAAATAAAATGTGTATAAATGGGTAGTGGTTTGCATTATCCAGTATAAGAATGAACGTGATAAGAAACAAGTTTTCATCCAGATAAAAAATAAGGTATAATTAAAGACTCGTTTTTGGATGCCTACATGTTGATGGTGTCAATTATACGTAATTATTTTATCATCTTCTTGTCATGATACAAAAAATCTCAGGATTTCTGTTTAAGGTCCGCAAAAACCGGTTTTTGTTAGACTCAACGTCACCTTACATTACTTTCGTCGTAAATCCGAGCGAGTGACAAGGCTGCGTGCATATATATACCTACGCATGCCAGTGTCTGAAATTATGCAGCGACGGAAAAACCTGTACAGATAATATCCACAGGCTTTACGTAAGACGTCCCAGATCTCTTTCTCTTTCGCGATGATAAAAAGAAAAAAATACACCCACACGTACTGAGGTACACGTCTTTCTCTAATTCCCTCTCGTTGTCATTTTCTTTCCCTCTAAGCCGGCTCGTCCTTTCTTTTCATTTCCTCTCCAGGCTCTCCTAAGCTGTTTCCTGTTTTATAAAAAAATGTCCATCTCCACGAAAGTAAGTGTCCTTTTTTTTATGTTCGTGAAGTTATATTTTTCAATTTTCCTACGATAATAGCAACGTTTCGTTTGAGAGTTTTTAGATACGACGCAACTCCCGAGTTATTATCCCCTTCATACGCTGAAACGGATCCTAATTCCATTTTTATAGAAGCTACGTTATCTTTTCTCATAAGTTTGTTGTATAATCCTCACACTTTACGCCCATGTACACCGTTGGGACTGGTTATACAGTTCCCTCCTCGAAAATCAAAATAAAGTCACCCAAAATCGTCCCCGATAACATATTATACCATCATCATCCCCGCACGACACGCGCGCGTAACGCAAAAACAAACGAGCATTAATACCACTCCCCCAGCTCTAATTCTAATTCACAGAATCTCCCTCCCACTCGCATGTATACATGGGCATATTGGTATGGAGTAAAACGAGGGAGTCGGGGGAGATGGAAGCCCTCTAATCCAGCGAATGAAAACTTACGCTAATTAAACTGTTAATAGGCGTCTCTGTGAGTACATGCGTACACCTGCGTAATGACACACACGCGGGTATACACACACACACACACACACACACACACACACACACATATATATATATATATATATATATATATATATAAACGTAAAGTCTGTATCTTCACATTACGGGTAGAATATAGAGACTAAGTACTGTGGACATTGCCTCTGAAAAAGCTATCCGTGATCTTCATTTCGACAGATCGGTTTTTGCCATTACCATGGAGGGGACATTGTCGTTGTTGTTGTGTGATGTACCGATTGTGTGTCGGGGAAAGGTTGTTAGAGAAACCAGGGCAAGGTGGTTTGTCATTGATGTGCAGGCGTGCGATGATGAGTTACGCAAGCGAGAGTTTTAATGACACGAGCAATTATAAATAATATTGTGTGTGTGTGTGTTTCAATCTCAAAGATCGTGCCGTTGTTATTACGTGACGAGGAGCCAGTGATACGACAGAGTAGGTATATATACAGCTGTCCTTTTATAGTCGTTACTCGCAGGTGTGGAGAAAAAATTGTGTGGGGCTTGGAGATCGTTTTTTCGTGTATTTTTTCGGAGTTGAAATACGCATTTAATATGTAAACACAGTATTTAAAAAAATTTTTTTTTTTTTCATGAATGATAAAACTTAAATTTACTGTCAAAATCTGCGACGGCTTGATAGCAATATTTCATCAGATCTATGAATCAAAAAATTATATCTTAAATTTTACATTTCTATTGATTTCTGAGTTTGAATAAAATATAATGCTATTTTATAATGGTACTCTTGTAAATGTTAAACATTTTTATTAATAACCAATAAAATTTTATTGTTTCACAATCAGGTGAAATAATTAAAATAATTTTAAGATAAAATTTAAAGAATGTCATCCATCAGACCATTTTATTTTTGATGAAATAACCAATGTGTGTTGTATAAGTATTTCAATTTCAATTGACAACAAAGTTATTACAACANTGTAAATGTTAAACATTTTTATTAATAACCAATAAAATTTTAATTTATTATTGTAATATGGTTACTACCACCGCTTTAATTAGCATTGGAACAGCTCACTGTATTATTCGAGAAATTTACGTTCATATCCATCAACGGAGATAATGATGCCTAATTGTATTATAATCCAGCGGTAACATAAAATCAGATAGGAACTTGTAAAATAATTAGCTGAGGGTTTTAGCCGAGGCTGAAAACTGTCCGTGGCAAATTATTTAATAAACAATTTTAATCTTGTGGGTAATCTAGTCATTCAATGGAAACAATGTGAAAGCTGTACAATGAGGTAGCATCGCTGACAAGCTTTGGTCTGGATGGAGGCGCTTCGGCATTAGTCAAGATGACCTCAGTCAACGTGTTATATTGATTTATGTGTTTTAAACATGATCAGTCACAGGTGATCTCGACCAAGGCCCTCTGGGCTCCAATTCGAAATTTGTCTGCGATAGAAATTGTTGATACAAAATATAAAATATTTATCAAGGATATAAAAGGTGCACGTTACTATACAAAAATTAAAAGTTTTTATTAGTTGCAAGGGCACTACTCAATACAACGCTTTTGGTTAGATTAACTTGGTCTAATATTTATTCATCCTATATCTACTTCTATATACAAAGGTAAACTAGCACAACATTTGGCAGTCCCCTTATTTTGAAAGCCTTAAGTGAGGTTAGGTTAAAACTTTTATTTATTAGATAAGTATTGTAATTTCATTTCCTCAAACATAACCTAAGGGCTTATAAAACATTTTCTTTACTTGCTTGAGCTTAATTTCAAAGCGACATTTACCCTCACCAAAAAGTATTACTTACACCATCAAAAAGAATTTCTTTAAAGATATGAGGAGACATAACCTTTTTGGAAAGTTGGTATTTTTGAGAATCACTATGACCACTAGCAATGTTAGCGTCAGAAACTGAATTAAAATATGTCTTGGGCCAAACAAAAAAAAGTCACCGCTAATCGATGAACTGATCTTCCTCAATATATCTGTATGTAAACCTAACCTCCAAATCAGCCCCGTACTAAACAAAAATATATCCACTTAAAAAATCATTAGACAAAAAGTCGGGTAAAATAAACGAATTCATCATCGCTGGAAAACTACACATCGAGACCAAAGAGCTTTAGAACACCAGCATCGCACGGACGAGTGGTTCGAAAACATCAACGTCCGCCGAATATCTGCCAGAAGGAGATAGGAAGAACACAGTAGGAAAAAGCATGGAGAGCAAAATTCGCAAGAATCGTCGTCGTCGTCTCGCAAAAGTATTAGGCAGAGAAAAAAAAAGAAAAAAAGAAAAAAAGAAATAGAGTAAAGCCGTTCGTTATTCGCTGCCTATGTGCCGCGGAAGTGGGGGGGGGGAAGCTCGCCAACTTCCGAACTGCCATTTCGGCCGGAAAGCCCGTACGCGTGCGTGTACACACATATCGGCACGCGGGCCTTTCCTTCCTTCCTTTCGAAGAAACAGTTCTTCCTAAACTGAGTTTGGTGGAGTATATATACACAGCTCCCGTTGCGTCTACGCGCCAAAGTTCGCTCTCTCCCTCGCCTGTACGTACACCCCATCCAAAGAGTCAATTTTGCAGCTGGAGTTGGGTAATGCGATTTGCGCCGGAATAAATAGTTGGAAAGAGGGCCTTTCTTTCTATGCTCCGCAAACTTGTTTCCCCCGTATAGTGTGTACGTGTGTACTCGCGCCGAGGCTGGATTCTTTTTATTTTTTTGCTCCTCTCCTTTGGGAGGTGGGAAGAATCTCGGGGCCTCCTTTACTTATACGGAAGAAGCTGGGCAAGACGTAGAAACGGAGAAAGGGTAAGGAAGGTTATGCATGATTGATGGCTCTGGAGGTACTTGAGGGCTGATACCTTTGGAGACACGGATGAGAACAATGGCCATTGTTTGGATACTCACTGGTCGAGAATGACGAGAATTTTTTAAATAAAATGTGTATAAATGGGTAGTGGTTTGCATTATCCAGTATAAGAATGAACGTGATAAGAAACAAGTTTTCATCCAGATAAAAAATAAGGTATAATTAAAGACTCGTTTTTGGATGCCTACATGTTGATGGTGTCAATTATACGTAATTATTTTATCATCTTCTTGTCATGATACAAAAAATCTCAGGATTTCTGTTTAAGGTCCGCAAAAACCGGTTTTTGTTAGACTCAACGTCACCTTACATTACTTTCGTCGTAAATCCGAGCGAGTGACAAGGCTGCGTGCATATATATACCTACGCATGCCAGTGTCTGAAATTATGCAGCGACGGAAAAACCTGTACAGATAATATCCACAGGCTTTACGTAAGACGTCCCAGATCTCTTTCTCTTTCGCGATGATAAAAAGAAAAAAATACACCCACACGTACTGAGGTACACGTCTTTCTCTAATTCCCTCTCGTTGTCATTTTCTTTCCCTCTAAGCCGGCTCGTCCTTTCTTTTCATTTCCTCTCCAGGCTCTCCTAAGCTGTTTCCTGTTTTATAAAAAAATGTCCATCTCCACGAAAGTAAGTGTCCTTTTTTTTATGTTCGTGAAGTTATATTTTTCAATTTTCCTACGATAATAGCAACGTTTCGTTTGAGAGTTTTTAGATACGACGCAACTCCCGAGTTATTATCCCCTTCATACGCTGAAACGGATCCTAATTCCATTTTTATAGAAGCTACGTTATCTTTTCTCATAAGTTTGTTGTATAATCCTCACACTTTACGCCCATGTACACCGTTGGGACTGGTTATACAGTTCCCTCCTCGAAAATCAAAATAAAGTCACCCAAAATCGTCCCCGATAACATATTATACCATCATCATCCCCGCACGACACGCGCGCGTAACGCAAAAACAAACGAGCATTAATACCACTCCCCCAGCTCTAATTCTAATTCACAGAATCTCCCTCCCACTCGCATGTATACATGGGCATATTGGTATGGAGTAAAACGAGGGAGTCGGGGGAGATGGAAGCCCTCTAATCCAGCGAATGAAAACTTACGCTAATTAAACTGTTAATAGGCGTCTCTGTGAGTACATGCGTACACCTGCGTAATGACACACACGCGGGTATACACACACACACACACACACANCCCTGTCTCACTAGTGGTAAGAAATTGTATTTATTTGCATCCATGATTTCAGTTTATTTAAGGCCATTGCTTCTATGATGTCTTTGGCCCTTTTTTTTGTGCATTTATGTGTCTTCGTATTATACTAATTAGTTTAAAACTCAATTTTAAATTTTATATTTATGTACATATATATATATATGTACACCCATGGTTGTAACGGACGGACGACGACGAGGGCTTACTTAATCCTCCGAGAAAATGAAACGTTCGAGCTTGTCCATACATGTATATGCGTGAATACCGGCACGTGTGTATGTGCGAATGTGCGTGCACGCTTACGTCCGAGTAAACAGCCGGCTTGTAATTGCCGAGCGCGCGCGCCGATGCAAATTGCACTGGAAACTCCCACTACCCCCTCCTACTTTCTTTCGGCTTTTTTTTTCGTCGGAAGTTTAACCTGTCGCTGCGCGTCTTTTCTTTTCGAGCGCTTTAATTAAATTTTTGCGACAAAAATTCGCGCAAGGTTTCTTTGGAACGTATGTAGTTTTTTTTTAATGGTAATTGAAAGGGTTCAATGTAAAGTGCGTAACCGCTTCACGGGATGTGTATGTGGTGTGATGATAAAAATTTTTTTTTTATTTCTTTCGTAATTGCCGTGATTATAAAGTTTCCCGTAATTACGCGTGATAATACTCGTGAAAACATCAGTACGCGCACACTAAACGCGAAGAATTTATCATTTTGTAATTGACGTCCCATGAGAACCGTCATATCATTACACGCTTGCGTTCCCTTGTATGTATACGATTTTTCACTCGTCATCTTGTTACGACATCATGTGTGTGTATGCGTGGGTGGACTTAATGACTTTATGCCTGACGCGTATACCTAATTATTGTTTACAAAGACATCAATCCTTTTCATCCTCCACGCATGGACAGCAGAAGATTTTTTTTACATTAATTTTTTTGTTCTGATGACAAACATATTAATATCATTGTGTTCTACAGTAGTTGTAATAAATNATCATGTGTGTGTATGCGTGGGTGGACTTAATGACTTTATGCCTGACGCGTATACCTAATTATTGTTTACAAAGACATCAATCCTTTTCATCCTCCACGCATGGACAGCAGAAGATTTTTTTTACATTAATTTTTTTGTTCTGATGACAAACATATTATTAACTTAAATTCATTTTAAGAGATAACATTCGTGTCTTTATTGATTCTTCACTTTTTATAAGAATAATTTTAATAATAATTATGTGCAATGTCTCTTCAGCTCAATCCGTACCTGCCTACATCATTGTATTTCCCTGTCTCACTAGTGGTAAGAAATTGTATTTATTTGCATCCATGATTTCAGTTTATTTAAGGCCATTGCTTCTATGATGTCTTTGGCCCTTTTTTTTGTGCATTTATGTGTCTTCGTATTATACTAATTAGTTTAAAACTCAATTTTAAATTTTATATTATTTTTTACTCTGATTATTCACCTAATTCATGCTCGTTGTATCTATTTATTTTTAATGATACTTTCTACCTTTGGCAATCCATACTTCCTTTTTTGATTGAAATTCCGATAGTCCCATTCCTTTTTAATTTGAAACATCCAAAACGGTAAAATTCTCGAAAAAACATACTGCACTACGTAATCAAAAGTAATCAGTTTTCACATTTTATAAATGCATCAACCGCGCCCGTCCGTATCTACTTTTCTCGTCGAGGTGAGCCCACACCAAGTCCCTGACATAAATATTAACCTCACCCTCGAGCCCAAGACGCATCCACCTCAGTCTTTCCTTGTTCATACGCGCATTTGTCGTCACTCATTCCCAACACATCCCACTTCCTGAATCCATTACCCCATCGCTCCACCGCGATACAAATGGTCGCACAAAGGGTAAAACCCAAGCCAGACATATTTAAAGCAACCACCGGCGTCACGCACGTAATCCGCCCCGTGTCTACTTGAGAGAAAAATGGTTGCTCACGCGGGACGTCGGCGTCAACGTTGACGTTGCTCGGTTCTTCCCGCCGAGGGATTGCTCGGGCTCCTTTGCCGACTCCCCCGGTGACGCTCGCCGAGTAAGAAGAAATTCCAGAGGCACTTACGATAATTACACGAGCCGCCCGGTTCTCCCGCCACCTACCGCGCACGGCTGGCCTTTGCTTCTTGGTAATGTATACTCTCTGCGTCTGGCTCCTTTGTTGGAGAAAGAGGGTACGTGCTTTTTTTCACGTGGGGTAGGTGTTCGCTGTCAAGAAAAATGAAAAGGACTACATAATAATGCCCTGGACAAGTGAACTATAAATAAATGGACCATGGGCAGGTTAATGTTCAAAGGTGGTCGCGATAAGCTTTGGGGCCTTTTTGAGCTTTGAAACTGTATTGTTTTTTTTTTTTTAAACTCTCACGTTTTAAACTGTTTCCCTCCTAAAACATGATTTCATGTCATTTTTTTGGGGCAGAGTTGTCTTCTTCTTTTTTCATGATCATATTACACGGTAAGTGGGCTCGAGGTGTTGAAAGTTATTATTCAGAATATTCTCAATACAGTCAGTGTCAGAGAAAAATATCGATTGACTCACGAGCCTAAAATCGCGTTCCCTAGTAATGTTCACAGCTCTACCATCACTGGAATTAACAGTAGAAGTAGAACAAAATTTCCCATATTTATACAATCACCACAAAAGATACACCAAGCAAAATGCAAGAGTGACTGCTTTGAATATTAACTCAGCCAGACAGTACACAAAAAGCAGATAAAGAAAAAAAAAAGAGAGAGAGATCGATCAATAGTAGAGTATAAGCACTCGGACAGCTAGCATCGCTCAATGAAATTGACGACAATCGAGAGAGGGGGCGGATATTGACATCGGCGCGTAACGATTTTCGATAGGAGGCTCCATTATGCGCACACGCGGAGCAAAGAAAACTCGAGGAAGAGGGACCGGACAATGGCTCGTCATAAAAGCCGCGTGCCATTTTCCATCTTGAAGAGAAGTGAGGAGGAGGAGGAGGAGGATAGAAAAAAAAGGCGGACACGAAAAAGTGGATGGTTGTTGGTGAGGATACGGGGAGACGTTGGTCGGCTGGAACAAATAAAATTTATCGTGACCAGCGGACGCGTTTGTTCATTCATTCGAGGGACAGCGGGTTGATGGGAAAAGCAGGGGGGGAAGGCTTTCGACGGGGAATATTGAAAAGGTCTCGGGTAAATGGATTTCATGACGTCGGAGTGAAATTTAATAGCACCGGTAGGAGACTTTTGATACTTTTGTATCAGATGCCTTTGATGCGACCAATGTTTTATGCTCGATGATAATGTTCCCCGTCAGTCCCTTATAATCTTCTATTTTTTTTGCTCTTCTGTTTTGAGTTTGTTGCTTCTTAACGTCACACCCACGTATTTTTCACTTACATTAATCCTTGTTTACAACGATAAAATTTCCTAACTACTACGTATAATATCTAAAAGATTTATGATTCTTCCTCTACAAAAAAATAAAATGGAAAAATTATTAGACCGTAATCTTCACAGTAACAGGCGTTGATTATGATCCTATAAAAGCTCCATTTTTGTCGTAAGTGTATCAATAAAAAAAAATAAAAAAAAAAAAGTTGAGGAGCAAAAGAACAAGTACCTTCGATGTGCTTAGCAATTTACTCGTACGGAAGTAAAAAAACGGAACTCGGTGCTGACGTATGTACATGTACACGTGTGTGACCTACTGGCCTTTTGACACTTTTTCACAATTGCTTTTTGCTTGAATAACGACGACGACCAATACACTGCAATGGATGCACAATATTTTAAATGAACACCACATTACGGACGTGTGAGAAATGTATCACTCTGTGCACGAAAATCGGTCAAGCTTAATTTTCTTTTTTTTTTTTTTTTCATCGCTGGAGAGGAAAGTAGAGAATCATTGCTTACATTTATTATGACATTTATGTTCTTGTACTATTTATTATACGTGGGATTCAAGTGAAAATAGTTACTAAACTTCAACACTTTAAAAATTCATTGATATCCACAATAAAACGTTGAACTAATTTCTCTTCATGTCATCAAAACTGAATTCTTAAAATGTACATTATAATTAAAATTACGTACGTGTACTACATACTTTATAATCTCAAGTTGTAACAATATAAAATCTGCAAGTAATAATTGATGGAATCATTAGATGTACGACTTATGTTACAGCTACTATTAAGTGTTGGAATCTTCATTCAGCAATTCGGTCATTTCTCTTTTTTCTCAAAAGACTACGGAATTCGTAAAATCCAATTAAATTTTAAACATAAGTTCCATCATATTATCTGAAAATCCTTTAAGGATACCTATTGATTTATCACTGACAAAAAGTGCACCAGTTCAATCAAAAAAAAAGCAATGATTACATGATTACATAAAAAAAAATTTCATTGTTCACAATTGAATCACAAATTTTTGTCACGGATAAAGATTAAATTGTATTGGAAACCCACTTCCTGGAAATGAACATCTCTTAGGGAAGAACGGGGATGGAAAGAATGGATGCAAGAGGAAGCCATTTGCGCCCGGAGCCCCTAATTAAATCTTCAACAACTCAATTCATCAATACTGCAGGTATATATGTACGTACAAATATAAAAAAAGAAGGGAAATTAACTTCGCACTTATTGTGGCCATCAATTAAAAGTTTGCCAAGTACCAACCCCCTCGAGGTTGAAAAAGGGTCAGTAAAAGGCTTCTACGCTTGGAATATGTAATTAGACTAGATTGGATGAGGAACTTTTTTTAATTACACATAGGTTGGACGAAAAGAATCACTCGTATCAAAGCAGTATAGATACAGAGATGATAGAAAACATCTATTGACAAGATTTATAAAAGGAATACAGTAAGGATTTACTACGGGCAAAGAAATATTTTGACGAAAACCTTAGTGGTCCCGTTACTAATGGACCGAAAAATGGTGATAACTGAGACGAAGGATTCTTTCTAAGATTTGTTACTCCAAACCTTTCCCTCTTGGTAATAAACATTCATTTGTATCCCAACACATATACTTCCATCTAAATAAAAACAATACTTTTTTTCTCTAATTCCAGATAACTTTATACGCAAAGACCAACACATTGTCGTGATCTTTAAGGCAAAAGACTTCAAAAAGCTCATTCTGCGTTACAGTCCACTAGGCGTCTTAGTCGAAATCATCAGCTTTTACCCTCAACTGAACAGCGCACCCTTTTTTTTACCCCACTCTTTCGTGCATAAACTTCTCATTAAGCTCGTCCAGAGCGTGGAAATCTTCCCGGATGAAAATCCCAACCGGCTGAGTAAGCCAAGGGAGTCTTTTCCGGGAACGTATATACACCCTCTGATTGTATAGAGTAAAGGGAGTCCTGTCGCATTTGAAATCGTCTCGGGGAAACTTTTTTTCATGCGCATAAAACCGAACGACTGGCGCGCTAATAGAGTCTAGCCCAAGGAGAAATGAAACTTCGTTAAGGTGTTATGGTCTTCCTGGGCTGGCTCTACCAAGACGCCGACTCCTTGGAAGGACTTTGGGGATATTAAAATTTTTCTGGATGGATACTTTTTATACTGTTTAGGGGAGTCAGAAAAATATGGGAGGATGCGTGCGAGCGAATCGTGTTAACGGAGATGAACAACAAGAATGGAAACTACTGAGACCTTAATGAGAAAAGTTGGGGGTGAGTATCGTGAATTTGACATGAGGCAGATTAAATAACCTGTCCAGGTATGGATTATTTTAGTTAGGCCAACAAACTTTTGTAGATCTAACTCTCAATAGTAGTCCATCAACTGTTATTTATTTGGAAACACCAAATTAGTTCATATTTCTTTAAACATTACTGAGATGTTTGAGGACGGAGTAGTCGAGTTTGATCCTGTTACAACTTACGAAAAATACCAACTATAGCTATGGGACCAAACTTGACTGTAGGATTTAATGGCCAAATCCGTTCCTACATTTTATCTTATCTCGGGGTGCAACTTGGCACCACCCTCTAGGAATATGGGCTCAAACGGATGTCATGTTTTCCAAACAGGGTATTTCGATCGGAGCATGTCTTCGCTAAAAAACTACATTTTGTATTTCCTTAGAACATCAATTGGAACCTACCATAAATTTTATAGTAAAATATGTTAATGTATTTATTATAACTGTTGTCAGCTGTTTAGGGCATAAATATTAAATGTTTCTATTTAGTATGAAGACGATCCTCATTAGCGAAGCATTGTTACAGATGGCATAACCAATTCCTACTTAGAAGACATCATTTTTATCAACGAACAATTGTATTGGAATTTGGTTTATCAATGGATCTTAGCCCAAGATATTTTTACTCTTATGAAAGTTTTACTCTTAATCATATAACAAATGGCCTTATTCGAAATTATTCTTCTTTTTCAGATAGGATGATTTGACTTCTCCACTCTTACTCTTCATTGTGTAATCTAACAATCAGATCAAAAAAATTATTTTCTAGAATATCCTTTCCCTCCCCCAAAAATCAATTACACCCGTTATCGAATAGCTCATAGGGTACATAAAATTACGAAATAGCCCAGTTTAACCCTTGGGAAATATTCCATACCTCATCGAAACACTTACAAGTTTAGATAATACAGATAAATCGCTCGAGATAACGCGTCCGCCCCAAGTGCATACACCGTGCGGAAGAAAACTTAGCCCCCCCACAAAAATACATATTTTAGCCAATATATTCAATTTCGCCCAAGGGAGAGTTCGGCTCATGGTACTCCTCGCAAGAGTCACGCGTGCCAAGTTTCTCTCTCGCTCGTACGGGCGAAACTTTTGCTCTTACCCCTCGTTTTCTCTTTCCTATCGTCGGTCAAAGCTTTGCTATGAGGAATGACTAGGCGATTCTTATGTTAATGCGGTTTTCTCGTCGGAGCCTGTAGGGAAGTTACTTTTTTTGCTTCTTTACGAGCTCCTCATGACTCTGGATTCCTTCTACATGCGACCCGTTATTTAATCGCCAATGGATTTGTAGTTTGCGGCGATATCGATACGTTAATGCGAGAGGGATACATTTTGCTGTGGTTAATGTGTTTTATTATTCTGTGTAAAGAAAAAAGACAAACCAACTATTTTTTTATTTAAAGTAAATATTTTTTTCATCAATTTTGTAAGTTGTACAAAAACAGAGCAACTTTAGTAGTTTAATTTAAATTTTTTATATAGTTTTTAATGCAATGTATTTCACTTTTTTTATTATACAAGTATGAATGACAGAGGTATCTTAGGGTCTTGATTTAGTTAACATAAATTAAATTACACCGTTATTATGTAGATAGATATAATATTTGTGTAGTAGTTAGATCGGACGAGTTTTGTTGCTAGATCATTTTTAATTATTGATATATATCTTGATTAGTTCATTACTTAATTTATACGCTACGAGCAAATTAAGGACTATAACTTGTCTGAGTGAAGATAGGTTTTTCGTTCACACATTTTCGTCTTAATAAACATGCTTTTCTGCACCTAGCCTACAAAATACCAATGATCTTTTTAATCCTTAGACTTTAATATTGACGCATATTTTTATTTTGTATCAAAGTTTATAAACAAAGATTTCGCTCCAGTTATTTCCTACCAGCATCTAAAATTTGACTACATTGCAACAGGGTCATTTAAGCCAGTGCGACCTTGACCGCACCAAAAACGTAGCCAGTTCTATTTGCCGAATAAAAAGGGGCTGGTCACGCGAACCTCAAACTTTTTGAGAGAAAAAGGGGAGTATAAATTTTTATCACAGCCCAGTACACCATTTCAAAAACTGATAGTTCATCATCTCCCAAAACACCCAATCGATGGACCATTTTCCTTTTTTTTCCCAACCATTACACAGCTTCCTGTGCGCGAAAGCAAAAATCAATCACCAGCCAAGCGTCCGTCCAGCTGTCAATTAAACAATCCAAAGTTGAATCCAGCGAAAAAAAAAGCCGCTCGAGCTCGAACGTCCGTCTCGATAAAACAGCAAAGCGCCGAAAAAATCATTCCTACGTAACCAGATAACAAACTTTTCCAACCTACATTCCACCGGGCACATCCAATTTCACCAGCATCTCTCGCGAAAGTTTTACACGGAGGTTCACGCGTGACGACGTCGTCCTGTTTCTCTCGCAAATAAAAAAAAAAGCCATCGCGAGAAAATGAGCCAAGTTGCTCGTTGCGTGACAAAGTTTAGGGCCAGCCTAATTAACCCCGTATACACCCTGCCTTCCCCACCCTTTTTTCATCCAGCGTCTCGCGCGAGGGAGTCAAAAGTCAGAGCGCGATTTCGGTGACACTTTTTGTCCTCAGCGTCGGCGTCAGCTGTTACTGTTGTTGTTGTTCGAGGCTCGTGCGTGTGTATGATTGGCTTGTTCTATATACAGGGGTAGAGTGGATACGTCTTGTAGAATAATTTCAGTTTGCTCTCTTGGGACGGAGTTTTTAATTGCTTCCTCGGCGCGTTCCTTTTCCTGATTCTAAGTAGCTATGATAGATATGTGTTGCGTCACGTTTTTTAAAATTTTTTTTCAGTCTTTTGAGGTCTTTTTCAATACTTTACAACAACAGATGCTTTGATGGATGAGTTTTTTTATGAAATTTGCGTATACACAATTTACTACTTTAAATTTAATTTAATCATTTGGATCAAAATAAATCCATGCGTGTTTTTGTAACAAAAATCATGTTTTCATATGAAAGTCATTATGAGTTACTAATTCGTTTCAACAGTTTTTCTTAAAAGATTATTCAAATTTTTATTAGTTTAGACTGACCATGTGGCTTTTTTTTTAAAGTGGGAAAATTTAAAAGTATGAGTTTGAGAAATGATGAAAATAGTTTGAATTGAAAGGTAAAAAAAATTTTTTTTCGTGAAAGATATTGATTTTATTGCATTTATAAAAACAAATGTTTAATCAAATATCGAGGATGACGCTAATAAATCCAGGGGTTGATTCCCTGATTGATTTCAAAACTTTGGTCGGTATATTTATAAAATATTGGTTACATAAATTTCAAATAAATTTAGAATACGTTTATTTTAGTTTCTGTGTGAACGTTTTCAATAATTTCATTTCGTTTATAGACATGTATCCATCTTTAGCCAATCTTAGCATGGATAAAACCCTTCATTAGTCAGTTTTTTTTTATGGTACGATTGAAAATTCTTAAGTCTACATAATATACGACGTTTCTCGTCCCCATTCCAAATTCCATCGAATGCATCTAAAAGTCAAGCTAAATTTATTTACCAACAGGAGAAAAAACAAGACAAAGAAAACATCCTTGGAGCTTAATTCAATCGTTCAAGCCGTAACTAACAGCTGTCCGGGGGTCGAAACTTTGGAGCGTTTGGCCTATTAGCGAGGAAACGAGCCGTCGCGACTTATTTATACAACTCTCGGGCAAATCCTCTTAAACGTCGCAAGAAGCCGAAGACGGAGCTCCTCCGGAGGTACGCGAGAGAAGAAAGGAAACGACGGTGGAGTGGGGGATAAAGAAAATACAAGAGCAGCGCGTTTATCGATCGGTATTATGATGTTTAGCACTCGCTCATAAATGGAAAATCTCCTGCTACCCCTTTTCCTCCTCCTTCTTCTTCTCCTTCGGCCTATTACCTTCAATTCTGTGTTAAGGGTAAAAGTTAGGCGCTCTCACGTGTAGCCCTTTGTAGTCTCTCTCTCTTTCTCTCTCTTAGCCTTTGTGAGCTTTCGCGTACCTTTGAGTTTTCTTTCGGGGTTGTAAAACGAAAGCAAGTCTACTTACCCATTTTTCTGTCTCCGTATAATTGTTGGAGTTACTTTAACTTTAATTGGAGTGACGTTTCTGATGACTTGAATGTATATATTTGGTTCAGCTGATGGGGGAGTTGAATTCGACACGACTTTTGTACTATCGACTATGAAGATATGGAAATTCTCAAAATTCTTGTTGCGTGTGTGTTTAATAAAAATCGTTGTGATGGATATTCTTGAAAATTGAACACAGAAATAACGCTTAGCACTAGCGTTTTAAAAAAGTTTTTGAGGTTATGTCCTGTGAATGTGGATTACCCACCACAGATTTATAACTATTTTATAAAATGTAAAGCACTACTTTTATTTCACATATCACTATGAGACATAAATAAATTTACATCAGGTTTTTTTGAGACATTTTACATACTATGTTGTAAAACAGTTTTATACATATTGAAGAGAGAAATAATTTTCTTAAATGTCATTATCACTATGTCAAAAGAAATATTGCAGTAACACTTTTCAACAAATGCATGATTTTTTTTATGTCTCATTAATTCATGATTACATTGATTCCATGCAATTTCATACACTATTTTCTGAGATCTTACTTTATGTGTATTATTAAATAATGTAAAGGTAGTTGGTCCATAAATCGACTTACTACAAATTTTCTTCAAACCTTAGGGATCGCTTCGTTATATCGCTACACATCATTCGTTAAAATTTCGAAAATATTGCCTGTGCCGTTTTTGACATACAAAGCTTCAAAGTTTGACTCTTTACCATTGGAAGTACAAACTAACCCCGTGAAAAACAGACATTAAAATCAAATGTAAAAAAATCGCTCAACAGATTTTGTAAAAAAACGAATGTGCTACTACGGATACTTTTAGTTATAACATATTAAATTTTAAGATTATTTAGATGAGCCGTCTTTTAAGGTGGCTCCTCACTATAAATCCCACAAGAAGAGTAAGCATACTGCAACACAGCTTTTCATTGGCTGTGGAGGTTCTTGACTAAAAATGGATATGTACCTATAGTCCCTTCAAAAAAAGTTTAGTCACATCTACACCGTTGACCTATATCGTACAATACAGTGACCCGAGCAGACGTATGTATACAAATCTGACAACATAACCCTTGTATGTAAATAATAATAAGCTGACGATAAGTACCTAACAAAAAAGACAATGCCCCCGACAAATCGTCCTGCTCGTCGTACGAGAGGAAAAAAAGGAAGTCTGAGGAAACCGTCAAAAGTCACGCAAAAAGTATATTGGTTATCGCTGAAGAAAAGAGATTGAAAGTACTTAAAGTACAGAATAAAGGTACTTTATTACAGTACAAAGACAACTTATCTTCAAGAATAATAAACAAAATGGCAGAAACTGGTATTACTAATACCGTTTTACAAGAAGCATTCAGCACAAACGGTAAAGAGGGTCTCCGCATTTTACTCTCTGAAAATGTTAATAATAAGATACGGGTGACCAAAGACAAAAAAACTTTAGAAAAAATCTACAAGTTATTTATTAGTGACGAGTAAATACAACCGTGTCCTAACTTTATCGTGACATATTCTATTAATTTTATCTATTAGTCAAAAAAGTACATAAGTCAGCCCCGCATTAAATTATTTTCTTAGTTCAGCGTCTCATTTATTTTTATTATAATTACGATTCCCCACAACTCTTATTCATTTAACGTACAACTCTCTGACCAATTCAAACTACGCGGGCTACCGCTCTTCGGTGTAGCAGACGCCCCACACTTTTCATCTGTTCCGTGACTTGCACAGTTATCTATTATTTTCACAAAATATCTTATAAAACCCATGGTAATGTCCAAGTACCTGAATGTCGTTGGAAAGATTCTGATTTCTTCTATCTGCTACATAGTTTTCTATTAAGAACTACAGTATCTTTGCTGAGATATCATACAACCTGCGCCACCAATTTGACGACCCTCCATAAGAGGCTATGTTACAGAGTCTATTTTCCAGTTAGTTTTTTTCAACAATTTTGGTGGTGACGAGGTCTAAAATTTTGGGAAAGGACTCCTTGCACCTTCAAGAATCATCCTTTAAAATATCATTTAATACTCCAGTGTTTTGATTTAGTGAGGAGCCACCTTAAATATTTAAATTTTTGTGTGTCTTGCAATGCTTTCAGTATATCTATGTAGTGTAGAAATTTTCCTAACCTTTTTGAACATTATCAGAATTTTTAAATATTTCTCGAGATCTATGTGATTTATAAGTTTTTTATGCTGTTTCGATGAGAAATTATGTAAATTATCAATAATTTATGGAGCAAATTACTCAATAAACGTTAATTTGAACAAGTATACATATATACATTCGCATCAATTACCTTAATAATTTAAGCTGATTCAGACTAGATGTTGTCAAGGAAGTCCTAATAATTATTTGAGCTACATAGCCCAAAATATCCTCTAGATAAAAACTGTAAAATCAATACATCAACTCTGTATGTCTTAGTTATTGTTCAAAACATAACCTACAATATGCACAAATGTACAGAGAAATTAAGACTATCTTCTAAAAAACGGGATGGGAACAAGCGAAAACTCATTCTTTGAATTAGACCTGAGTGTAATGTCCAACTTAAAGCTTAGCGAAAATAAAACGCAGGACGAAGGCGATAGGAGACGAAAGCTCCGGGGTCGTTCTCCTTAAAAGCCGAGCCTAAGCACCGGCAATCAATCTCGATTTAATGAACTCTTAATTATTTTGAAGACACGCCGAGCGATCCATTGTAGGGGGCCAGGATTCGAGAGAGGTGGAACGAGAAAAAGGAAAGTGGCCATATAATGAGGGCGTAAAGTGTGCGCGAAAACCCAGGCTCGAGAGTTGTCGCAGTGCTATTAGATAAATACGGCAGGCGGGAGTGCAAGGGAGGAAAATAAAAGAGGAAAGTGTACTACTTTACGGGGATGAAGATTTACCGAGCCAGGGGCTTTTATGAAACATTTCTTTTTAGCTTTTGGAGGACCATTTGGAGAGCACTTTCAATTTTTCAAAACATTTTTTATATTTTAGGTTATGATTCCAACGGATTATTGGATGGAACATTTGACATGAATTCGAAAAATTTCAAGCCATTTCGTTCTGCTATTCTTGAAACATTGGAGATCAGAGGGTATTAGTCGAGAGTCGAGGTACAAGATTTCGGAGGAACTCGGAAATTTTTTCCGTCATGTATTGGGGATTGAAAGGTTTCGAGGGGGATGAAAGGGGGAAGTACGTGACCTCGTTTTGGAGTGACTGACGATTTTTAGCACAAGAGCTTGTGCTCGGTCGATGAGATTCTGTCAATGCTTTTAAAATAAAAATGTTGCCATTAAGTCTTTTCACGAATTTTTTTAGATGTGTATAGTACTTGAAATCATAATGTTTCAAGAAGAAAGTGTAAAAGAATGTTGGTAGGAATTTTCGGGGAAATATTACTTTTAAGTAAAATTTAAGGGTAAAACAATTGCAGAACTAATAACAATTACAATTTTTTACAAAAAATCAGACAGTCCGCGTTAAATCGCTTATTAAAAGTAATACCATCTTTTCCACAACAAAGTATCACTGAAATCAGTTTGAAAATACTGTTTTTTCGTTCAGAACACAGACCTCTTTTCAAAAAATCTCAAACTATCTATAGAATAAGAAAATACAGTATTAGTATATAAATGTCTATTATAATTGTTACAACGGAAAAAAATTTCACCAAAATTGAAAAAGAAAAAAACTGATCTAGATACAATATCTGAATCAGATAAAAATAACGCCATCGAGAAAAAATTATACATGCATTTATATTCTATTTTTAAACCATATTAATAAGCTTTTAAAGAGTACTAAAAATTAGTCAAAAAAATTTAGTAATCAAGCATTGTTCTGACAAATTAAAAATAACACAGATTCACCTTGAAAAGCACAAAAGTATCGTACTCTTCTCTCATTAATTCACTTTCCTCAGCTAAGAACACTAAATTAATTACTTGATTGAAGAGCTAATTAAAAGCACATACAAAAACAAAAAAGTTAATTGGGAATTAAACTTTTTTTTGCAGCTCTTTCTCCCAGACCTTTGAGAGGAAAAAGAAGAAGAAGAAGAAAAAAAAGATAGCTCATGTACTTTAAACTTAGCGGAGGAGAAAGTGCATCTTGAAAAAAAGAAAAGAGAGTCGAAAAGAAAGAAAAAAAAAAAAAAAAACGGACGGTGTGGTGGGAGAAGAGGAGCACAGAGCAGGATAGTAAAACTTCATCCGTTCTTTGTTTTTTTCCACCCATGGAGAGAGTTCAAAAGTTTAATCTATATAAGTAGGTACAAAGACAGAGGGCAACATTACCGTTTCCATAAATGATTGAGGCTTCCGAAAAATCCCTTCTAAGAGCAATGCATTAACGGTGTTAATAATTACTTGGAACTGGGATTTCAAACAACAACACGACCTTTGGTGTTTTATTATTGAACGGAAGCACAAAAAAAAGTTATTTGGTCGAAAAAAAAATTCGGTTGTTTGCATGTTGGGCACACAGTTGCCGTGTATTAATTCATGTTTATCAAGCTGGTATTTTTAGAATAGCTCTTTTCCATTCATTAAAAAACTTTTTAATTTGTTTCTCTATTAAACAATTAAACATAACCTAAAAATTGTGGTTTGCAACTAAATACCAACGTTTTTTTAACTTTAACGTTAAAAAGAAGTATTAGTAAATATTTCAATTTTACTGCAAACACGCAAAAACCTACAAAAAAAAAAAAAAAAAAAAAGATGCGAAAAAAGCCAAAGAAATCCGGTACATCCTTAAACTCTTCTCGGCAAGTGAGCGAGCGAAGTCTTCAAAGTCAACAGAGCATTACAGGCTCTAGAAGCAGCTGGAAAACAAAGGAGGCAAAAGGAGGCTATAGCGTGGGGGTCTGGGGAAGGAGTAAAAAAAAAAGTCAGAAAAAAGCTGCGGAGCTCCCGAAGGATGCGATATAGATAGCTTGCAAGCATTATACCATCGGACGTAAATGTGTATATGCTGAGGAGGAGAGAAAGAGGCGAGGGAGGAAAAGAGAATGGCACAAAGACGATTTGCAGTGCCTCTCCTCACGTCCATCCCTTGCCCGTTCTTATACGAGGACGTGAAATTTGATACCAAGTCTTGTCTTTCATGTTTATTAAATGCATGTGAAAATAGTTTCACTAGAAATAAGTGTCTAGATGTATCACCAGTATCATAAAAACTTGAAAATCTAAATAGACCGTATAGTTTAATTAGTGCAAAAAGTTATGCTAGAATAATAAAGATAATAAAAAATATTTCTGTGACAGTTTAAAATGAGACGAGGCAAATTATAATCTCAGAAGCTACATATATTCCAGACACTGCAAAAAATGTCGCCTCAAACGTACCAAAGAGTGAGTGTCATCTATCAATAAATCCAATTGCAATAAATACAGTTAAAAATAGTTCAATAATCAAGTAGTTGGAAAAACTATTTATTTAATTCCATGACAAGTAAACATCCATGCATAAACTGAACATCAGTAATAGTAATAATTTCTCTTTTAATCGGTCAAACAATAAACTTGGATACCTGTTGTAGTAAGACTAACTAAATTTTGTTTTTTGCGTATGTCAGAACAAAGTTCTTTTTTTGTGTGATAAAATAAAAAATTTCAGAAGTAGAGAGAACATGCAGTACTTCCCCGTCGCAATGAGCTCAGAAGCGTGAGCATAGATAGCCGTTTCAACTTTGGACAACAACTGCCCAACACCCCCGAAAGCAAAAGGAGCTTTCCAAAACACTTTGCATCCACGTACCATCGGAAACAATCAAACCGGGGGGGGGGTTTGGAAGAGGGTGCGCGGAGGAGGGGGATAATACAAGACCAATCGCAACGAACAACCGGCAACGGTCCACGGAGATATATACAGATAGAGCAAACTTGCAGGGCTACTATACACGTATGACTGGTACATGCAAAGTTTCCACCAGCGGCAGCAGCAACGTGGTGATCTCGATCGGGCCAGTAGTTTGCAGAGTTAGCGTTTCGCGCGCGTCGGACAAGAACACAGGTACTCCTCCTCCTCCTCCTTCTGCTCCGTACGAACGTTTCCTCATCCGCGGCCACCTCTAATTGAAGAGAAGTGTTCGCTAGTCCTTGCCTATCTCGCTCTTGAGAGGCCGAGATGATATCTTGTATTTAACTGGCAAAAGGGGAGCTCCGGGGCTGCTCGAGTCCTTCTATTGTCCGGATCTTGTAATCCCTTTTGCCCATGGCTGTAGCAGGAGAAACAACTCGAATTCGGGAAATAGGATATACGTACATTTATCGTCTAATCTGGGGGTATTTATTTGGACGTTTGAGAGAAATTTATTGTCATTAGAGATAGAGTGGAACTTTTCAGATTCACAGGAGCTTCCGTGTTATAATGCGCGAGATCAGCTTGTTTAGGCTAGTTTCTCTTGCTCGGATGAGAAAAAGAAAGGATTTAAAGTTTGTTTTTATTCGCGTCTCGGAGCAAAAAGCTTTTTCTCGTTTATACGAGCGTAAGTGACATTTCGAATGGCAGATAAAACGGAGGATGCGAAAGGCATCTTTATTTGTTTTGTCCTAAAATCTTATTCCCGCCCTTTGGAGAGAAAACGGGGCAACGAGATCGGGAAGGAAACAGTGGCTGCTGAGAGAGAAGACTCAAACTGAAGAATAGAGAAGAGAGGAAAATGGCCAACGAGAAGATAAATATGGTGAGATGGCCCGTAAAAGCGTGAAACAAAGAACAGAGAGAGATACATTGAGTGCAAAGAAACATCTGAAAATTTCTTAATTATTTTCAGGTATACGTACACGGATAAAAAAATAGTACTGCAAAAGTGAAAGGACTTTGGATTAAGCTTTTGACTGTAATATTCATTATGGATGCTCGTCCATGCCTTTGACGTTAAAAAATGACAATTGATAGATTAGATTAGATTAGATTAGATTAGACTTTATTTAGGCCTTGTAACTGTGCCATATCTGGCACTCAAATAATAATACAGTGAATAAACGTAAAATAAATTTAAAAAATACGTAGTAATTTAAATTATGTAATAAGCAGTTATGGTAAGTATAATTGAAAAACAAAAATGCAGATAGATGCATTTCTATAAATATTTTTTTATCCAGTACTTATTTTTTAATTATTTTTTATGACGGTTTTTTTGAAAAAACAACTTCTCTTTTCCAGAGCTTGTGTTAAAATTACAATTGAGTAATGGCCTAAGCTGAAATATCGAAGAAAAGTTGATAGCAACTCACAAACAACATAACTGTTTGACGCATGAGTTGAACGACAAAAGAAACGGCCAAATTAACAACGTATTTCGATACTGATTGCAAAAATTAGTATTTGATAATTCTCGAAAAAAAATGGATAAAAACAAAATGAGACTCGACGTCAACTTGAAGGCCGTAAATAAATTGAGCCATGCACGTGAGCGTGTAGCCGATTTCACGCTTGTCGGAAGAGCTCTCGTCGTTGGCTGCTGCTACTGCCGATAACGTAATTATCCAGATGCTGAGTCTGATATCGATTGACGGCTTAATCGATGGGACGGAGTCAGATGCGGGGAATGACAAGAGGCGCGTGGGCTTCCCTCGAGAAACTTTCGATTATTATCTTTGAGGGACGGAAGTTGGATGACGCTGAGGTTATGCAATTTGTGGTCCGATGAATTTTTTTTTTTTCCATCATTTGTGAGCTACTAATGTTTCTAAATCGTTGGATCTTGAATTCTTAGCTTCATTACAATTAAGAAAAGAATTTAAACAGTACTCTTCCACAAACTGCAATATCTTACGTTTGATTCAATAATTACCCTAAGACTGTAGAACATAAAAGTGGTCATCAATAATTCTTCCGCAAACTCTATCCCTTTATACAAACTTTGCTCTTATTTCACTGTAAATCCAAGTGTGTTACAGAACATGTTTAACGTGTGTCGTTAAAAATTTTGTTTTTTATAAAACATACATCGTGGAGGCGTAGATAATAACTTAAAAAACAACCAAATCTATGGTGCATATAGAGGTTAACCAGTTCCATCAAGATAAACACATTTGAATGAGAAAAATAAATGTAGAAAGGCTGTGGAGAGAAAAACTTGACTGACACAGATTTAACACGTTTACAAGTGTGTAAGAACTGTGACAGTAATGTTTTACTTCCTACAGCCTTCTTTAAGTCAATCGTAGATGAAAAAATAGTTTAGTTAATAAATTAGGTGAAATTGTTTACGAAGCATTGATTTGGTTTTCCTTAAAACGTTTATCAAGAATCAAGACTACTATAATGCATTTCATAAAAAACAAATTTTGATTACACGCTTTAAACCCAACACCCTTTAACACACTTAGATTTTACAGTGTTGGAACTTAAATCAGAAAAGTAAAAACGATCCATCATTGTAACACATGATTGTTGTTAAATTTTGCATGAATATCATCTTAGGACTCAACTCCATTCTAGTGAGGGGAACAGCAATAGTCCTAAAATTTAAACGCTCCACAGGTATGGGACTCTCTATAAAAGTAAATCCTCGATAAAGCTCGTGTCAAAATAGTCCGCGTATAAAACGAACGAGCCAACTTGTGAATGATTTCAATCAAAGTTCTTTATTTGCAAGGGAGATACGAGGCTCTAAAGAGACCCAAGCCCCATCAAATCCTTTATTTCATAGGGCAGCTTGTGGAGAGAAACGTCGCAGCGACGAATAGATGGACGGACGGACAGCTCGGGAGCCCAGGGAAGTACGGAGCTAAGGGAGAGGCTTTAAGCAGATTACCCTAATAAATCCCCAGTCGTTGTGTCTCGAAACTGACGTCAGGGAGTGACGATCGGGTTTTCCTGCGGCGTTATCTTTGGCAACGGGAACGTGCGGTCTTCTAGTCGGCAAAGAAGCAATGCCTTTGGTACGATTTTTGAGTTGACGTCCTTCTGGAAGGTGCCTTTGCGAGAGACTGCAAATTATCGAGTTGACTGATTGGAGGTGATTACGGTAATATACGGTATGTATTTTTTATGTATTATTTTTGATTTACATGTTTTTACACCGAGGAAAGTTACTTTGCAAACGTGTCCGATAGCATCTGCAAATAAGTGTTAACACTATCAATCTTTTTAATACATTTGTGGAAAGATAAGAATTTCTTCCTCAATTACGACGCTTTGAAGACAGGTAAAAAAATTTTAAAAATTTTTGCTAAAAATCTGTTGAAAACTTGTTTTATGGTGGGAAAAATCAAAACATGTGCATGAGAAAGTAAAATTTGTGTACGAGCATGAATTAAAAAAAACTAACTAATTATATACTAACTTAAAAAAAATCATACACATATTTGCACATTATAAAAAAGGTCTCAGAATCATGCAAGCCATAGGATCTTAACTATGATAAGGTCTAAGTAGCTTCGAAACTAGCAGGGTTCAAATTGTCATTTTACTTTCACTTTCTGGTTTTCTATTTATTAATGGTTATTGGCATAATCATCGTAAGCTTTTTGCAAACTGATTTAAAAAGTTTTTTTTTTTTTTATGAAATAGTGTGTTACGTGATCAACTACTAATTACATTAAAAATAGTCAGATAACATCAAAGTTCGGAGGAAAAAAAAGTTTTTTTAAGTTCTTTTTAAAAATTATGTAAAAACTGTATAAAAATCGCTTAAAATATCATCGTAGATAAAATTTTTATCCATTTTATAAGTATGGTGACTAATTCTTAAATAACTGTATGGTAGAGCTGGACAAATTGGGACTTCATTATATTTTATAACGTTTAATTATTATTCTTTAATTCGTCTTCAACCAATCGTCTTTCACAAGATCACTTCCTTTTTCGCCAATCATTAAAGTTGGAGCATACGTATTTCCTCTGGGAGTAAAGGGTAAAATAGATGCGTCAATAACACGCAAGCCAGATATCCCATGTACGCGTAATCTTGAATCCACCACGGAAGTTGGATCACTTTTCGGACCCATTGGACAAGTACCTACGGGATGGTAATCCGTACCTGCGAAATTCTTAGCGAAGCACTTGTAGAATTCATCCGAGTCTTGGTCATATTTTTCACAACCTGGAGCTGGAATCGGTATGCGCTTGTATCCTGCTTTTTTAAAAACTGACGTCTCCAGTACTTTATTTGCTATTCGTACTCCTTCGATGAGGGTTTGAAGATCACGTGGATCTTTCAAATAATTTATGTAAATCAATGGATGACTCCAAATGGGATCAGTTTTGTTCAACTTTAACGAGCCACTGCTTTTGGGAGACATTAGATGAGTTCCGATTAAAAATCTGTTGTAGTATGGCGAGAAATTACTCAATCTGAAATCAGATTTTGCATCTAAATACTTGATGAACAATGTCTGAATGTCTGGAACTTTGTTTTCACTTTCTAATGACGTTCTGAGGAACAATTGGGGATCAAATATCCCTGACTCTGACATTACCCCTTCGTGAGTACTGAGCCAGTAGCTCATATCATTTTGAACTAAATTATACGTCAATTTCTCAGTAAAATTACTGGGAAATTCAACCAAGACTGGGCTAATAGAGGTATGATCTTGAAGAAATGATCCTACAGGTAGTTCCTTTGTTATCTTGATACCAGCTTCTTTCAGCTCTGCCGCAGGACCTATCCCAGAGAGCATCAGCAGCTTTGGCGATTCTATGGTACCACCCGAAACTATAACTTCCTTCGAAGCAAAAGTTCTTTGTATCCTTCGAGAATTTCCAGTCACATACTCTACACCAATGGCTCTATTTTTACGTTCATCGATTATTATTTTAGTAACTTGTGTTTTCAGCTTAATAACCAAGTTAGATCTTCTTCCGCGGATAGGTCTGATGAAAGCACCATTTGCACTTTGGCGGGCTCCGTTTATGCGAGTAAATTGGACTCTCGACAACCCAAGCTGTTCACCGGAATTATAGTCTGTTTCTGCGTAACCAACTTCTTTAAGAGCTTCGAAAATTGTGTCACTAACATTATTCTTGGGCACTCCCTGAACTGTTTGATATCCACCAGTTGAATGAGCATCCGGATATTTTTCTAAAATCTAGAGAAAAAGATTTTAGAATTTTTCTGAGAACTTTAAATCGTGGTTGTAACGGACATTTAATATTTTTGCTTACTTCAGGATACCTGAGATTCTCTGATTTTTTGAAATAAGGTAAAACGTCCTTCCATCCCCAGCCTGCATTTCCACGACTTGCAAGCGTATCATAGTCAAACTTATTTCCTCGAATGTACATCATTCCATTAATGACACTCGACCCTCCTAAAGCTTTTCCACGTGGGAGATAACACCTTTTATTTTTTCTAGCGTTACATGCGTGATTCTCTGGTTGAGTATAGTAATTATAGTCAACGCTACTTTGGCTTACGAATTGTACCGCCGCTGGCATCTCTGCTAATATTGGTTCTTCATCACCTGCCTCAAGCACTAAAATCTGGACCAGTTTAAGTTATTATATAGTTACATTTTCACAACAATAATTTGCGTTGTCCAATTACCTTCCAATTTTTAATTTCGCTCAGACGATTTGCGATAACACAACCAGCAGCTCCACCACCAACGATGATAAAATCGTACTTTGATATGGTCTTTTCATTGTTGTTCACAAATTGACTGTCAAATGAATAACCAAGATAATTGGTTAGAAATACTATAAACTGCAACGCTGGCAAACTACATGAGTTTGGCGAGCATACAACTTCATTTTGAGCGATGGACCATGCCATGATTGCGAATGACTTGCTACTGATGAATTTCGCTCATTATTGCTGAAAGCACTTTTCTTTGAAGTACGCAGCATTCATTATGAAAATATCATCATTAACAAACAAAATTTTCGATGACTCACATTTCGTTTGAGTTGAATGACGGAAAGACGTGGTGTAATGCAATCTCATGTTGACTTTTTGTTGGTAATCCAACACTCATAATTTTTTGTTATTTCAATTTGTATGATTAAATAAAGTCTTGTAGCTTAACTTAATTTACTATTCTTTATATCTTCATCGTTAAGGATTTTTATTGATGCATGTGATCAAATTAATATTTTTGCAGAAATTGATAGAATTTGTACATATATGGCATGAAAGATAAAGATTCCAGTTGTGAGTGGATCGTTTTATTTCGATTTTCTTAAAAGTGTGAACCAATATCAAAATCTTAACCGAAATTTCGTCAAAAAATAATTTATTGAAATACTGGGTTTTTAGAAATCATGTTATTAAATAAAATTGGTCTTTTAAAAGTGAAAAATGTCTATCTTTAAAAAAATTGTAATATGTGTCACATCTTAGAAACAGCATTTGTAATATTCTTTTAAAGGTAAAAAAAAGGCAAATATTCCAAAGTTAAAATGAAAGCTTTCAGCAAAAAATTCGGTTTTTCTAATACATAATGCAACCGTAACCAAACGTGGGCTTTTTAACATTCTTTACGTCTGCAGTACAGGACAGTTGAGTACTATATAGCGAATAATATACTATTGAACATTTTGTGAAAAGCAAAACAAAAAATTTCTTGACAAGACTATAAAAAATATCGTGTTCCAGATACATGAAGATGTACTACGTTTCGAATCGTTTGGAGTTATGAGTTCATATTTTAGAAAAATTAGTTGTTTTATTGAAAAGCTGAGGGAAAAAAACAGAGCAATTATTATTGATTCTTACAATATTAGAGATTGACTACCACAGTGTGAAAAGGGGTGAAGCCCCAGTAATACCCATGTATATACAAAAATGTTCTTCAAAGAATTGGTGATTACTTATAACATATTGTAAAAATTAAGCATTTGTATCATTTTTTGTGAGCTAATTCATCGCCATAAAAATTTAGAACCATTCCTTGAAATGTGTATTCATCAATCGAATTTCAATACCTGCAATTCATGAACTAACAAAAATCGTGTTTTAACCGCATTAAATTACCTGAAAAATGATATTAAAACAAAGTTTAATAGCAAGCCAACAGTCAAAGACGAGCATGTACATAGAGCGAGAGTTAAAGCTTCCGTTTCTTGGATAAAGAACGAGCAGAAACGAGCACGACGAGGGGGAGGCTCTCGCTCGCTTACAAAATCGATATTTAAGACTGTCTGCCAGCCGTGAAAATTTAATAACCCTCCCGAGACGTCTGTAGGCTCCACAGCAACGGCACAGCCTCCGAACTCTCTTTCCCCTATTGGATTAAGGGAGGAGAGGAGGGCCCACGTACAGTCGAGAGTACACGTGTGAAAAAGCTCCCCATCCTCCGGCCGATATTAAATCTCGTCGGTCCGCACGCGAGGCGGAGAATAATTAAAAGCTCCCCGAGACTTTAGCGCTGTATGAAAGGCGCAGCTCATTTCGGCCTATACCAGTGTTCCCTCCTCCCAGACCCTTCGTTTGCCCTTTTTCCCGAGTTTTTTCTTTTTCCTCGTTCTACTATCACGCAGCTTTCGTCTTTTCGACGATCGGTCGACTGGCTGTCGGAAAATTTAAAAGAAAGGCCGAAAAAGAGCACGAATCACCTTTTTCAAAGAGACACCCAAGTACGTTTTTTTTATTATTAATTGGTGAAGGCTCTCGAAGACGTACCCCATCCAAATGAAATTAAATTTTTTGAACCATGTCTCAATCATTTCTGTGTTTTGATCCACATAGGTGTAAGTTTCGTGTTGTTAATCCGAGGTAAAGCTTACCAGACACGTGACAGGGTTGGGCTCAAAATCAAAGACGTTCAAACAAAGTGGGGCTGAGCCCACCGTACAGTGCCCCTCAAACCTCGGGAGAGCCGTGTCCTCGAACGAGACGTGTTGGACAGCCGAAGCAGCGACAGCAGTTACATCGCGAAATCCCATTTCGCGCAATTAAGTCGAGAGCCGCCGAGGGAGACTGGAAGGCCCGGAGATATTAATATTCGTGGATGTATACGTACGAGACGCGGAATAATTCAAGGGCCGACCGACGTTGCACCGCGAAGGAGTTTCCCAGGTAGGGGCGAGGGTTTTCAAAAGGGGAAACGATAATTCAATTAGTTCGTATTTATAAGCGCGCCTCGCGACGATTTATCTTTGCTTTACACCAGCACACCTGGAGCGGCTCATCTCAACCACTATCTGTATACCATCTCTTGGGTTTATCTTTGGAAGGTTGTGTTTTTCTTCTGGTTTTTTTTTTTCCTTTCTGTGAAAAGTTTTCGTTTAACTTGGCTGTCCGAGGGTGAGAAGAAGCTGGTGGGTTTATTTGTAGCCCTCGTCCGTCGTCGGAGGTGTTGGTTTGCCGAAATGTCGAATAGAACGTGACAAGTATGTTTTTGTCGAATCGGGTGCGACTGGCTCTACGTTTTTTTCTCTCTCGTAACCGGATGCTCTTTGATGTTCCGATTCTGTTTCACGAGGTCACAAGATTAAAGTGTAAATCGACGTGTAATTGGTTTTTCAGGACTCTTTTTTTCCCTTTTCTGTCTCGCTCGGAGTAACTTGATACACGACTCTTGTTTGCTCTTTTGTTTGTGCTGTTGAAACAGAATCTAGTTTCTTAGAACTTGAATGTTTTATTTAGGAGTTTGGCGAAAAATGGTCAATATGAGATTTTGAACGTACGAAAACTTAGAAACCATACGAATCAAGTAAAAAAATATAAATCTTAACTGATTTTCAGTAAGTCCACCAAGTTATACTGCTTTTCTATGCCGTTCATCATGTTTAATGATAAATATTTTTACTTACTACCTATATTTTTAATTTTCTTATGATGATTTACATCCTCTTTTGTAAGTAACTATAAACAAAAGACTTTGGATTATACAGGATCTCAAGTTATTTAATTTTAAAGCAACCCTGCAGTGTATGCTGTGTACGACAGTATTTATTAACTTTATCTGGAGTACAGACAGCCATCAAATTTTTCCAAGAAGGTACTGTATCATCAAAATAGCTTTTACACTTTAAGAAAAATAAAGAGAGTGAAGTTATATTCCAGAGGACTACGATATAAGACGTCAAAATCGTAAGTTTCAGTTTATTTAAATTTCAGGGATCACAAGACTCTAGCCAAAATTTCGGAGAGGTAACAGTGACAGTAGAATCACAAAGATAGAAACACTAGATATACAAGTTTTTGTGAAGCATATAGGCATGACTGAACTCTTATTCGAGCTAACGCTAGATGCAAAATTTTATAATTTCTCCACCTATTGTCATGAATATTTTTTTAAATGTTCTGTCTTTGTATTTTCGATAATTTGTTTGATATCTGTTCCTGTACACTTGTGTTGGGCGTTATTATTTTAAGCAATACTTTTTTCACTGCTTGAAAATATTGATCTCTGACGAGCAGGTGTATACCAAAGGGGTGCAACCTTCAATGTATCGGTTGTCCTACATTGTTGGCCGTTCGTATCAAATGTAGAACAAAATTTTATCATGTAAAAAAAAATGTTTTTTAATCAAAGAAAAAACTAATATTTTAATTTCAAACAATTATTCATATCCTCAGCCCCAGGCCCGTATCTCCAGCTTTTCTCCCTACCAGTTACGCGAAAATATCATTTACAATTAGTAGATGTAAACCTGAAGCGCCGCTGCTACGAAAGTTAATCCCAACGAGTTAGATCCCTGCGAGGGTTAGAGCAGACTCGTGAAACCAAAAATTACGCGCTAATGCAATTCCTCGGAGGTACTACTTCCTACTCTCGAAGAAACTGGCTTTTCCCGCCCGACAAACGACCCTTAAATTCCATTCAACAAATCTCACCAACTCCTTAAACAATATATGACCTTTTTTTTTTCTTCTTCTTTCATTTCCTTAAAAGGCACATGTGCGAGCTTGGCAAGCTTTGTTAATTACGCGTGGAAGAA
Source organism: Copidosoma floridanum (assembly GCF_000648655.2). Next base: position 152,591 of record NW_019379457.1, on the reverse strand, counting down.
GATTCTTTCCCTCTGGAGGATAATACTGCCAAGGCCAGAAGAGGAGGGGGCAAACGGAGGAAGAGCGGGCGAGAGGTTAATTGCTAGTTTATGGCTTGTTTAGCCGCGGGGCTTGACCAATTAGAACCAAGCTGGTTAGACCCAAACTGCCGCGTTAAAGAGCGTATAAAGCCGAGTGCCTTATATCCCCGAAAATTATGCCACCGGATTTCATGTGTATGCTAATACGAGGGAGTTTGTTGTTACGCGCGTTTTCTCTCCCTCGTGCTGGGAAAATTCGTGATGAGAGTTGGGGCCAATGTGGAAAGTACGTCGCGATTTTTTTATTGCATAAACCACGAAAATATCCGCACCTTAAAGAATACGATTTTATCAGGTAAAAACGTCAGCTGTTGAATGGCAATTATGGCACACTCGTGAAAAGAATATTATATCGCTCGGTGGCACTTGAAGTCCGGGTGAAAAAAAAAAGGCGTCTGCTAATTTTGAAAGCAAGGTTAGACGAGACTCTCGCCATCAGACGACGTCTTTCATCGCGCGACGACGCGATGACCTCGGCTGAATTTCAAAAAGGCCCGCTGAGAATTGTAAGCAGAATTTTTTATCAGACGGAAATGGCTCGGAGCTACGGTCCGGAGGATGCCAAGCAAATGTTTGAATATCCGTCTCTTGGGGTGTGGATTTTTTCCCATCCACGATTTGTATTCCGTATATTTCACACTCTTCGAGCTATTCTTTTTTTTTTTTTTTTTTTTTTTNTCTTTTTTCCCGCTTTCAGCCTCCCTTCAGGCGCCAAAGCTAGTGAAAGAGAAATTCTCCCGTTTTTTTTTTTTTTTTTTTTTTATTTGGTGAAAGAGACTCACAAGGCGTTAAAAAAAAAAAAAAAAAAGAAAAACTGAGAACGAGTAGAATCGCAGAAAAAAACTAAAAATTGTACGTGAACTACAGGGTTCCATTGTTATCGGTGACTATAAAGTAATTCACCTTACGTTTCACAAGATAATCCAAATGAAAAAACATTACCAATGGACAACTCATCCATCCCGACAAATCAATGTATTTTCTACGTGCAAGAAAAAAAAAAAAAACTGTACAGTACGTACAGCCACGAAAACAGCGACAATATTGGGTCCCCAGTCCGGCTAATACACTCGATTCCTCGTAAGAGGTGTATATTTCTCGGTAGCACAGGACCAAGATAAAGCACAACACTCACGTAGCGGCGGGACGCCTCCACAAACCCGACCCCCCCTTCCCCCTGAGCGCCTGCTCGCGAAGACATAAATTCTAGCTTTATCCTTATCAATTGAGCCTGGGGAGCTTCCTCCGCGACCGAACCCACCCAGTTGGACTCTTAACGCGCGGGAAAAAGATAGCCACCAGCACGGAAACTCGAAACATTTATTCCACCACCCTCGCCGAGCCAACCTCGTTTTTGGATGATTAATATCCGCGGACTAAGGTGTAATTAGAAGAATTCTTTTTCCACCCTCCCACTCCCTGGAACGCAAGGGGTGTGAAAAAAAAAAAATTTGCATCACGTAGGTGTACTTTGAGCGCGCGGTGGCTCAGTCGGCTAGGCCGTGGATTGGCACGCGGGAGACCGTGGTTCGATTCCCGGCCAGTGCGACTTTTCGGGCAAGTACCTCTGTGATTTTTCACATGTGCTTTTTCACCACGCAATGCTCCTCGAGGAGGGTTTAGGCGACCTTCTCGCAGCAAAATTGCCTAATTTCCCCCTACCCCCCCCCTCCAGTAATGGGAGGCCTCCCATCCCTCTTCCCTTTCTTGTGCTAAGTGCCCTGTGTAGTGCCCTTATCAAAGGAGCCGGACGTAGAGCACTCTAATATAAAAAAAAAAAAGTAGGTGTACTTTTTGGGGAAATAAACAAGAGAGTGTCTTTGAAAACCTTCCTCTCGAGGGTAGTTTTTCCGCGTTTCCGCGACAAAGCTCCGTGTACACGCGGACCTACAAAGACGCGCGTGGCTTATCGCGCAGTCGAATGAATATTCAGCGCTTTCATAGCGTCGTCGACGTCACTGTGCATCGAGTGGTTATACACGAGCTCTCTGTGCCTTCCTCCGTGTAACTACGAAAACTTTTTCAATAAAACTCGCTGGCCAAGTTAATGTTTCATAAAAGGCATCCACGAGCAAGATAGCTTATACATGTATACACGGAGGCGGATAATTTACAATGCTAGGTTAAGGCGGTGCATTAAACATCCAACTTGCGTCACCTCGTGATCGGTGAACCCATAAGTGCTGGCGCGTGAATGAAAGCCACGTGATCAATTCCCCCTCTCCCTTTCTTTTTGACCTCTACGTTCCTTTTCTTTTTTCACGCTGGTGTTGAAGTTGAGAAAATGCGGTTTAAGCGGCTGTGAATCAAGTTAACGACATTTGTTTTAATTCGTACGTTTCTTGAATAGAGTCGTAAAAAGACAAGGTGTGTATTCGTTGTGTGTTGACTTACTACTAGTGCCACCCTGGTGGAAAAAATCAGAAGCACATAAAGGTACCAGATTCAGGTTTGAACGTGTTGTGCGTAATATTATTGTAAAATGAGTTTTTTAGTGTCGTTTACAGTTGTACTTGACTTTGTTAGTATCACCAGAACTTGAAACAACGGCACAAACCTTAATTTTATTCTTTGCAAAAACTCGATATTCGTATAAAATTTATTTTAGTTATACCTACAAATTTTCATTCTACATTATTTTGTATGAAGAATGAATTCTAATATGAAAATTAAAGGGTAAACGATCGAATTCACAAGAAAACTTAATTATGAAGGTAAAGTTTTTTTTCTAACCTTTTATGATATCGTCTGCTGAGGACAGTAGTGGAGATATACTCGTAATTTATATTAGTTTCGAAAAATATCAGATTTGGTAACAAAAAGAACTATACACGTTGAAATGTCTTATTGCTAAATAATATACTCACTGATTCATTTTAAAAGCTGCTAAGAAGTATATTTTGTAAATTTTTCAACATTTTTTATTATCGGTTTGCATTAATCACGTTGACTGCATCTACAACATACCAAAAACCTTTTAGTTTCTAGAGGTATTTGGACAAAAATTTTTTTTTTAATTCATCTATGACGATTGTATTGTCTATGTAAGAAACAACAAATGCATAATCCATTCTATATCGGTCTGAGAAAATTAAGGGGCTTCCTCAAGTAACCGTTTAAAAATATTTCAAATTATTTTACAAGCTATCAATTTTTTTAAAATAAAAAAATAGTAAGTGTCATGACAAAGCTAGATTTTATAATTTTTTCTAAAAATTTATGATGGATAAACACTTAGTTTCTTAGTTTATGGGTTGTAAAAAGCTTTAAAAATTCGAGGGTCATTTTCTGCAGAGTAATTCCCTTGTTTCCCTGAATGAAATAAGATATTACACAGTATAGGCTTCGTCCAAATAATAAATATTTGTTGATGTTTATTTGTTATAATAAACTTGTAAGTATTAGTCCATGATTATTCTATAGGTATCAACTATCTCAAATACAATCACAAAAGAGATTTGGACGATACAAGAAGCAATATTACAAGAACTTTTTTGATAAAAATTTTTTTTTCATACATCTTGGAATTTGGTGCACCCAACCAATCTAATACGAAACTCGCTGTGATCTACATCTCTCGAAGATAAAGAATAATAAGAAAAAAAGGCTGAAGATGGAATCGGTACACAGATGACGAAAAGAAGAGCGAGAGAGATGCTGCGAAGCCCCAGCTGAATAGATGACGCCGGACAAATGATATAAAATGCCCTGGCTGAGAGATGCTCCTAATAAAATGGGAACCACATCCCGCGTGGTCCTTACCCTCCGGTTCGGCTAAGAAGGTCTATATGTACAAGAGCCATCCGCCATCCACATGCTTCCGGAAAGAAAGGCTTTTCTTTTCAGGCCGGACGCGAAGAGCGTTTCTTTGCTCCTCCCCGCCTCCCTTACCGCGGCTTTTACCGTCTCTCCACTCGAGATCCTTTATGTAAGGTATTTTCTTAAAATTTATCCTCCCTCGCTTTTCAGAGCGAACTTTTTTTCTCCCCCTTTCCTCTCCAGCCGTGACGTCTTTTTTTTTCTTCTTCTTATGCTCTCGGAGGTGAGAAGTTCCTTTCCTTTTTCCTCTGCCTCTCTTCCTCTGGTGCTTTGCAAGCACGAATGCGCGTGATTCTGTTGTATGTGAGTTTTTTCCAGAGTGGAAGAGGTTCAGAAGAGTTCACTCACTCTGGCACTTTTGTTTGATTAAGCATTTGAGGCTGCGCTCGTGCTCTCTTTATCAATCTTCAAACTTGCGTTAATTCTCGGAGGTGGCTTTGTCGACCTCTCATTGAATTATAAATCTGTCAGGTGGAATCAGTTGTGAGATAAAGTGATCGGCTTACTTACGTTTGCGAACATGCAATGTATAGTCTTAACATTGAGTTGATTACTCAAAAGATTTCATGTGCGATATGATTTCGTTTGGGAGTCAAATAGAAGATCCATAATGATTTTTTTACGGATTTACTACCTTGTAAGATCTTTAGATTAAGAGATGAATCGCAATTGAAAATGATACCAAACAATATATATTTATATGTTTTTTTATTAAAAGTATGTACAAGTTTTTAGGAGATGTAATTTATTTTTAGTAAAAAAGAGCATCATCCTATGCAATGTGATACTCAATGAAAAGAAAAAAAAGCATGATTTATTTTAGCGGATGAAAATAAAAATCATTTGGAGATACAATTCGTCGAAATCTCAGCATGGCATTAAACCAAAGAGCAGACTTTTTCAGTTTGAGCTTTTCCCTCTTGTCATTGAAATCCTGATATATCAAGCCAAATTTATCTCTAAAATAGAAAATTACTTGTTCATCGTGTTTTATTGCAATCAAAGACGTATGATTGTTACCTGTATCCAAAAGACGACTCAAGACCATCGAAAAAACTCCAAATTGTGTATACACGTACATTGCAACCATCTCTATTGATAGCAACCAACATTTCTCTTAAAAACGAGTGTAAATGATTGATTTTCCAATCGTCTGACAAGCGACCATCATCCGACACACCATTTTCCAAAACATACACTGGAGGATTGTTGTATTTATCTCGTATTTTGCGCAAAACGTCGCCAAAACCCTTGGGTACAACCTTAAATAAATACATTCAAAACATTATTTAAAAAATCACTAGCAAGTCCCTGTGGTGTTAGTTACGTGAGTTATTTTACAAACCTTAAACGTTGAGTTTGCTGCAGATGGCCAGCCTGGATCCACGGTATAGTTCAGACCTTCGTCATTTGGCCAATCACGTGTTTGGGAAAAAGGCAACTGTTCAACGAGGAACGAAGCGTAATGGCTTAGTCCTAGGTAGTCTGCAGAACCTCTTGAATAAATATTACAGGCACGTGAATTCTTCGTATGAAATTATTGAATGAAGGAAGAGTAGGTTAATCCTCACTTGATATGTTGAATCCATTCCTTGGAAAAAGCTGGTAGTTTGGATTTTCCATGACCTAAAGTTTTACTTCTCAAAGCGACTTTTCTTTTTAAAACTGGTGAATAATCACCTTCGCTACCAAAAATCGGGTGTAACAGGTGTCCACATGAAAACTCGAAGCCTATGTCACTGCTAACGTGGTCGTTTATATTTTTGCTGTAAAAATTACTACAAGCAACGTTCATTCCGACAATGCCCTGTTGTTTGCGACGAAACTCGCGATTATACGCGTGATAAGCAAGTGCATGTGCTTTCAACATGTGATGGGTACAGGTGTAGTGATTCAAGTTCATAAAATTGTCTTCTACGTGTTAAAAGAATAAGTTAACAAAAGCCATGGTCTAGTCAAATGGAACTCAGAAATGCCAAACTTACGTTGTCCAAAAAATTTGTATTGATACTTGAGGGCACAAAAGACACGTGGTCTATTCATTGTCGTAAAGATCTTCACGCGATCTCCAAATTCCTTATATACCAATCTAGCATAATCGGAGAAATAGTACGCCATCCGTTCGTTAAGCCATCCACCCATTTCCTCTAATTTTTTTGGATGATCCCAATCATACACCGTCACAATTGGTTCTATGTTGTACTTCAAAAGTTCATCTATGAGAATGTTGTAATAATTTAAACCCTCTCGATCAATGACGTCTGGGTAACCATTAGGAAGGATTCGAGCCCAACTTACAAAAATGCGGTAAGTGTCAAACTGAGAAGAATATGTTCAGTTGGTTATGGCAATGATTGTAGCTTTAAGAGAAAACTTTGGTTTGTAATTGATGTATATACCCCAACAGTTTTTATCAGTTTAACATCCTCTTGAAGTTTGCAGTAGGGAGGACTGGTGAAATTTACTGAGTAACTACAATTCTCTACACGTAGCTGAGTTGGTGTAGAAGAATTTAAAATATTACCTTGTATACCTATAACAATTAGAGGTATTGATTACGTATGTACTCTTGAAGAACTTTGACATAATACACCACTAATTGTAACATTCAAGGTAATGCGCAAAACGCAAATTCCATTTTACCACTAAAATCCCATGCTTTTTCAAAAGGAAGACCAGACGAACCACTGCCTATAAGAAATCCAGGAGGAAATTTCAAATTCATTTCTTCTGATCTAGTATTTCGAATCACGAGTATCACAATTGTTATAAAAGATAATTGAAATATTGACATATTCAACGAAAACTGGAAATCTTTAATATTTTTTTCCAAGTGCTTGAACAACCAGAGTGATTTTTCAACTAGAAACTTTCTAAACTTCAAATTCACTGGTAGAGAACTGAAATCCAACTAAACAAAGTATCTTTTTTTGGAGACCACTTCCTGCCTTGTCTCCAGTTTTTCAAGTGATGCATACTGAATTCTATGGAATCCCCACCATAATTATGATAATCTACTTGCTGCTTCTATGCGATGTATTCATATTAGACCGAAGTTACACAAGAGTGCGTATGTGCTCAGCTGCAAGAGAAGCGTTAACTGCTTACTGGTGCAGTTTTGTACTGTGAAAAAAATTTTACTTCCACGGTTCAAAAGTCTTTGAACGATGGTATATCGTCTTGTTGTTTCTTGGAATGTATGTTGAGTGACGTTTCTCCAAAAATTTTTTTATTAATCTTGGGCCAGCAAAGTTACTCATTCAAAGAAAATGTGAAAAGCTTGAGTGAGGAAGGTAAGGGCAGATAATTTGAGTTCAAAAAATCAAATATCTTTTGGCATTAGCTTATGTTATTTCGTAAGCTCATATCTCTGCAATTATTTAAAAAAAAACGATTTATCCGATGATTATTAAATTCAATAATACGTTTTTTCTTCTCAGTTTCCAGTAGGTAGTATATGGATGAAAAGTTGAGCAGCTCAAGTTTGAAATTCTTCGGGTGTACTAGAGCTTCGTAATAAAACAAAGACGAAGCTCCAAACGTGCGGGCTGCGTTGGCATGAAAATGAGAGAAAATACTAGCGCTATAGGTTTGTGTGAGGTGTACGTGGGTATACGTGTGGAATCGTTGAAGATGGCGAGCGAAGAGAAGAGAAAGGAGTCATTACTACCATTACAACCTCGTTGCAGTAGTCGATCTTGCGGAACATTTTAATGACAGCTTAACCACCGGCTGCATTTTGAATTTTACCGAGCACCATCCTCTTTTTTTTCGACATCTTTTCCCCTCGTGTACCTAGATGTTCCCCTAAGGGTTTTGAGTTTGACTGCGTTTGTGCACATTGCTCCGAAAGGAAAGTAGTGATGCGGAGCGAATTTTGAGTGAAGATTTGTAATGTACAAAATGTGTCGTACAGAAGAAATCATTATAGTTATCAATTTTTTTTTTTTTTTTTTCATTTATTTAAAGTCATGTCTTAGCGTTTCGAAAAAACTTTTCCTACTACAAATGTGCTTTACTGCTAAAACGTTTAACTACCTGGTAACCGATTTACACGAAAAGCAGTCAAAATTTATCTAAATTTTCATGTAAGTTTGTATATAAATGTGATTGACAGTAATACTTTTTGAGAAAATGACGATTTTACAACAATTGATCAACTTAAGAATCACGTATTATCTGATATTCAAACTTCAGATATGCATTATATTATTTTTGAATTAAAAAAATGCATTGTTCCATGTTATTAAAATAATGATTACTTTTTTACAATACAAAAGTAAGACTTTAAAGTTTGATATTCACAAGCAAAATTGCTCTTGTTTAAATTCGATAACGTAAAGTAAAAGCTGAAAAAATGTAATTATCATTAAAATTTCATATTATCTACTCCCAGGTATAATGAACAACCCCGACCAGATACCTTGAGGGCAAAATTTGATAGCTGTTTCTTGTTTATAATTTAGATAACCTTGCTGAAGAAGGGTGGAAAAGAGCCGCTGATTACTGATATACCCGCGATGACCTCGTTACTAAGGGAAGGGTAGTATCGATTACGCCCGTCAGACGCAACCGGAGCTCTTTGCTTGTGCCGAGAGGCCTCGTAGATCACTATTGGCCGCGTGTGGAAAAGTTATGGACGATAGTAGCTTAATGAACAGCATGTGGTACGTTCGCAGTACTAGAGAGGATTACTCGTATCAGGCTAGCGTTGGTAATCTTTGCTGGAACTATGTAGTGGTCTTGGGTTACTTGAAGAAATTAGAGAACGCAAAGACATTTTTTATAAGCCGCATGACTTTCAGACTTGCATAGAGGTTTCAAATATTATAATATTTCGTGTTTGCTGATATATATGATGCAACTGAGAACCATTGAGAATAATTACCACAGAAGAAAAAAAAGAGAAGAAAAGAAAGAACATTTTGATATTTGGGAAGATTTACGTTAAAATAGTATATAGCTTACATCACTGATCACAATACAATTATTAATATCGAAGAATTAAGACTACATTCTTAAGATCTACTTTGGATCATAGATGTTATTTAATAATTTTGGTTTCTCAGTAATATGAATCATTATCACCTTGATATCAAAATGAGCTTTTGTAGTGGAGTAATTAAATCAAAGCAAAGGAAAGAAATTATAAAATCTTAAATATTTATTGATCAAATTAAAGATAATCAGTGGGACCTGACTTTGGTATCAAAAAAATCAATACAAAGGATCTCTGGCATCTGCTGGTATTAGTAGGTCTACAATATTTCTGACATATACGATTCACCATAACATGGTGTCTGCAAAAATAAAAAAAAAATGATACCAATTAGGATGTGACTTATCCTACTACCAGCCTATGGTCACACCTCAAAACCACAATGGTTGATATAAAAATCTCAAGAGAAACATTCAATAGAAAATCATGTTAATAATAAGATTTTGGAAAAAGACTATTGGTTGGAAATATTTGAATTAGGCTGAATCATTACGTCTTTATATTTTAGCACGACCATTAATAATGCAGGTTACCATCTGATCATAAGAAGAATTTGAAAAATGAAACTGAAGAGTAAAAGTGATGCTGTACTGAACACTCCATGTGGTTAGAAGTAATATTACTGTTGAGCATTTATAATTGCAAAGAAACATAGGGATACGACAAAGAAACATTTGTCATAGAAAAGATATAATATAAAATCAAAATATCATAATGCAACATATTAAAAGTTAAACTCCCTTTTCGTTGTAATAAATCAATAGTTGTAATTTGAATATCAAAAAAATTTACTCTAATCTCCAGTAGTGCATCGATAAGCTGACCATAGTACACAACCAATTAACGAAGAATTCGTTTACTGCAAATACCAACAGGTGAAAAAAGCACATTGGCTCGTTGTAAACCAATTAAGCGCAAATTTACGTGGCGTGACCGTAATCGCGGAACATTTTAACGACATCCCATCGATATGTCATTATCGATGCACTTTTTCTTAACGCCCGACTCCACAAAATGCTCCCGTGTAATTACCAACAACAATAAACCCACCCATGCAAGCGATCGATCCAAACGAAGAAAGTCCCCCGTTCTTTTTCCCAGCCCGCATGAATTATGCATCGAAGCGTGACCCGGGGCTAGTCCTATCGCTGATTTTCGCTCGACCAAGCGCTAGCCCTTTACTTCGTCACGGAGAACAATGGCCGCGGGGCTCGCATTTTTATCCCTCCGTATACCCATTGTCTCGAGTCGTCGCAGCTTATCGTCCTCCCGGAGCGTCATCGTTGCATTGTATTTCACGCGACGCAACGCGGTTAGGTAGCCGTTGGACAATGCGTCACCTTTTTTTTCATTCTAGAGGCTTTCCTTGCGCCTTTTTTTGTTTTTAATTAAGGAAAAGGTGGTGGCGTCTTGAAATAGTAATCAAGGAAGCTTCGAAGGTCTTTTCTTTTTACGAGAGCGCGAAGAGAATAAAACCAGAGTGAGGGGCTTTTTTAGGTATTAAGTGGAGCGATGAAAGCTCCCCTGTCTCGCTGCTTCCTTCGCGGCTTTTTTACTTCTTTTTCCAGGTTTCTCGCGTCAAACTCGCGTGTTAGCTCGCAAAGAAACCAGCGCGATCTCAGCTTTCAAATTACTCTCGCATGTTATTATGAGACGGAACCCCAAACTAAACTTGAGTTGAGACGTGGAATTTGTTTCTAAAAAATTTAGTCAAAGTAAGGAAATTTCCATGCTTATTATGTAAGATGATTGACCGACGCAACGTGCGAAGCTTTTTTTACTTAAATTCCACCTAACAGGTGATTGTTTTGAAATACTTTATGTAACAACGCATTGGCATACCTAATCTATCATACAAGTTTAAAATAAGTTTTTTCCTTTTATCCGGTTTGCAATATCAAAGTAATATATCAAACAGACGCTAAACTTTATTTATCTCGTATAAAAAAAAACGTATATTTTACGAATCCACTCGATACCTCGACACGAAAGCTCCAACCACATAAACATAAATCACTTATCCCCAAAAATGGTACACGCGCAATATTCGCCTTTATAGCCGAGTTGATGCCCCAAAGATATATATTTTTCAAAGCGAATCGCAAAAAGTTAATTGTTCACCGATAGAACGTGTGTACCGCGTTAACTGCCACACATCTCACCTTAAAAACACAAACGTCTTCGCCCATAATTTCGGAGCTTTCATTTCCGCCGATGCGCAATAACTTTGATGAAATCTCCCCTCGAGCAAAAAGGAAACAAGGGAACGTTCACGAGATCGGCTAGCGCAGCAGAGAAAAAGTTGCACCCAGGGAACACAAAGGTACAGAGAGAGAGAAAAGGTAAGACAGCCAAAATGAAATACCCAGCCCTACAGCATCGGCTCGCCAGCGTTGATTTTACGCATGGGAAAATAAAAGAGCGAGGCCTCCCTCGGCACACGGCTTTCCTTTCAGAGCCAAGGGTGGAAGGGTGCGTACATATAGCTCCGGCGCTTTTCACGACGCCATTAAAACTGCAAGCACACATACACACACACCCCCACGCAGGTAAGGCTCGTAACGCGTTATGATTCTCCCTCCCGTTGTACCTTTGCGAGAGGGGCACAAAGACGCGCGCGCCTTCATGCCCGGCTGGCTTGCCTCCGCCGAGCGGGCGGGTCGGACGTTAACGATACCATGTTCGCTGGCCTTTCTCCCTTCCCTCTCTTTCTCTCTCTTACTTTTTACACAGCCGTTGTTGCTGTTGCGAAGGCTTTGTTTGGCCTCGGCGCGAGCTTTTCTCTTGTTAGGCGGGAAATTCGGTACTGTTTGTCGGCATAGGTTTGGGGGGGTTAAAGGCATTTTTTTTCTCGGTACGGGTGGGAATTGTATCAATTTCCAGTGGGCTGTGGACGTTGCTCCTCTTGTCGGGCGTTCGTTCGTGATTTAGGATTTTAGGGATGCATCGTGAGATTAAGCTTAAAGCAACAATGCTACGCTGTAAAATGTTTGCAAGTTGATTCAAATTGAAACTATGAAATGGGTTGGATCCATCTCACGGGATGAATTTGAAATCGATTGGAATAGTTTGTGAACGTACACGTGAATTGAGATCTAATGAGGAAGTATTGAAAAACTAACAAAATCAATATAATCATGAAGTCATTGACGAATAAGAGGAGCTGTAGAGAGAGAAAGTGAACTTTTTTTCAATGCTAAAAAGTGTATACGAGCCGAATCTGAAATCATAGGCTAAGCTGTTAAAAAATTTGTGTACTCATTTTACGGAATTGATTGTAATTTTTCGATCCTTCTTCAATTGTTTTTTTACTTAAAGTGTGTATTATTATTATATAGATATAAATCGAGCATTACATACAATTTTTTTTTTTCCTAAATGATTTTTAAATCGGCATTAAAGTCATGAAATCGTTTTGAAATCATTAGTAAGTCATCTTGAAATCTTTTTTTATCTGGAAACCTTCAGCAAAAGTGAAAATTCAGTCGGTGGATTTTGAAAAAGCGTTCTACAGGTTAGCATTACAAGAGATCAAAAGATCCTAAATATTTTGTTCTCCAATACACTGTGGTTCGGTATCTCGCAGCCACATTCAAAACTCAATTCAAAATGGTCCAAACTTTCTAAACAGAAATGAACATGCTTCGTATTCAGTTAACTTCGTTCGCTGGTCTGTGCCACAGAAGCTGGGCCAATGCTCGCAATGGGTGAGCCAAGTCATCCGAGAAGACGAGGCCTTGCCAGCCCAGCGAAAACCTTCGCACAGAGAGGCCCGCTGTACGATATAATACGCTACACAACGTTGGCGCATATCAGATTTGCCAGCCTGCATTTCTCCTTAGAAGCCTCGCCTCCCTTTGTATGTAGATACATGTTTACGTTGAAGGGTCAGTTGTGTGGGCATGTATATATACGTGCACACGCGAAATTCGGACATGGTATTCGACCGAGGTGGATATGTGTTTCGCGCACGAGCGACTCTCGCGCGGTGAGTCAGCACGCGATACCTTCCTCCCCCGGAGGGAGAAACTGAGATGAGATGAGATGGGAGGTGAGGCTCTAAAGCGATACAGCTGTCTAGTTTTTTGGTTGAGATAAGCTGGCGGGGTTAAGCAGTTTTTCTCGGCTTTCGTAGTGTTGGTTTGGTCGAAATTTCAAGCGCACGCGAAACTTTATAGACGATATATTTACGTCATGATATGATTTGGTGGAAACTGATCACGAGGTTTGATTTTTGTAGTAAAATTTATTGTGAAAATATATAACTGGGTGCTATTAGAATTAGACTTGACTGCTATCAGATTTTCTTTTAAAGTTTGCATCGATATCGTTTACGTAGAAACAAAACGAGTGTAGAAGCAATTTTATACTAATTTTGGGTTGAAGAAGATGTAAGGTAAATAATGATAAAAATCAGAGGGTCTTAAAGGAATGCAACACTTTTCAAATAAAATCCAACTTAGTATAGCTTAGTAACTTTTTTTTAAATAAATCTAATTTAGTTAAACTTAAAATAATTTCCAATTCTAAAAACCTAACGAATCGCATATAATCTTGGCTTTCCTCTGATGCGTACCAGCGTACATGGTCGCACATTAGATTACAATATTAATGTTAGCATTGATAAGCTCCTTATAAGAGTAATACAGATAAGAGTTTACTTAACCATCAACGTTGAAGATTTTAATTAAATTGGGTCAACTTTTGGAGATTAAGTAAAAATAAAACACGAAAAGAAAAATCAAATTGCGTCCCTTTTGTAAAGCTCTTGAATCTCGCGTAGGAAGAACCAACGGCACACGTACCCAAATGAAACACACCCAGCTTGGAGCTCCTCAACGGTAAAAACTCCATTAGGCAAAAATCCCACGTCAAGATAATTTAACGAGGAAAGCCATGGCAGCGAAACGACTCGTGACCGCCGGTGCAGGCGTGCGTTTCAAAACTCGCGCTCCCACCTGGTATGTACCTTTTCCCAAGATCGGCCAGTGACAAAGTAGAGTGCATTAAGCTCATTGGCATGCGCCTCGCTCGCTGTGCCGTCAGGGATGGCTTAATGCACGCGCGCACGCACGACTATCTCCGACAGACCTCCCCCCCCCTCGCTCTCTCTTTCTCTTTGGAATAGCTGACTAGCCCCAAAAGCTACTTCTCAGTGGTGGTGACTTGAAATTTTTTTTCAGGCTAGCCTTTGAAATTTTTTGCGCACGAACTCACACAATTTGTAAATTATTTTTTCGTCTACGGTGTGTGCTTGTGCGAAAAGTCAGCTTTTTCGGTCGCTTTGAAGTGCATCCAAGCTAACTACATAATCCCTTACCAAACTCGAAGATTTTTCGTGGCATCCAGTGTTTCTCCATTTTTAAGAAAAAAATGATAAAAAACAGAACCACCAATGATCATAAACACACTTGCTCGGTGGTCATACACCAATACAACCCTCTATTTTCACATCCCTCCCGAATATCCGCAGAGGGGCTCTAGCGCCGTGCTCTCCCAAGGATCCGATAATCCCCTAAGAGCCTCCCTCGTCCGACCGTGGCTTTTTTCGTGGTCTCGCTTTCTTTACTTCTACTAGGTGCCCTCCATTGGCCCGTGCCTTCGAGACATACAATGCAAAAGAGGGCGAGGGAGGGAGAAAGGCGACAGACCACGCCGACCCCACGTCGTTGTCTGAATATTAACGAGGGATCAGAGCCACGTGGCCGACGACCTTCGGGCCGAGACGTGCCGTTTTTCTTTTTTTTCTTTTCGCTACTTTTCCTTACGTAAATCATCCAGATCCAGGGAAATTATAACGTAGGCGATTGCTTGGGATTTTGATTGTACCGCGAGTTAAATGTTAAATATTAATTTAATCGAGTGGATCCACCCTAACGAGCAAACAATCCATGCGTCTCTGGAAGCAATCCATCACCGCTCCATCGTGCAAGGCTTAAATCCAACATCAGCAGCATCAGAAGTGCAGTAGCGCACCGCAACCGCACATTAGTCTATCGCGTGTACACGCTTGTATACACGGGTAACGCGAAGTGCATCAGGTGCTCTTCTTTTGGCAATCAACGTAGCACTAGTGCACCACTCGGACCGTTGTAGACGTACAAAATAATACCACGAGATCGCAGCAACGAAGCCACAATCGCATTGCTTCGCTGGATAAGGTTAGAATTAGAGTAGCGAGGCAGCTGTAGACCACGAGAGAGTGAAAATTACTTTGTGGTCTGGTTCACGCCCACGTGTAAATCCATCGAATAGATACAACGAGATGGATGGGAATTTTTTTCCAAATTACTGACTGACGGTAAAAGCGAATGATTTATAAACGACCGAGCGACAGGTTATAAATCTATTGAAACTTTTCCAAGATATCGGATAAAAAGAAAAAAAAAAGTCGAAACCAGCTTGAACACATCAATAAAATGGTACTTCGATACTCCGATAAACAATTCGTTTCGAATCTCCTCGACAACATCATGCCGAGAAGAAAAGCCAGGGCTAGTTAAATTTTCGCGAGAGCGA
Source organism: Copidosoma floridanum (assembly GCF_000648655.2). The sequence goes on along the minus strand of NW_019379457.1, from coordinate 137,173 downwards.
GCCATTAAACAAAACACGGGAAACTTTCTCCGCAAATATACATCAAGTCCCTCCGACACAATGGGATAGTCTCTCTCCGCTCTTGTGCGCCATACATCCCCCCCCTCCTCCTCACCCTTCTCTCTTTTAGCTAGCTGTATACGCTTCCAAGCGCGCAGCAACAAAGCCATTGTTCTACGAGAGCCGCGATCGTAACGTACTTTCCTTCCGTAATACGCGCGTTCCGAGCGCAGACATCCCGCGTATACCCATTACACCGTCGCGCTTCCACTGTGTATATATTCATACGTGCCAGACTCGTATTTAACTTAGAGACAGAGCGTTAGGGGGGGGAGGTATTGCACTTTCGTTTTGCCGGGCGCATAACTCGATTCCAGAGCCACGGTACGGTTATAACGACGTCGAAATCATCGCTCGTTCGTGGAACCGGGGGGGGGGGGCATCCCTTATCCATGGGGGTGTAATGCGATACGCGAGTGAGCCAAGAGTGATTCGATAATGCGTTCTGGTTAGCGCTGCAGTGCCACTCGGGGGATTCGAATGGCAGCTTTATTTTTCGTCACCGCATCGGTGAAAAATCCTGCTCCGAGTCGCATGAATCTCAGCCTTGTACTTGCTATCGTAAATTTTTTTTTTTTTTTTCAACTAAACAGTCATCCAGTACTGTAATCAAGGTGTCGTTTTGGCAAAACAGGACGTGTACCGATTATTATCCATAAAAGCACACCGATGTAATATAAACAGACGAAAGTCCCGAACGAATCTCGTAAGAGTCTAGTATCGAATCAGTGGAGCTCAGCGTGTACACACCCGCATTCCTAACTTAATCGATGCACGTACTCGCCACCCTAACGTGTACCCCCTCGACCCATCCCCCCCCCCCGTCTCTTCTCACTTTTCCGAAGAATCCAATTTCCGGGTAATGCTCTGCGGGAGTCTCGCTTTTGAGGCTGCTCCAGCTCTTGTTTGGAATTCGGTCTATGCCTATGCAGCAGCAACTGGGTGGTGTGGCGCGCGACCGGCAGTTTTGAAGCCTCTAGGGCGCCTCGGCAGCGAGACGACACACGCGCCCGGAATAGAAAACGAAGGCAGTATCGATTCGTGTATTTCGAATTCCGAATCGCGCGAGCGAGGGAGCAAATTAAATCGACGCCCGTATGCGGAGAGCGGCGCCTGAAAGGGCCAGCTTTTTTTCCCCCTGCGACTTTGTGAACAATTTTTTTTTTTTTAAGGAGATTGATTTTTTGTGATCACGAGAAGAAATTAGGGTATGGTGATGGATCGTCTATGCGAGGAGCAAATGAGACGAGTTGTGTGCAAGTGTTTGGAGAATCAAGCAACTGGTGGCTACTTAATGGTGAAGCGATTTTCTTGCGACTTGGGAGTACAAGATTGCTTTCTCAAACGAATGTATATGCGCGAGTTCTCGCGAATTTATTCGCGAAGTGCTGCAAAAATTTGAATTCGCGAGCAATCGAGTGTATTCGGCTGTGCATGCCGCTGTTTCGGCTGTACCGAAAAATGAAATATTAATGTGGTTCTACAAGTGCTTTTTGTTTGGGTAGTTAAGGGGTGGGAAAAGCTTTGTTGAATATTTCAGTTCATTGGTGGAAAATGGGGTTTTCAAATGGTAATTTCTTAAGTTATCAACCGTTTTTCAATCAAACATAGTTTGGTTACTATAAAATTACGATTCACTGTAGAACAACCTTGATTATGAAAAAAAGTACTGTTTCTTCAAAGAATCTGTAAATATTTTGTACACATCTATCTTTACGGAAACAAACAAAAATCTAAAATATACAGGTAAACGCCAGCATATAATGTATGCATAACGAGCTCTGGAATAAGTCCTTCGCGTCACAAATCTTTTTTCCCGCTTTCAGCCTCCCTTCAGGCGCCAAAGCTAGTGAAAGAGAAATTCTCCCGTTTTTTTTTTTTTTTTTTTTCAACCGTTGTCGTATACACGCGGGTAAAAAAGCGGGCAACGATGTGTTTGCGTGTTTGCTTTGCGTTTGATGAATTGGCGGTTGCGCGCAACGTACCGAGCATAGTTGGCGAGGTGCCGGGGAGAGAGACGTTGACTTTTCAGAGCTGGTTTTTTTTTTTTTTTTTTTTTTTTTGTCAAAGACTAGGTGATAGGGCACGCATTTGTGTACATTATATAAACACACTCGAGTAGATAATCATTTTTTCTTTTGAATTTTTGGGCAGTGGTGAGCTAATTAGGGCGATCGTCTATCGTCAAAAGATACGAATTTTTTTCAAACAAGTCCAACGAGTAGATCCGGCAATAACACAAACTAATCGGAGCAAAACCCAACGAACCATTCATCCTTAGGTTCTGGCAAAAACTCCTCTCCGTACAACCGCGGCTTGTCCAATCTATTCATGAAACACGCGGTCGAGATTTCTTAGTGGCTCTGAGCTCTTGGCAACCACGTGTGTTAATTACCGCACGAGGGATGTAGCTCCATAGCGAACGAATGGTCCGAAGATGTAGCCACGAAAAGCGACCGCAGAGATTTAAGGGCTGTTTCATTAGATCGTTGCATTAGTAAGGAAGGTTTTACTCTTCTACTGCCAATTGTACGTAATTAATCTTACTACTCAGGGAATATTCATTATTACGTGCAGAGTCAAACGAATTGAGATTTCCAAATGATTTTATAGAGATTTCATAATGATTTTAATGTTAATTATTAGATCATTTGCAATAAATTATTCAAAATGTTCAAGTTATTTTCACATGAAATTACGTAATGTAGGGGAAAGGACAGGAACAATTGTTTTTTTCAAATATTGGTATGATTTTTAATAATTTACAGATGTAATTACAAAAAAGAAAACTCACAGTTAGCCTATTTAAAAGAAGTGCATTACATAGTTTTTAGGATCAAAAAACAAAACTTACTTTTTCTCATTAGAAATTTTTTTCACTCACAGGATCCTTGGGTTTGAACTCTGAAAAGATTGATTGATTTCCCGAGATATGCAACACCATTTCACTTACAATGAGTTTATGTTTATTCATAAACAGTTTAAATTAACTTTTGATGGATCTTACCATAAGATGCCAAATGAGTTTACGGATTGAATATCTCTTGATTAAGAAAGTGGCTGACCAAATACTGACCATCACTACTTGGACCAAAAGTCTTGCGTAACGAAAGAAAAACCATATCTATACCTACGCAATCTGCCATCTTCAGAAGTAAATAAAGAAGCTTGACAATAAACATACAGCAAAATAATTAAAAGTCAAAGCGAGCCAAATTAATTACCACAGCGAAAGCAGAGGGGGTGAAAAAAGAATTACTCCTCGGGTAATCTTCTCTATCTGCGAGTCTATTCTTCAGAGGTCCTGCGTTTCCCCTTATCCATAAAGAGGGCCGAGGCTAGTGAAAAAGTAAGCGAGCAAGGCAGAAAAGGAGACTAAATAGAGAGAGAGAGAAAAAATAAGAAACAGAGCGAAAGAGAGAGAGAGAGAGGAAAAAGCGGACGCAACATCTGATACGGGGCGTCACTGGCTTGTCGAGAGCACGAGCTGCCGTGGTGTGCGCGCGTGTATAAGTGTACACGCGCAAAGAGGCTCTCCCTCTCTCTTTGCTTAAAATATGAGATGAGAGTCGATAAAGCTGCGCGAAATACGAGCCGAAAGCACGGCAAAACGCCGTAGAAACCGGACACGCCTTTTCATCCCCCTCTCTCTTCCCCCCTTCGTATTACACATCAGCAGCCTTTCTTTTCCGGCCTCTCCTTTCCCCGTCTCTTCCGTGTTTTTCTTCTTTTTTTTCCGTCCTCCTTTAACTTTTTTTTTTTCCTCTTTTTTGTGCGCAAGAGTCGGAATTTAGGTGCGTGCAAGCTGCTTATCGTGGCGGGTTTGTGCCTTTTTTTTTTAGAGCTGCGTGCATCGAATTGCAGGGGAAGGACAGGAACGTGGACCGATAGCGCTAGAGAGGCTCTTTTTTTTTGGAGTTGAAGTGTACTCACGGCAAATGAATTTTTTCAACGAGGTGGAACTACGAGGTTTGGATGATGAAAATTTACTGGAAGTATACTCGTTGGCTTAGATTTTGAACGTGAGGGACTCAAATGGTTTCAAACTTTAGAAAGTCAATGATTGCAAGATTATTTTTAAAATAATTTGAAATTGAATTGCATGAAATATTTAAGTTGCTTCTTTTTTGCAAAGGAAGCATTTGGTGGTAGTACTCTTGGATTTCTATGTCAGAATGATTTCGTGGTTTGAGTGATCTCATGAGATTTTTCGTATAATTTTTCTAGAATCTCTACTTATAAATGATTCAAGTGATTTTAGTTGCTGTCATGCCGATCACAGTAAAAGGATCAACGCGATTAAATGGACTCAATAATTTCCACTCCTATCGCTTCGTCAAGTTTTCCAGATCCGTCGCATCTACTGTTGGAGCCAGATTCCAAAAATTCTCAAGCAATTACCGAATGATCTGAATTATATAATAGTATACGACAACCCAAAAAACATCTATCGAGCCAACCTCCAAAAAATCCTCTTCATCCCTCCGTTTTAGATCACTTTCCTATTCATCCACTTCCTACAGAAAAAGAAAAAAAGAGAGAAAGAGGAGGCCGGAAGCATTAACACGAATCCAAAGCGATTCGGCCGCGAAAAAACCGGCAAAGCCATTTATAACGCGAATAAATGTCCGCGTAATAAATTCACTCTGCAGCCACCAGAGGAGGAGGAGAAGGAATAAGAAAAACCGCCCTTTCTCCCCGTTCCGTCCACCTTCTCTTAAGCGCTTTCGAATGCCGAATTTTAATTCGCGGCTCGAGACCGAGAAGAGAGAAAGGGAGTCAGCTGACACGATGCCACGGTGGATTACGTAATTCCGGGCCGGAAATTCAGCGATGTACTCGGCGAATGTTTTATACATGGCTCGCTGGGCGGTGAGCGCGCATGTATTATGAAATTGACTTTAGCGGGAAGAAGGTCCAGGTGGAGGGGGAGGGGTGAGAAACGTTTTCCCGGGAGGTTGTAACTTCCGACGTGGAGGATGAAGAAAGGCGAAGATTATTAGGAAGTCGGAGTCATGTGTCTTTTTTTTTTTTTTTTTTTTCAACCTCCTCGGTTCCGGCTGTGGGTTGCTGTACGTGTGTGACGTTGCGGCACCGGAAATGTTAAGAAACGAGCGCATGAATATTACATACGATTATGATGCTGCGCCACGGAGGATCCCATTTGAATTCTCTCGTGCTATCACCACTGCAGCATCAACAGCAGCCGTACCACGTTTTTAACATGCATAGGCTACTCGCTCTCGTCTTGGTGGTGCAAGAGTAATAATTGATTACACAGTCCCGACCATTCTCGAGAGGAACTTCCTAATATGACGCGAGGTAGGGACGATCGTCCAATTTCTCTTTAACCCTCAGCGTGTGTGTGCGTGTTTTCCTATTTCGTCCCTCCTCGCGCCATATCTTTCTTCGTGTGTGCATTAACGTAGGCGAGTGTATCCGCGGGAAGTGGTACGAGCACGCCGTGCCCCCGTGAATATTAATAATGTTGAAGAAGTGTCTCCGTAAGAAAGCGACTAGGACGCCCTCCCGTGGCTTTAGCGACGATTTTTTTTTTTTTTTTTTTTACATGGGTATCTTTTCGCGAGGAAAAGGGTGAAAGCCCCAGGAAGAGGTTTTGTGGGGACTCTTTTGTAGCTTCTTTTTTTGGCTGGTGATACTGTTATGTAAGAGTTTCATTCGCATCGTGTAAAATCGTTGGTGGGGATATAAAAAACGACCGAAGCACCCACGCTGAGAGAAATGTGCACAATTTCAAGACTTTTTAAGACGCAATATGTTAAATACTCGTGAGTAAAAGAGTTTTTTAACTCGAAGGGTTGATCAGTTCGTTCTGCTTCGGTTTTACATAGTTTAGGTTATGTTACACACTTATTTATCACCTTATATTTATCCATGCTACACTTATCTGTTACTTCTAAGGCGAATCACTACGGTATTTGCAATTATAGTCGTTCTCATGATGAGGCATGTAAATAATAAGCAAATGTAGTACTCGCTGTATTAGATCTATGAAAAAAATTTCTGGAAGATTAACAAACTTATGGTATCAGGGGTATTTCACGAGAATACGCAATTGATGTTTTTACATAAATAAATTTTTAAAAAACATTACCTATGGCTACGCACACCCTTAGTTTTGTAAATAGATCTGAGACTCACCTGAAACAGAGAAGAAAAATGAAAGAATTTATTTTCTGCTGAACAGCACAATCGTTATAATTGTTATAAATATTCTTAATGTTATTATTTACACTGCTACTCCAATATCATTAACGAATAACTGGAAAAACAGAAACAACCGCTCCTCAATCCCCAAGCAAACATAACCTATAAACAACAAGAATCCCTCAACCTCCAGCTGCACGAAACTTCGCAAGTTCATAGGTATACGCGTACAGGACAAGCGCACATGTGACCAGACTCTGTGGATTTCCCGAGCGATTGGCCGCACGCGCTGTTAGTAGACAGTACATAGGAAGCGGGTGGAGGGAGCAATTTTATTACTTCCCTCGCAATCGAGTCTCTATATTAAATTTCGTAAGGAAGCAGGAGAGATAAAGGCAGGGGAATCCCCGCGAGATCGTCGCGTCGTGGCCATTCGGCGCCACCCAACAGTATATACGATAAGGAACGGGGGAACTCCCGCGGGAGCCTCGTCCTCGCAAACACGTGGGCTCCTTCTTTTTTCTTCACTCCTCTTTTGTTTGGGCTTACCCCCCGTGTGTTTGTTTATCAGAATTTCCAATGGGACCTCGAATTTCCAGGAAATACACTTCTTGGATCAGATAAGTTTTCCAATCATGTACACACGCGTATACAGTCCGATCGAACTTTCGAGGAGCGGACAGCAAGGAAAGACCCGCTGATTAGGCGCGGCTAGCCCCAAAGTACCGTAAAGGGTTAATAGAACCACTAAGGCCCCAGAGGGCTCGAGTTAGCTGGCAGGTGGCGCGGAAAATGCAATGAATTTATGCGCTCTAATAAGAAGTTACGTAAATATCCGGCGAGGGAGCCCTGAGGCCTCGTTATCGTTGGTATTAGGGAAATGCAGTTTGGTTGTCGCGCTGCTGGTATCAGTTTTACTCGCTGATTAATTTGCCGGAACCGAGTCGGCTGCACTGGGACCCGTAAATCGCGCTTGTTTGGGAGTTTAGGAAAAATGTTTTTTTTTTCCTCTCCCAAACATCGGTGATAGTTTTTGTCGCGAGGATAAATCAGGGCAACGAACACGCGGTGAGAGAAAGGGAAAAAAAACGGTCGAGGTTCAATTATCCTCGAGTAAAAATCCATTAGTTCGGTTGGGAAGGGCTCGTAAATCTATTCGCAGTTTAAACCCTCGACAGGCTTTCAATTTCCTGAGCGGCCGAGAAAATGACTTGGACGAAACAATTTCGGCCGGTGTGCGTATCAATCGGCTGGCCTGAATTTGGTTGGGTCGTTGATCCATGGACTCCAAGTGGTAGTCGAAAATAAAGCCGTAGATAAAAGGGACGCCCGGAGATAGCGAGATTGGCTTATTGAATTAGATCGCGAGTCGAGGTGGGTGAAGTTGGAAAATAGTGTTGTCCAGTGGCTTGCTGCCACCTTACCTGGCCTTGGTTTTGTAACTTTTGCTTGTCCTTTGGTTATTGGAGGTAATCTGTAATGGATTGCTTGTTTGCGTGAATGAAATGACGTAGCATCCGTTTGTTTTTATGTATATTGTTGTATTTATAACAGGATCGATTTTATTATATGTATTAAGTTAATAACATATAAGTAGGTATTTAGTAAGTTTCTTTAATCGCCTGAATAATACACTTTTATATATACTACCTAATACTTCGAGATATTTGACCAAATGTGAAGTAGTATATAAAGTAGAGGAAAAATGTCGTATTAAAAAAAAATGGATCTTTGTTTATTTTTGATTTCTAATTAATTTTCAATAATGCTCATGATGAACGAATGCCTCAGGAAACCATACACTGGAATAAAAATTGCACGAGTTCAGTATGTGAGATGAGTATCTGCGAATACGTTTAAAATACGAAAAAAAAATTTTTTCAATTAAAGTGTAACGAAAGAAATATGATTAAATATTCTCAACAAATTTGACATCAACCTTTTCAGTAGAACGAGTACAAGTTTTTTGAGTATTCCTTGATTGAAATTGTTATTTGAAACTCAGTAAAATATCATTAAAAAAATAAAATTCTTAAATATAGACAAAGTACAATTACTTTAATAGGACAAAGTCTTAGTCTTCATGGACAATATTATTTACTGCTTGATAAAAAGTGACAAAACTTCATTATTCGTCTCAACACAATGTTTCAAATAACTTTTTCAACTTTTTAGTGAATTTTTCAAGAAAATAATTCAAGAGCGCAATGTTTAACATGCACTTAGCACCTAGAGACCACAAACGTTAACCACAAAAAATTTGAAAATCTTTAATACGAACATCTCCAGACGCAAGTGAAATACCGTGGGTTCATAAACGATCTTTTTCCAAACCGCACGGAAAACCCATAGGTACACGCACACCCCAGCGGAGATAAGAATTATTGGCGTTCGAAGAGGAGCACCACGCGAATTTACGCCAGCTATGATAACATCTTATCTCGGCCCATTGGCCCCGCTGTGCGATCGAGTGGCCCCAGACCAATGGCGATTGAGCAACCACGAGTGAAGAACACACTCGACGACAGTGGATGCTGGTGAGTGCGATGATATATACCTACGAGCAAAGTCCGTTCGAGAAAAGTTTATGTATACTCTTTTTTCCCCACCAGAAGCGTCCGTTCGATTTGACGTTCTTCATTGTACTAACGAATGCGGCAAATTTGTCCAAATTGCAGTGTGATTGGCAGGAGATAAAATAAAAAAGGCAGTGCGAAAAAGTCGAATCGCAAAGGAGGAGCGGTGCTCTTCTTGAATAAAAAATACAGCTAAAGAGAGGATCGAAAATTCCCAGGGGAGGAAATACAGGGGGTAAGATGATCGCGCGGGCCTTTTTCCTCAATTTGGGATGTATTATGCATGCGCAAAACGCCACCGGCCGTGGAATCGCTCCCCCCGGCACGACGACGGCGACATCACGTGTATATGTACCTAGACGTGGAAGCCTGCCAAAAGACGCGCCGCTGGAGTTTTAGCGCCTGAGCTTGAAAGCCTCTATTACGCGATCGAAGAGTTACGATTTTTCGAGCCCCGGATGGGTTATGGGAATACTCGAATAATCACGTGGTGGAAATTGACAGTTCAGCTGTTTTTTCGAGGTTATGTTCGGTCAAAGCAACACATCATTCGACGATTATCTCGAAACGGATCTTCCAAACGAGAAAACTCGTGAAAAATAGCTCCCCTCTGACAACCTCGCTCTTACGCGCGTGTCTGGATGAAACCTCTAACCTTGGCCCTAATGAACAACAGATGAATGATTATCGGGAGTGCCAAAATTGCAACGCAGCGCCCAACGTCATTTATTTCGCGCACCAACCAATCCCTCACTGTCACTAAATTCGGAGAACCTGCACACTCAAAGTACACGAACATTACGGGACGACGCGTATGTATAGCTGTTGACTGTAAAACAAGTGTAACTCATCGTTTATGATAAACTTTCGTATGAATGTCAATACCCATCCGTTAACCTATAAAACTTCGTACTCGTCGACGTAACGAACGACACATTTCACAACTAATGTCTAATAAACACTTTCTACAATCTCAACGTACAACAAGTAGTTAAGTGTACTAATTATTTTCTGTTTTTTTGATACGTGACGTCAATTTTTTTAAGGTATACTATACATTTATTACTATTTTACTAGTACTTACCGCAAAAACTACTCTTATTGTACGAAAAACTTATCTTTAATAAAATATACTTCCACGAGCTTATACATCATATTTTGGAGATTCAAAACATTTGGTCATACCGTTTTTGTAGAATATTTAATCTAATGAACTCAGTGAGAACGAAACAGTTAAACTACTACAAAAGGAAGAGAGAGAAGCAGTAGCAATAATTTTAGAGGTTATATCATGTGTTTATTGGATTTTTTAAGAGATAATACACGCCTTAACACTTTCTTGGGTCATAACTACGAATAGTTAATGACACAATTGACAACCAATTGATATATGTACAAAATTGTAATCCAGTACGTATTTATTACGTGTTTAGTACACAAACAATCTCAGCATACCATTTTCTTGCAATGAATTCTCGTTGTAATGCATTTTATTTGAAATTGGATTATAGTTACACGTTAAAAAAATGGCTACTACGTATCTCATCTTTTCCAACAATATGGGTCCAACCTCAAAGTGATAACTCTGCCTATTCGAATAATTTCGACCGGATCATTATACTTTTCTGCATACATTTATCAAGGCACATACCATTTAATACTATTTTTATGCAAATGGTAAGAATAGTTTATAATATATTGGTAAAAACGTCACTTTGTTCACAGCTTTGCCTATATTTGTCACGTTTGAAAAGGTAAATATTGAACCAACAAACACCTTTGTCTGAACTTTTAAAATTTCATCCATCCAAATAAGTAGTACGTCCACGAAGGTATATTCAAAGTTTCAGGGAAACCAAAAAAAAATTTTATTTCCGACATTCGTCTTAAATTCCAACTTTGCAATTATCACTGTTTAGTATTCATCGTGGATATATAACCCTCCGTGCATACATTTACTGAAAACGCAATTCCATCAATCCAGGAATCCCCTCAAAATCAAAAAAGAAATTTCCAACTTTCCGTCATTAAAAAGCTTCCCCTCGGTAAAGAAAAAAGGGGGGGGAGGCATTAAAAAACTCAACGTCACTCTCGTCTTTCTGGCATTGCATAAAACCCACGAGCGAGAAAATAACGAACAACCCAGCGTTCCACCCCTTGACCATATTATAACCCTCGTAACTCCTCCGTGGCGCTCGTAAAATATTTGTTTCAATTTCCTGGGGTGAGTAGGAGAGGGAGGAGGGGGGGAGGACACGAGCTTCGTTTTTCGACCACGGCAGAGCGACATCCCGAGTTTACGAGCCTGGTCCCGTCGATAAAACTCCCTTTTCCGAGAATTCGCGCGGTGGCTTTCCGGGAGAGCGGCTCGAGGCTTATATTGTTAGCGTTGCAGCAAGTAGGTCGGGATTTTTCGGTCCTGCACTCGGAAAATTATTCGAGAATCGCTCGAGGAATGCACTGGTGTTCTACTGAACAAAGTGGATCGGAGAGGTGTGTACTTTTATTCGCAAACTGGGGGATTTGGGCTACAGATTTTTTTACGTAAAAAAGCTTCGAGGATAATTTTAAATATTTTCCAAAAGTATGTTATTCTACTCGGATCAGCTATGTGTGGCATTTTACAATACGTGATATTCAAACCATGTTGCGGAAAACAAAACCAGTTTAAAAATACTGATTCTTTTAACCGAATCTCCATCACTTTATACCAGTCATTAACTACTCGTACTAAGCGATTAAATAAATCCTTTGATTGCAAAGATTAACCAAGTCATATTACTCAAATAATATTATTCCTCTGTTAACCGATCATTTGATATGAAAATTATATTGGCTTATCTCATAGCCCACCAATTAATCAATGCTTACAAACGCAAGCATACGTAACAAGTTTGAAAAAAAAACTGTCATTAATTCTGGAAGAAAGAATACACGAACAAGAAGCGAAGCTTTAGGAGAAACAGCAGACATAGAAGCCGAGAGAGGGGAGTCGGACGCATCTCGGCTACGTGACGTAGGGAGATCCTTCCTCATCCTTTCCCTAGTTACTACCACTGGGTACATCGATTTCGCAGGATGCAGATATATCCGGTATAAAACGCGTGTCGTCGTCGTCCTTGCCTCTCGAGAATTTGGCGTAGCCCTGAGCTGTATATTTCCCAGCACATCTGTACGTGCATGTGTAGTCGGACAGGGCCTTACGGAAAGAAAGAATGGATAACCGGTAATTGTAGGTTGGCAGGGATTCAATGTAGGTAAATACAGGACGGCCGTCACCGGCCGCATGTAAGCACACATATACACGCACGGGCCCGTCCCCTTTCCCTCGTGGTTGGTAAGGAGCCAAGAAAAGCTGACTCGAGGGTTGGAAGGGGCTACTCTCGAAAGCCCGCTCCAAATGCCTTCGCCCTGTGTGTATTAGGCCTCGACTGCTGCGGCTGATGTGTCTCGGTCATCTCTCCACTCTCTCTCTCTCTCTCTCTCTCTCTCTCTCTCTCTCTTTGTGTTTCAAGGCACGAGGCTGGTCTCGTTGTCGAGGCTTGATACATTCCTGCACAGGTGCCATCAACTAGCCAGATGCTCTCTGTCCGACGGTATCTCAAGCTCTTGACTGTTGGAGGCTGTTGCCAGCTGCTCTAGGGGGCTTGTTTTCTCAAGTCCGGCTCGTGCTGAAATGATGTGTGTTTTATGTGTGGGGGTAACATTTTTCCATTTATGTCATCGTGTAATGATCCCTAAGAAGCAGAAGTCTTTATTGGGTAGTATTTTTAACACGTAGCTTTTTTACTCTATACTGCGATGTAGTAGTTCCAAGTAATAGCTAATGGAAATATTGACTAGAGTATGTACTTTACAAGAAAATCTGTGATAGTTGCAGATAGTTTTCAAAATTGTGACAAATAATTGCATAATTTTTTTTCACACATTTTAAATAATTATGATACACACGTTCATATTTTTTACAAATGTAATTCAAAATAGCTATTCACTTGCAATCTGCTTGCACTTTATATTTTAAAATAATTTCATTGCTCTTATGGTCCTCAGTTAGCATTTAATTAAATCTGAATTCATGCATATTTATCAACAATATTAGTTTATTTCATATTGGTTATGTTTAAAAGATCGAAATTTTTACGTAAATAATCTAAAAAAGCCTTTAATATTAAGTAAAAAATTTCATTTATCTTTCGCAAGTAGTATAGCTCCGATATAGTCAGACTCATGCCACAACAATCGAAATGTAAAGTCTCTCGTCACTTTAAAGAATGTATTGATAAAAAAAGGATATTAATAATTTTACCCACGTTAAATGGCTTGAAAACAAAATAAAAATCTTCATCAATTTGAATGAGAATGACGCAACAAGCCGAAAACACCGGGAAACGCGAGAGTGCCATTAACGTGAACAGAACAGAGATACCGCGGATAAGAAAGGAGGAAGACGTCTTCATCCCGCAAGGGAAATAAGCTCCGGCTCCTCCGCTTCTTTCTCTCTTTCGCATAAAGTCGAACGTGACGTTTTAATTCGGCTCATAAGGTATTCACGTCACGCGTCCGCGAGTCTGCGTTTTATTAAAGCTGGCGTGCACACGCACGTGGATACACCAGCAGAGGTATAGTGGATCCCACGCGTTATGATCCCCGGCGTCGATTTATCGGTTGGATAAAATTCCCCCGAGATTGCGCTCGGTGCATACCCAATCGCCCCCCCCCCCCTACGATGCTTTTCTTTTTTCGACAAAAAAGTGAAATATTCCGCGATCGTCCGTGTATACGTTTGTTTTCGCGTGCACTCCCGATCGGTTCTGATTTTTCCTTCTTTTCTTCCTTTAGGGTCTTACGTTATATAGCTGCAAGCTAAAACTTTAATAAGCAACCACGAACTCATTCACAACATCATTCGAAATCTTCAGTTTTGGAAATCGTATGGTTATTCGGAACAAGACCATCTACATTTAGTTTCAAATAGATTTTAAACAATTTTGGAATAAAATAATAATTCTTCCTTTACGTGAACGAAAGTGGATGAACAATTACCAGGAGTATCAGCCACAAGACGTTCCGATTCCTCTGATCTAACAGTATACCATAATGTAACCTTCACACCTGTTTTAAATTGTTTAATAAAAAAAAAAAAAAGAAAAAAAAAAGTTACTGACCACTAGAGTGAATACTACCGTTTTTTTGGACATTTCCTGTTTCAGGTAATCCTAGTCAGAGCCATTGACCCAAACTCCACCAGCCCCTCCCCAAGTCTAACACACAGAAAATGTATGCTTTAATGATATAATTGAAAAGAAAAAATTCCCTAAATTTTACACCATACGAAAGAAAGCAGCAGCTTCCAGTGGTAGTATATATGCTTGTTCTCGAGTCCGACCGTAAAAGAGAGAGTAGGTGGTACAGGGGGAAGGGGATACCCGAGCGTCCGTCCGGTAAATAAAGTTGGCGTACTACACGTACGTGGGTACGGTTATAATAGCTCGCCGTGTTTGTACAAAGGCCCTATCGGCTCCGTCCCGCGGGTAGAAAGTATCCGAGAGATGGGCGTCCAGGTATTTATAGTATTTGTATTGTGTACGAGCGCAGGATGCGATCCGTGGTGGGGGGAGGGAGTCGATATTTACCGATATAATATCCATCTCCCTTGCACACGCGCACACCGGTACAGGCCTTTTATTCGCGAATTTTTCGGGGATTTGGTTCGACCCCCTTCCCTCGTTTAGCAGAGCGGGCCTCTCGAGAAATTCGTCGTGCCGAGGCTCTCCTTTTAACATAAAATTTGCTCTCGGCTTATCGCGACCCTTTAACGGTTCTTGCCCCCCCCCCTGCTCTATCGAGTGCTCCACTGCGCCGGCCTCGACTTTTCGCCGTTGTCGTCGTTGAAGCGAAGTGGAGCGGACTTCGATAGCCAAGACTGAAAGCTCTGCGCTGTATACCGATGGGAAGCTCATGACCCTTGATTTTTTTCCCCTTGCTTTCATTTTTATTTGCTTCGGAGCTTCTGGGCCTCGGTGGAGTTGGGATTTTGTCGATCTATTTTTTTTTTTAGTTGCTGATGATTTTTTTGTGAGACGAGAATATATATTTTTTTTTTTTTTACAAGTGTACGATGATTTTTTTAATGTCAATTATACTCAGCTCTGAAAAAAGTACAGAAATAGATTCAATAAGTTTTTGTTCTATGTTTGATGAAAAGTATTTATTACTGCACGGGTATAAATGTAGCCAACGAGTGTTGACTATGGTTTTTGCCTTAGCTTCGTGGTTTTTTTTTTTTAGCTGGAAAACATAATTTTTGCCCTGATTGGGGAAAAATACAGCGTGAAACGTTGTTAACGGGTTAAATATAAATGCTCATCTGACTTATAATCTCAGTTCATAAAAGTAACTTTAGTATTTATATTATCGACGTTTCACGTTGTATTTTTCTTCAATAAACAAAAACGTTGCTTTACGCAAAAAAAACTATAGCTGGCGAAGATAAATTTTTTTGATGCAAAAAAACTCACGGTGGAGCTGAGGTAAGAACTATGTAGTTAAGATTCGTTGATTTCTTTGTGCACACTATTTTTGCAAGAGAAAAAAAATCTAACATTTTTCGGTATCAATGTATAACAAAACACATCTTTGATTGAATTACGAATTAAAAAAGATGTAGATACACTCGTAGGTGATGGAAGACGTCAGGGCTCGTATCGTTCCAACTTGCAAGCTGTGTGTATCCAAACACAGCTCACATATAATTGAATCACTTGAAATCACGTGTAACAGCAGCAACATCAGTGGTACGTCGTAATCGTGGCCAAAGCTAATGGACTTACGGAAGAGATGATGAGGAAAGGTAGAGGTGGCGGCAGCGGGTTAGTAAAACAAAATAAGCCAGAGCTAACCTTTACTGGGCAAGCTGCCAAAGAAATCGCATGCACGACTCACCCTTGCTCAAATTACTTATATTTATGGATTTTCTGAGTATCATACAGTGACTTATGCTTACCGGTATATCGCTTGATTGGTTTTTTTTTTTTAACAATTATTTAAAGAATATCACTACTGTCATACTTGAGTCAAGAGAAAATAGGTCTCTTAAATGAACATAGTTTGGTTTGAGACAAGAGCTGATACACTAACATATTAACCATAGTGAAGTAACAGCTTAAATCTATTAGCAAATAAATTTTCAAAGTACGGACCAACAACCAGAATACGTGTACGCACAAAGTTAATGGCTTGTGAGTATGTGATAATAATATTAATATTCAATTTCAATTTGTTACATTCATTTTTTGTATTTATATAAACTTTTATGTACAGGTCATACCTGCAGTTAAATCAATCTTTTTCCATTGATATTTATACAACTATTTACAAACTAGTAATTTAGCAAGTGGATTTGTAAATCGTGAATCAAAATACAACCAAGGATAAAGTTGAAACAACGTGTGAAACGAACACCCTGAAATTAAACCCTGAAAACTATGATTCACAGATTTTCCGGGCAAAAACCCATCAGCAAAACGCTTCGAGAATTAAACGCTCGAAACTGCATCAAATTGCAAAATCATTCGTGCGAAATAGCGCAACTTCAAGACTCGTTTTCGACAAGTTTTCAGGCAAAACTTCTATTCGTGTAATTACGAATTAATAAAGACTGATAGCTCGATCGTTCGACTATTAAATCCCGGGAAAAGTGGGGGGGAGGGTGGTGATAAGTGTTCGCGCACACAAGAGGATAACAGCGGGAGGGAGGAGGTCTACACCCTGTGGTCGCCAAGTTTTGCGGTCTAGTCGAACACCTGCGCCACTACACTCCACGAACTTTCAGTTTCGCCCTCCTTGTGACTAATGTCTATTGAGTCTGTTCTCTCATACAAAGAAATATTTTCTATCGAATTGTTTACCTTTTTTATTTCAATTGATTATTATTACAAAATAGTCATAAACTGTAGGATTATCGTGCAAGAGTAATGTATTAAAAATATTTATTATACATAAAAAAACATGCATCGTAAGTAAAATGTTTATCAGATTTAATGTTTTAATTACCACTGACGACAAGAGCAAAATTAAACAGGATTAAATAAAAAAAGTCGTAAAACGCCCTCTTACCTACATATTCATTTCAATTGAAGAAAAAACAGCTATTAAAAGTTTCTGGTCGACACCTAGCACAAAAAGGCTAAAGAGACGAAAAGAAAAAAAAAAAAGTAGGAGGAGAAGGCGAGGAGGAGCAAACGAATCGCGTGACTATTCATCAAAACTCCGCGGCTACTTAACTCCGTGGGCTTTCCTTAACTCATTTTATGAATGAAAGGTTATGCGCCTGGCCGCGCGTGTTACTAATTTTTAATGAAGAAGCCGATGGCAAGAGCAGAGTGGGAGGTAGGAAAAAAAAAAAAAGATGAAAAAAATGCCAAGAAATTTAAAGTAGGTGCTTTACCTTCCCTGTTGCAACGGTCGATCTTATCAACGCGGCTTTTCATTCTTGGTTGCCTTACATGGGGTGACTTGACTATGTAATTACACGGTTGGGGGCAAAAATTTTGTCCTTCGAAAAAATAAATCACGCTCTTTACACCAAACGTTAAAGACTGTCGTTTAGCATCACGGTACGTATAATGTTTTATCGCGCTCGCTGAGGAGAATTGATTACAAAAAATTTATTGTAAAGAGATTTTTAATACTATTATTGTTCATGATAATTTCAGTAAGTCTTTGATCTTGAATTATAATAAATAATGTTTATTTCAATGACTCTAGTAAATGAAGCACAAGGGCTTGGTCCATGTTTTTTTTGGTAGAAGAAATTTTTATCAATTTATTATTTTTAAGGTTTTAGAAAATGTTGGTTATCAATTATTGCAAATAGTTAAACAAATTTTTGCATAGTAGAGGTGAAACTAGTTGGAAAATCGTGTAGTCAGTAAAATTTAAAAAACATTTCAGATCCATATTTTGCTATGTTTATTCAACTGTTAAAAAAAAAATGTGTAATGTACATTGAAAAAATAATCAAGGAAAAACCTTGAAAGTCTTACAAATATCCAAAAATAAATTAATTAACAAAGAAAACAAAGTAACAAATAAATTAACAACAAAACAAAGTAACAAATAATTACGATCAGTTCCGTTTATCAGATGACCATTGTTCTTCGGGATCGGGAGTACACATCCAATCATTTTTTGTGCACCAGTCCCATAAATACGCTTTCAAACTGGGCGTATGAAAAACGTTCAGAGGCGACTTACATCATCCTCCAAACAACCACTTTCCTCAATGCGTCCCTTTCTCGTTTCCACTTCCGAGAGAGCTACGTACCAACCAGCAATAACGAGAGCCCCAAAAGCATCTTCCATCCGAACTAACGACCAATTTCGCGTTTCCGCGTGGTATCGATTAAAAAACACGACAAAGCAAGAGAAAGAGAGAGAGCACCAACCAACCAGCCAGCCAGTCTCTGCACCGTACATCCGCGCATTCACCGGAAAATATAACACGAGAGGAGGAGGAGGAGAAGAAAAGCCGAGGCAGGGAGCCGAATCTAGACTCAAAGCGTCGGGCCTATACGTCATCGCTGCACAGAGTGACTTGAATATTCATGTCGGCCAATTATGCGATATTCGTGGCACGCAAAGGGAAAGGGGCTCGATGTATACGTGTATTATATATGTATATAGTTTACGTGGGGGGGATGGAGACTCGGAGGCGAAAAGCAGACGCGAGGGGACGTTAATTCGATTAAAAGAGGGACCGAATGGAGTCGTCTGGCGATGCTCTGTATATATAAATAAGTACACGGATGNCAGTACGAATTATTCAGACCACGAAGGGACCACTGCACCAATATCGAAAAAAAAAACAGAATAGCAAGAATGTTGGGTATCGATTGCATCCTCGAACCTTTATTTCGGTGATTTTCCGCTCTCTTCCTTCCGATACCAACTTCGACACTGATTACTCCTTGCCTCTTTTCGACTGTATGCTATTCGCTTCTGTGCCTTTTCTCTTTTCCTCCGTTTTGCCCAGAAGAAAATAGCAAAGAAATCATTGGCAAAATATTAAAAACTACGCATGAACGACGTTGGGGGGAGCAACGGAAATTTTTGCAGAGGCAGTTTGCTCCTTAAATACATATTTGTTGTAGATTTCTTCTCATCTCACACAAGTTGTGTGTTGATGAAAAAAAAAATTCCCTTGTAGATTAAAAGCTACTCTTCGACTCGTGAAAACGTGATAGGGGGTGTGGTTGAAAACTCTTGTGAAGCAAAATAGGCACTCGAGGATTTTCCAAGGAACACGTGTGATTTATGATAAATACTTTACTATTTATAATAAAAAATGCATTTAAACTTTATTTTTGGTAATTTTCCTGGAGTGTTGATACGCGGAAAAATTTATTGATTATTAATCAGTAATTTTAAACACTTTGAATGAATAGTTTGATTTTTTTCTCATTTTTCTAGTATTAAATGACAAACGATAAATATTTCTAGGCTCTTACAATTTACACGTCATTCATTTGAATATATTTTCATAAAGGTGTGAGAGTTGTGCCATTCAAATTATTCAATATTCAAAAAATGGAAATTTTAGAAGCACTGCTGGGATGTATATAAAAAATTAATTAACATTTAAAAATTATAAATTAGAAACTTAAAATTTTTAAACAATTTTTTTATGTCAGAAATATAATTCATACATTATAAACTATTTAAAAGTTCTTTATTTGCTTATAACTTAATTTCAAGCATACAATTCATATAGGCTCATGAATGATGATTACAAAAATAATAGTTTGTAGTCATGCAATAATGATTTTCTCTTAAAGTAAGAGTTCGTAATGTCATTTTTTTTTTTAATTTTAATTTTTGTTTTAATCGAGGTCCATTCGTTGATCAACTGAATGTAAATAGTACACAGAAGTTAAACAAGTATCTCTTTGAGAAAGCACACAACTCAAGTATTGTACTGCGTACGGTATTATTGAGCATATGGTACTACTTATAAAAAATAAAATTATCAAAAATGATGATACAAAGACTGGTGATAAAAAATTGTAGGTTGTAATGAAAATCTGACAAAAGACTTTTTCGTATGCTCTATCAATAATTTAGATCCAGATTTTTTTCTGTTAATTTTTTTTCTTTATTTATTAATAGTGAGAGCTGGAGAACAAACTTCAATATTGAATTTTCATGCAATACAAATCTATTCTTAAAAAATTTTTAAATTTTTTCCATCAAGTACAGTAAAAAAAAAAACAAAAAAAAAAAAAAACAAAAACAAAAATCTGGAAAAAAGCAAAATGCAATTTCTCTATGTCCTTCATTAACTCAGAAGCGCAGGGAATCACAAGAAGAGCTGGTGGGTGGGTTTAGGGCTTAACTTTTAATTGAAAAGCGGCCTCTCCTCATTCCCCAGCGAGCTATTTGGCCTGGAATTTCGTGAGGTACCGCGCGTCTTGGAAAAGGTCAGTTCGTATATAGAGCAATATAACGTCCGAGCTCTCGTTTTCTCTCGCTTCAAAGCTTACCTTGCAGTAGCGTGTCGTGATTTAATTTCTGACCTTCGCTAACGACCAGTGCTCCTCACTACTCCAAGCTTGACGAGATTTTCTCCGTAGCGAGTGCTTCACCGGTTTTTTTAAAATTTTTTTTTAGGGTAAGTAAAAAGTGGCTACATGAATTTTTAATAGACGAAGGATGCTTCAAAGTTGAGAATTTGCAACATTATTTACTTGCAGTAAAAGTGTCGTTAAAAAATATCAGCACTAGATACAAAAATCCATTTGATTTTTCAAGTAAAGGATGTTACTAAGTTGATAAAATTGAGTACTTCTTTTTTCTTCAGAGATTAAATTGTATGAGATGAAAGTATCGCCATGTGTGGTAATAATGTTGGAAATTAATGAATTAGTACAGTTTAAATGATATTTAAAAAAAAAGAGATTGCTGCTTATTTCAATTGAGATAAAATAATTGTCAATAATCATCAGCAAAGTTTATTTATTTTTCTGTTTAATAATAAAAAAATATTAAAACCAACATCGTATGTGACTGACATTAATATGAGAACAAGGTTAGGCGTTGAATAGGTATATAAAGAAAAGGTCTCAAAAAATTTTTTGAGTTATTCATAAAAAGAATTAACAGTAAGGCAATTTTACGTGTAAGTAATTTTTAGGATGCAGGTTTGAATGTAAAAATCTATAAAACACAATTATTCTAACGTTGTGCTGTGCCATATACAAATAAAATTATTATTGTAATAAAAAAATAACAATGGAAAATCAATTACAAGAACTAACGAAGCTCTAATAAGTTTAATGAAATAATGAAGGAAGGTATGCTTAGGCTATAATACACTCTAGTAGACAACTATTAAGAAAGAAAGAAAAAAAAAAAACAATACTCAAAAAGTTAAGCATAGAATTTTAATAACTCATAACCACTGGAGACCCCCCCATCGAACCCTATTCTATACTGCTCAACCATAACCTAAATTTCACAGCCTACAACACACCAGTAGCCCGATTACTGAACGAGCGATCATCATCATCGATTTTTCATGCAACCCGACTCTGCCCCCGCACCGGTTCTTCCAACCATTTCAAACGGGTAATATCGGCCTTTTTGACCGCTTTACCTTACACAGCACACTTGCCCCCCAGAGATTAAGAAAGTTAGGTGCAAGAGGGCCGCCTCGGACCTCAGCAGAAGACGCCCGCCTTCCTTCGGTCAAAGTAAGTGTACATGCACACACGAAGCGCCCGCCGCGAGGAAACGATAATCCCCCGAGGAACGATAGCACTTTGCCCGAGCTTCTATTATGCATTTAGGATCAAAGGGGGGCGAGGGGGGCCATTATCGATATTCCCGTCGTTATGAGAGGAATTTTCTTCCTGCCGTGAGACAGCCTTTGGCCCTTTGAGTCTGGACGTTCGGCTGGCGAGTCTCGAAACGATGAAAATTGAAAGTCCCTCCCACCCCTTCGACTCGTGAAAACGTGATAGGGGGTGTGGTTGAAAACTCTTGTGAAGCAAAATAGGCACTCGAGGATTTTCCAAGGAACACGTGTGATATTGACTCCACGGGGAAAATGTCCTGATAGCTTTATGGATGGAGATGATTTTGTAATGTCGTTAGTTTGGTCTGTGTTGGTTCAGGCTGATTATAGTTTCGATACTTTTATAATGGGTTGTATACATTTTTTCTACGCAAATCACATAAAATTTTCGTAGAGAACTTTAAGTTTATCGATTGACTTGGGTTCGTAATATGGAACAAATAGTGATAGAGATATTCATCGAGTCGTGATTTCTCAATTAACAGATCAGACCGCGTGTTTCAAACTTTCAACGAATAGAGAAAAAGATCTTGTAACTTTTTTCCAGTGCTTCCAGTGGAAATTTTTACAAATTACCGTGAGGCTTTGCACTGTGCCGATGTTTGTGAAAAATTCACTTACGAAATGTCTGACGGAAATAACAGTTGCAAACTATTACCAAAAAGTGTACGTGTACCATAGTCGGATGTAATTTTTTCTATGACGATGACGATGACGAATTATAAACAAATTGAATTAAAAGTATTAAAAAACGTGTTTCATAACGAAATTAATCCAAAATCATCTAGTGTCATTAAAATTATTTGTATGATTATAAATTTCTACTGAAATTCTACCTAAAGTCTTGTGAAACTGATGAAATCATGAAATCAATCTGAAATAAAAATTTCCAGCTATTCTGAGTAAGCGAATACATTTTTTGAAATTAATTTATGGAAACAAGTCAAAATTTAGTTTTTCGGTGCTGAATTGTATGCGTCAGTCAGATATGCCTGTACTTACACTCAATTTTATTGAAAAACTGTAACTTATTTTGATAACTATCAGGTTTTTTGTTTTTATTATAGCTATGGCGGAATGAAATACACATTCTCTATAGGATATATTACCATTTTAACAATATTTCACTTTGTTTTCCATACTCTTCGCTCCCATTAAAACAACATAGACCAGAATGACAATGAACAACAAATTCTCGTTCAACTGAGATAGTAATTTTTCATAAATTACCTAACCAATACATCACGAAACTATTCAAAACTTTTTTCAAAATCTCAAATTATCAAAAACGGTTTTTTTTTTTTTTTTGTTAACTTTTGCAAACAATTTTACATGCATTTGTGATTTAATTATATTTTGACGCATACTGTATTGTTAAATCATAATCTTCCTTTGCACGCTCATATTTCGCGGCTGCACAGCAAGAGCCCAGGATTTAATGAATACAGCGCAGAACAAACGTTAATTACGTCTTCGTGTGTTGGTGATTCCCCGCGAGCGTAACTTTATACATACCAGCGAGGAGACGGTCTACGAGTATCGCACCTCAATCCATTTTGCGCTTCAAAATAGCAGCCTTTCACAGTTGCAAAAAATCAATACCCACCGCAACCGTGACCAAATTATTCATCGCGAATTCATCGCAGCGCTAACTTGTCTTGAATAATTTAGCACGGCAAATGAACAGCGAAACGAAAACTCGCGCCGAGCAACAGAGCCAAGTTTAGAGAAGCTTAGCGGCCGAAGCAGGAGGAGGAAGACGAGAGAAAGGGTGACCACCGCTTGAGCACAGTTTACGATATGGATAAATTATGTACCAACGACTCTGTCATTAGCTCGACGTCTTTCCTTGAACCGAGCGACCGAACTTTCTGATAATAGGATATTCAACGACGGGACTTGCGGTGCCTGGGACTGTTTTCTTTGATAGGGAATAAGACTTAGAGCCCACCATTGGTTACGAAACCATTAGGAGGCACTCCCGACTGTACGATCTTTGCTGTGCTAGGCAGTAGTGAAAGAAAAAAAAAAAAAAAAAAAATTAATAAATTTCCTCATACGTCAACTGTTATTATAGGAAACGTATTTATTATTTAATATTTTCATTTTAATTGAAGTAACAATAGGAACCTAGTTGTCGACTACATTTTTATCAGTGCCATAGAAATGAATACTGTAAATTAAGGTAGAAAATCCGTGGATCGAGTTAATCAAGCGAGTAAAGTGTGTCATTTACCGTATTGTGACAGTCTTATAGGTTATGGCCGTATGTTTTTGTAACGAGAAAAATATTAGTCAATAAACTATAATTTAAAAGGAACAAAATAAAGTACAAATTTCCAAGATTAGTACAGTATTTTTTATAAAAATAGTTTGATTTGTTACGTATGTCTTTGAAGCTGTTATTGCTTTATCTTATTCCAGCCCACGTTGAAAAACATATTTTAAACTCAAAAATCTTAAAAACTAGTTTACCAATACATTACCTTAAAAAAATTGTCCATAACAAAAAAAAACTTAATGCACAACATATTTCAAATTCAAGAAAAGTTTAAGTATTTAGTGGCGATGGATTTTCTACCTTAAAAAAAGTTACAAAGGATCACATGAAACTCAAAATATTTGTACTACATGATCTATAAAATAAAACGTAGTCAAATTTAATTTAATTTGCTCAATTGAAGCAACCAAAGACATGTGTCTGTAATTATTTCAGGTTCCATTAACTCAGTTACTAAACTTTGAATCCATTACTTTTTCAATTACATGTGAATAAATTGAAGATACGTGTGATTAAAATATTTAAAAATAGTTAATGTTTGTACCGTATGAAATGTTGTTTTAACATTTAGTTGTGTATATTGGAAAAAATTATTGTATAACTTAACAACTGTTCTTGCGTATGAAATGCAAAAATTCTCTTGTTATTTTTATTTACAAGCTACTGATGTACCAAACTGATGGCACGTTTAGAAAAACTTTTATACTAAAGATATTTTTGCCAATAGCTAATATTCATAATAATTTTAGTCAGAGCAGAAAATCTTTGAAATTAAAAAGAAGAGATGGAATATTTTGTTATGCTTCAATTTTCAGAGTGCAGCGGCAGAATTTCGTGCAACAATGATCAATTTTCGCGGAGGCATAAAACTGGTTGAAACGACGGAGTGCGCTGCAAGGAGGTTATACAGGCTGTAAAACGAAATATGCAATAGAGACGGCGGGGAGACGAGAGAGATAGCCTGGGAGCAGTAGAAGAGTATATATGTAGGTGTCTAGCAGATAAGGTGGCGCAGCGTGCAATAGGAGGATGAAGATGGAAGGGAAGAAAAGAGAGAGCCAGAGCTCGACATGCCTCAGGAATATGAGCAGAGAATAGTAAGTGTATGGAAGGAGGGGGTCAGGGGGTACTTCTCTTCCATGGCAGGCTTAAATTTATCTATGCTTCGTCGCAAGCTGATGTGCGCCTATCTCGTTGATACTTCGACATTTGTTGTGTACGCTAACCAACAATGCTTTTGTAGTCCAGTCCACTGTTTCTATTGTAAAAAATGTAAAATGATTGCAAAAGTTTTGACGGGTATTTACTAATGATATTTCATTTCGTAATATTACAATAGAAGTAAATAACTCGGTCGGTAAGGCAGTGCACCTACTGTACTATTTGTAGGTTACCTATTATTCATAGCGTAAGATATGTGCCATGACGACATGACGAAAATAATTTTTTTTCTTTAGACGATATACCTGCAATTTAGTAATTGACATGTTAGAAATTAACAAGTTCCAGAACAATGATATGTTCAAGTTTCGAGTGAACACATAATTTCTAATATGAGGAAAAATAGGGCAGAATATTTCAACTGGTAGAGAAAGAAAAAAACTAGTTACAACCAAAAAAAAGGACAGTACGAATTATTCAGACCACGAAGGGACCACTGCACCAATATCGAAAAAAAAAACAGAATAGCAAGAATGTTGGGTATCGATTGCATCCTCGAACCTTTATTTCGGTGATTTTCCGCTCTCTTCCTTCCGATACCAACTTCGACACTGATTACTCCTTGCCTCTTTTCGACTGTATGCTATTCGCTTCTGTGCCTTTTCTCTTTTCCTCCGTTTTGCCCAGAAGAAAATAGCAAAGAAATCATTGGCAAAATATTAAAAACTACGCATGAACGACGTTGGGGGGAGCAACGGAAATTTTTGCAGAGGCAGTTTGCTCCTTAAATACATATTTGTTGTAGATTTCTTCTCATCTCACACAAGTTGTGTGTTGATGAAAAAAAAAATTCCCTTGTAGATTAAAAGCTACTGTACCCTTTCACTTCTCAATTTTTCATTTTTATAAGAAAAAAATTACACTAACTTTAAACCATACGTTAACTTGCAAAATCCATCTCAATGATTCCTGTGGCCTCAAAAATACAGCAAATCATTAACCAAATCCACTAAAATTAAACTAATTCCCAATTCGTGTAAGCTTCAATTGAGCTTCTAATTAATCAATCATTCAATAACAACCATATCGGAGCATATTTTTAATTGTGCCCACCAGCCATGTATCGTCAATGCATCATCAGTAATTAATGAAGGACTCGCTTATCGCGGGTCACAGAGCTAATTGAAGGATCAATATTACAACAGCAATGGTAGCCACTGTATACTCTAGCATGTAATAATTAATGACGAGCACTTTGTGTTGACCCGCGCTGGAAAAAAAATTTTTTTCTTCAAACACACGCAATGGCCTTACAACACGCGTATACGCGGTACGAGGGACTGCTCCTATTTACGCCGATAACTCGCGAGAATGGACTCCCACGCGAAACTTTCGCGTCTTTTTCGGCAGGGGCGCGAGCAGCACATTAAGAGGAGGAGGAATAAGAAGAAGGGAGAGTTTTGCGAGTTAATGGCGTGGAGTTAACGCATCGCGACCACCGAGAGAGAACTTCTGATGTCTCCCCGCGCTCTTGAAGCTTCTTCGTCTTCTTCTTGAGGAGATGGGGTAGAAGAAGAAGAGGATGGCGCGTAAGAAGCCTCGGAGAAGTACGTGACGTTCCGGGGCGCACTTTTTGCTCTTCAAGAAGGCGCTGTGGCGCGAGCGGGCTTAAAGTGTGCTGCGGAGTCTTTTTTGCATGGAAAGTTTGTTGGATCGCGGGCTCGGGATTATCGAGGGGGCATCGGTACGTAGGGACCTGCAAGGGAGGAATCTGTTGCTTAAGGCGGGCAGTTTTCATTTTTGATTATGGATTTTGGGAACTATGCGAGAAAATATCGAGGGCACTTTTTTCCCACCCGTGAATGTGAGATTGGGATGGGCGTACTTTCAGAACTCTTTTATTTTTTTGATTCTCAGTAAAATTCAGGAAACATGTGTGCACTCATATTTTGACGAAGCGTCAGGCAAGTTGGTTTGTTTGTACCCATAAAATGATAATACTTTTTTTTAACTCAAAAAAAAAAAAAAATATTTGACCTTCTCCCTAACTCGTTTGTGGTTGTCACGTTGTTTTATTATTATTGAGTATATACACTTTGTTTCAATATTTGATGAAAATTGTACAGCAGAGGTGTCGTTTGTACATTAAGTATTCGGTTTTGATACAAATATTTAAAAAAAGTCTTGGATCTGCAAGTATCAGTAAAACCGTAACTATATATAGTGCGGTGGAGGTTGCCTGAATTTCCTATTTTAGGAAAAAAAATCTCGAATACACGGTTAAAAATTGTAATAACAAAATGAGATTAAGTATTTTCAAGAAAAAATTTGAAAAAAAACTTTAAGAATATTACTTTTTGTGTACCCCTACCTGAAAAAGCAGCAATAACTCTTAAGTAATGGAAATACTTATATTTTTTGTAAGGAAGTGGTTCGAGTAAACGATAAGTCAGACACATAAAAAATACGTCATTTAAATATTCAGGAAACAAAGTTTTAAAGAACGATCGATGTGAAAATCACAAAAAAACATCGGCTCAACTATTTTAGTATTCGAATAGTCTTGAGCTACCAACAAAAAAAAAATCCAACTAAAAAATTTAAGAACAAAAAAGAGGAAAAAAATGAGGGGATCCTTGCACCTCTCCGGTCTTGGGAGGCCACGTACTTTCTCCAGCCCTTCATTCTTAAGTGGCATTGTTTCCCCTTCCGTTTTCCGTTTCTTCTCGACAGTCTCTCTCTCTCTCTCTCTCTCTCTCTCTCTCTCTCTCTCTCTCTTACTCTCTCATATTTGTTCTCTTCCTTCCACAGCAGGCCCCGAAAAGAAGGTATGAGCAATCTTTTTCTTCCGCGTCTGTAGCGAGTCTTTTACGATTCAGCGCGTCAAACACAAGTCCGTGCTCGGAACTTGCTTCGTCTCCTCCTCCTTTTGCTCGCTCGCGTGCACTCGCTATACTTTTCTGTATCAGCGACACGAGACGGTACAGCTTCCTTCTACTTTTCTGTTTTACTTTTGTGAAAAAAAAAAAAAGACAATCTCACTATACGTATGTGCATTGCAGATATGCAAGAATACGTGGGTGGGATTTTCAGTTCATGATCACTTGCAAAAGAAAAAACAAGAAATTTAGTGGTCAGAACAAAGGATTATACATAAAAGTGCATTCACATATAGTTTTATTTGTTTGTAAAAACGTTGTCTTCTGTTCATCAGACACGTCGTCTTATTACCATGTCGGACAGAGCGCACAATCGAAGAGTTAATAGACTAAAACCTGAATACATGATAAATCTTAAGGAAGTGTAACAATATATTAAAACACTTTATACATAGTCGATACAAAATATTTTATTACCATACTAGCTTTATAACAAAAACTCTGTAACTACTTAATATAATCTACAATTTTTCATATCACAGGTAGGTAAAAAAACACTCATTTTTTTATTCACAGAAGATTTTAACTTAAAGCCTCTTTTCGACTGTATGCTATTCGCTTCTGTGCCTTTTCTCTTTTCCTCCGTTTTGCCCAGAAGAAAATAGCAAAGAAATCATTGGCAAAATATTAAAAACTACGCATGAACGACGTTGGNAAAAAAAAAAAAAAAAAAAAAAAAAAAAAAAAAAAAAAAAAAAAAAAGAAAGAAAGAAAAAAGAAAAAAAGCTTAGTTCATTTTTACATGAATAGGTATTTTTTTATGACTCGAAGTTTGTGAGATCCTGTGAAAATTAGGGAGAAGGCCAATGACACGACGATATCTTGCTTCTCTCTCACTCTCGTGAGCTCATATTGAACGGATACCTCCTCACAACTATTGGTACAGTACAAACTATAATTCAGAAATTGAAATGTGCGTAAGTGGTAAGTAAGTTATGAATAATTAATGAGAGGAAACTCAACGAATTTTCAATGCTCCCAGCTGATGGTAACAATTGTTGAAAATACAACTTGCTATAGTGTCGAACTTAAAGTGTCAGTATTGAAATCAGTATGCGTGCAATAAACGTGAATGTATCGAAATACATGTGTGCATGTGATAATAATGTCTTACTCCAATAATGTTTCAAAGGATTTAATTGAATAATCAATATAACAAAAGCTCAGGCTGATTACAAAAGTCGAATTTTCACTGATGGTAGTCCAATAAAGATATCGAAAACATTGTAATAAAAATGTTCACGATTTGACTTGATTTTACAAGAAACATACAGAATCCAAACTATTTTCAGAATATATTTTCATTTACATTTGTTAAGTTACGGGAATGTAGTTGAAGGAGATAAGAAAATCGACCGAAGCGCCCTCGGTGAAGTATATGCATTAATTGTTTACCTTTGGAGAATCGCCGTTGGTACATGGCTATATATAAAAAATGACCTCCCAAAACGCCAAATACGGACACTTTTCTGAAGGTGCCACTTTTCATTCTCATAGCAAATAATAATACATTTATTAAGTCAGTTTTTAGGTTGTTTCATCCAATTTATCAACGATTGTAATTTACCACAACAGAAAATCATAAAATAGCCTTAAAACGAGTTAATAACAGACAAAAACGTATCTAGTGAATTTTACAGATACTAAATTTAAACATTTTTAGTCTTAAAACAAACACACACTATAACTCTCTCAATATGTCGTTTCAGTCAGGATAGACGTCAAGCTGTTAATATGGAATTCTCATCCGGGCCTTATACGGTGAATATGTACACCTTTAGCCTCTGGCGCACAAATTTATACAGATATGTTGCGTTTCCGTATTAAACATTCGGAAAATGAGACACTTATCGTAATTGAGCTCGCCATCTCGCGTCCCATTAAACCAACCATTTGAAGGGCGAGTTTATTCAAACTTCCACGAAGCAACGTGATTTTAATTAACCCTCGAGAGAAAAGGAACAAGCGAACAAGGAGAAGAATAAGACCTCAAAGCGAGCGTTTGATCTTATCCTTAATTGACGAAACTCCTTTTATTCCCGATCGTCATGGCCGTACTCGTCCCGTCTCTCCTCCCAAAACACAATAAAGCCGACCGTTAGAGATAATCTTCTTGCGATGTTACTTTACCAGCCCAAGGAAGAAGATTGCCGATAAAGGCCCTTTTAATGCCCCGACTGGGCAATCTAAATGATCGAAAATTATAGAGTCTGGGGATTTTGTAAAATGAATGTAGGTATGCACATGTTGGATGGGTCGATGACACCGGTGGCTATGAAAATCCACGAGTAATCGTGGTAAACTATAAAATAGTTAAGTTATTCAAAGGAAACTCCTTAGGCTTCTTAACGTTACGTTTGGTTTGACATTCATAGTATAACGTTTGGAATCTTTGCAATATTGAACATTGGCTAAACAAGTTATGTATGAG
The DNA here is from genome assembly GCF_000648655.2 of Copidosoma floridanum. The sequence goes on along the minus strand of NW_019379457.1, from coordinate 106,704 downwards.
GACAGTTGGATATCTATGCATATTTGAATATTAACATTAGTTTTTTGAAGCTTGTCCGTAGATTATGGATTTCACTTCTTTGCAGTGCTGAAAACCAGCGTAAAATTTTGTAGTTAAATAAAAAACATTCGATGATTGAGTATTTACCAATAATTAAGTAATACAGTTATCGTTACAGATTCAAAAATAATTAGATGATAACAACGTCAAACTTTTATTTTCGTTTGAAAATAAAGACATAATATCCGTCTTAGTTACAAAATGTATGAAAAAAATTTTGCAAGCTATAAACATTGGTTCTTATAAAATAATTTAAACAAGCTTTTTTGCGCGATATTTTAATGGAATTAGCAGTTAGATTAAGACAAAATTATATTTATTGCAGATTTATGGAAAAGAAAACTTTATCAATGTATATTGGTTACAACTCTTACGCTAATCACTATAGGTATGGATATTGCACTTTTGCTACATGATTTGGACGTTTTTAAAAACTAGTTGTGCTCGAAATGAAATGACCGTAAGGATGGTATTTACACAATTGCCAAACCTTCATCAAAAAGTTTATGTTTACAAAGATTTGTTCTTCACAAAAGAATATTCACACAATACACTAATATTTTTTCCCGCACATTTTTCTTCAATTTATGGAGGATGAACATTGTTTTTACTGAATCAGCTAATTTTCACTGATTTCTGAAGTAGTCTAAAGCTTGCGAATTAAAACAAACATTGTCTTCCACACGAATATCATAGTATTTAGGTATCTTTGCGCAATTAGCACTGGCGAGCAAAAATAAATAGAATAAAGTGTAATTATGTCAATGAATTTTAATACATATTTGTACTTATATGTGACGTTAATGGATTAATCGGTTACGTAGATAAATCATGTATTTTTGACCAAATAAATTGACAAAACATACAAACACTAAGTCTTAGTATTCATTTTCAAAAATGAATTTATGTATCGTTCATCAATGAATAAATAAGTATAAATGAAAAAATGTTTGAACGTATTGTCCAAATGATGTACATAATAATAATAGTATTATTCTATGAAAAACATAGTATTGTTCTGCGTATTGTTTTGTATGAGCCAATGAGAGAAAGAGAGAGAGAGAGGTTAGACGAAGCTACGTGCTCGGAAGAAAAAGAGAGCGGTATAATTACGTGACCATAGCTAGCCACTCTCGTTCTCCCAATGGCTGAAATTTATACAGCCATGCCTGCTAATCTGGAGACTAATAATTTGTTTTTACATAATTTTTGAATATTAGATTTGATTTTATCTTTAAAAAAAGGATACCAACTGGTTAATATCAATAGAGTACCAACTAATTAAAAGTTTATATATTAACGGCTAGAAATTACAATAACTGAGGTAGTCTGGAGATCATTAATAAATTACAATTAATTATGCACAGCAAAATAAATAAAATAAATATTTTTAAATTAAAGTACACATAAGTAAAAGTGTAAACGAAATTGCGTGTCAACGAGCCTAAAAAAAAAAAGAAAGAAAGAAAAAAGAAAAAAAGCTTAGTTCATTTTTACATGAATAGGTATTTTTTTATGACTCGAAGTTTGTGAGATCCTGTGAAAATTAGGGAGAAGGCCAATGACACGACGATATCTTGCTTCTCTCTCACTCTCGTGAGCTCATATTGAACGGATACCTCCTCACAACTATTGGTACAGTACAAACTATAATTCAGAAATTGAAATGTGCGTAAGTGGTAAGTAAGTTATGAATAATTAATGAGAGGAAACTCAACGAATTTTCAATGCTCCCAGCTGATGGTAACAATTGTTGAAAATACAACTTGCTATAGTGTCGAACTTAAAGTGTCAGTATTGAAATCAGTATGCGTGCAATAAACGTGAATGTATCGAAATACATGTGTGCATGTGTACGTCGTGATCTTTCACGGTGTACGTGCGGAATTCGTTCGTTTCGGGCTATTCTCGAGAGCTGAAGACCAAAAAGTGAAAATATCCCCCAGCAAAGTTTCGAGCTGAAATTAAGCCGAAATGAATTATTGGGGTGTTGACTCACGCCAAGCTGAACATTTTCGAAAGGGGACTTGCGAAGAAACGCAAGTTATGAAAGTCAGGAAAAAGCAAAAGTACAGAGTTAAAATAATTTTACAAAGTCCAACGTAATGAGATTGCATCATTGTCTTTCAACTAAACAATACCTAAGCGATAATTTTTACGTTTACAGGTGTCTACATCGATGGTTCTAGTACCATTCAAGTTTTTCAATATAATAGTCGCAAACAAATGGACAAGGGCACAAGTAGACGTAGTTAATAAGAATACATTAGACTTCACACATTTTGTTTGACAAGCGTGTCTTGTTGAAAACATAAAACTCTTGGGTAATTCAGTCACATGCCCACCATTAACTTATTGTTTTTACCATTTTTATTTCAAGTGAGAAAATACGGAAAGTTTATGCAATTTCGAGATTAAATTTGACCAATTTACTACAGTAAAGAACGTTTGCTGGCCTTACATCTAAATTCGCACAGTCACGATGCAATATGAACAATCATACATTTATGTTCGTAGTGCACATCGGGTGCAAAAGAACGGAGATCTTCTCCGAAAGAAAAAGAAAAGTTTAAGGGAACAATGGGTATTATAAAGATGCGAAAGTGAGAGAACGCACAATGGCATCAATAAAAGTTGTCTCAAACTCGACAGCACCGTCGCAGGGTAAAGCTTCTCGGGACGTGCTCCCGGCACTTCAGCACGAGTGAATCAGAGTTCTTGACGCCAGAATTTGGTCTTGTTCTCCTGGCCAAGTGAACCCTGCCGTGCACCTTAGGCTGACCAAGACTTTGGTGCGCGGAAGTGCAACAGTGCCCTCGTTCCTCTAGTTACACCGTGGCTGACCAAAACCTTGGGACGCGCTGGTAAATCGATTGTTTTTCAGAGCACAGTTAACCTAACATCAACTTTCAACCACAAAATTTTACCGTCAACGACTAGTTGAGGCTACTCCGAGATCACGTTGACAAGTTGCAGGTGACACGCGGTGCGAGCTGTACAAACCTTCTCATAGCTACTGAGTGTGATCTTCTAAGTACGTATGCACGTAAGGCACTTACTTTTGAGCAATTGCATTGACTTGAGGCCTACTTACTTTCAAATGAGTTTATCATGAAAATATAATCATAAGATTTTCTCCCGTTAAAGCAACGCTTTAGATATTCGGTGAGATTGAAACGGTACGTGAATTTTAACATTTTTTGTACTGCTGATTTTCGTACTATCCGAAAAGCACTACTATATTTAACTAAACTTCAAACTAAAGTGTAACTATATTACTTTTGTTAAACTGTAAGCAACGATAAAGTGTCACTTGTAAACAAGGATAGATATGTACATTATCTGTAGAGACGGGCAGAACACTGGCACGCTATATCAATAGTTACACGTGTTTGTTCAAACTGTACAAATATCGTACCAATATTAACACACTTGACTTGTAAATTTACATATTAATTAATTATCATAATTTACTTCTATCATAAAAGAGTAATCGTCGTGTGATTTAAAAGCCATTTTATTTGTAGTATGATTGATTACGTCGAAGCACGTGGTTTGTTTGATGTTCTTTTTTCCTAATTAAATGCGTTTCAATTTACATTTTAACTTAAGCAGAATATTATAAAAATAATCTAGAGTGATGATACTTGATTTATTTATTTTTTTCAATGAAGAAAATAAAAACAAATTGTATAATATTTCAACACGGCCTGCACACTCTTTAAGGTATTAAAGAAAACTGTGGGAACCTATAAATAATAGAAAAAGTCATAACATTTTTTTCAATGTCTGCAAAAGTCATGTAAAGTCCTTCAAAGACTGAATATATGTTTTTCTTATCGAAATTATTTTTTAATACTTATAAACATCGTTGATTACATGGTACAACCTAAATTAGGTGTTCTTCGTACACTTCTACTGCAAAAACTTTTGTTACTATCTGTCATTGTGTTAACTGCCATATCATTTAACACAAATACAACACGTGATTCAATTGCATGAAAATCTTTATGGGTAGTGAAAGTCATCGAAAGTCAGTAAATGACTCAAAAAACCTATTAAAATTATATGATGAGATTAAAATTTTTTTGCAATATGTTTGCAGCCACTTGAAGGCTTGACATGACTTTGGCAGTCTTTATTTTTACAGATTTTTTAACTTTTTGCTTACAATTATTTCAATACTTTATAAAATTTTCTAAATTTTAACATTTTTTCTTTTTTGTGAGAAAATTTTTAAAGTTTATTATTATTTTGTTTTGCTAAGGATGGTTCATTTAAATAATTCTTATGAGTCCTAATTTTTTTCTGAATTTTTCTACGATTAGTTATATGACCAACAAGCTCTTGACTAAATTTTTTACTTTGAGGTGTAAAATTGGAATTTTTTTTAATTTTGTACTGATCTACGTAAACTAAGTGAATGATGCATATCTTCTTAACTGTTTTTGTCGGCATCTTAATTTGTTTGTTTGAGCAACGTCCGGAACAGTGTTTTTTAATGCAAAATACATTTTTTCTGGCATTTTTTCAGTTTTAATTAATTATCTTGAAAAGAGTAGCTCCTACGAAAAAATTTTTTATACAAAAATTGTTCAAGTGATGTTTCAACACAAGAGTAGGAATTAAAAAAATAATTTATCGAAGTATGATGAAATGACGTGTTCTGGCACTAATATCGAGATCCAATCAATTGGAGTCGGTAGATATGGGCAATAGCTGAGATTTCTCAAAAATTCAGATTTTTTAATAAATAAAGAAAAACCAAGACCATATTTTTATCAATTTTCAAAGCATTCGATTTCACCGATTTTTTACTAAGTTAAAAAAAAGAAAGTTTTTTTTTGCGACCAATATAAGCAGAGATACGATGTTTTAACTATTTTAGACCCAGCGGCCGCCATTATTCATTTTTCGACTTCGGATCCCGAAGCCGCACGAAGAGATCCAGACTATATATGACGCCCTTCGTGCAGCTTCGGGCGCCATCGGTACGCGTGGCTTGAGGCGGGCCACCACGTGTAAATTTTCACTAACTTTATCTGTCATTTGTTACAAGATGTTTGCTTCAGCTGATTTGGAAAAAAGTGCCGACTGTTCGTTAAATATTTAAGAAGACGCTTGACTTGATTTGAAGTCCAAATATTAATTAGGACGGCCATTGGGTGTAAAATAATAAAAAAAAATCACTCGCTTCCACATATCTAAGTTAAATATTGACGAAAATAGGGTCCTTAGTTGCCTTTTTTTTTAAATCACCTATTGGCTTATTTATTTAAAAATCTAAATACTTGAGAGACCAAAGCTATTGTGCATACCTAAGGAAATCCAATTGGTTAGAATTCGATATTGTTGACAGGATACACGTTATGAACAATCGATATTTCAACTTAATAATTTTGCAATAGTTCGCCATTTGCAAATTTCTTAATCGAATTTGCGGCATATTGTTGAGGCATCGACAAGACTACAACATACTCAATTTTCATTAACTGTAAAGCATTTTTACTACTTTGGAATTTTTTTGTTGGTCCTTATCGCTTGTTCAAACAATTAAAAATAAAAAAAATTTTCTCCAATTCTGAGTTACGTGAAGAATTTTTATCACTTGAATAACTTTGTATAACAGTTTTTTTATTAAAAACTACTTTTTTCGAGATGTTTAATAAAAACTGAAAAGATGCCGCATAAACAATTTGTTTTGCATTAAGAAACAAACAAACATTTTCAGACCTCACTCAGTATCCAAAATTTAGAATCATGGGCTTCGTATTTTTCTTTATAATTTCACACCTAAGTTTTGAATCCTTAAAATGTAAAAAATTTTCACTTTTGGAAATTTTTTAGCCTCTGACGCCCTTAGAGATTACAATGAACAACGAAAAATGCTCTTCGAATTTAATTTTTTTTACGAACAGATTACTGTTTTCTATAACAAAATCGCGAATGCCTGTAATCAATTCTTTCACCTATTGTGAATTTAAAATTTTTAGGATTCCAATTAAATTTTCCATAAAATAATTCAATATCAGAGACACAAACATTCAGAGAAATCTTTTTCCAGATACTTTTCTTTATACACCAACAACCGTTCAAAGTTAAAAATCCAAGTATATTTCTTAAAAAGGGAACTGTCGTTCGACATCCTCGATAAAGATAGTATATGTGTTAAGATTGCCTGGGTAAGACATGGTATTCACGATCACAAAGATAAAAAAAATTGCAGAAAAATTTTGCCTCTTTCAGTGGTGTACAACATGCTAAATGCAATAATAAAATACCGGAACATTTATTAATCAATTATGAAAGTTGATGGAATGCATTTTTTTTCTCAAGGAGTAATATTAACCTTGCCCACAAAAAAAAGTCTAACTGCCGCATAAAATTGATCGCAAAATACTTTTACGACTTTCTAACAATGTAACACTTAACAAAGAAAAAAAAATCCGTTGTTTAATCGATGCATCAGAGAATCAATTACACATAAGCCAAATGAAATTTATGAAATAACTGATGAACAACTTTTTTTGTTGGCAGAAAAACTTACCAATAAAAATCCTCCAATCCTTGGTCATGGATCAGTAATAATCGTCTAAACAAGAAAAGCTATGATCAGAAGACCTACAACAATAAAACAGTGATTGCCACTGGCTTGGTAGGAACTAAATCCCAACGCATCCAAAACTTCAGTGGCACATCATGGATAAATGCAAGATGTCATTGAGGAGCAACGGTCGAAGGTCTAGGCGCGAAAACGAGACCGCCAGTACATCTGCAGGGACAAGCCACGTTTGCAGCGAGTGTGGAAAAACATTCGCCACGACTTGCCACCTCAAAAGACACGAGCGCACCCACACGGGAGTAAAATCCTTCCAATGCTCGTTTTGCCGAAAGTCATTCGGAGAAGCCGGTACTCTCAAAGTGCACACGCGCATCCACACGAGCGAGCGTCCCTTTAAATGCTCGGTGTGTAAAAAGCGCTTCACCCAACCCAGTAATCTCACGGTACACATGCGCTACCATACGGGTGAAAAGCCCTTCCAGTGCTCCCAATGTCCACGAGCTTTCAAACAAAAAGGCGGCCTCACGACCCACATGCGGAGCCACACGGGCATCATTTATGATCGATGCTCCGTCTGTCAGAAGGCATTTTCCGACCCGAGCAACCTCATACGGCACATGCGCATCCACACGGGCGACAGACCCTACAACTGTACCATGTGTGATAAAACATTTATCACCTCCAGTGATCTCGTGAGGCACAAGCACACCGTACATAAGAAATAAGTGTTGATAAGTGTTGTACTTAATTTTTTTTTTTAATAACAATTTTACATAAGATATTTTTTAGAGAAAAACTTTGCAATATATTTTAATAGTCATGTTATTCTTTTGTATGATTAAATTGAACGGATGTACTTATACGATTATAAAGGACTAAGAATGTTTCGTTGTGCAATGAGTATTTAATAAAAAATTGCATGCTGTATATATATATATATTATTTTGCCATATAATAATCTACGTTTCCTTCAAAACCCTTGATGAAAAAGTGTTTTTTACTTGAGCACATAAAATAGAAAACAAGGCTATCACATCTTCCTAGATATCTTCGGTGCAACAAATATATTTAATATAATATATACTTGATTTACATTATGACTTTTTTTTTTTCATAAAAATCTTGTGGTCGTAGTAAACCTCAATCCCTCAACTAAAAATAACAATTTGCGAGGTAAGGTACAAAGTTCTGTTGAACGAAGTTGATGTAAGTTCACAGTGTTGTACTCATAGTAACCTGTATTTTATTTATTTCTTCATAATTATTGATTCATTTGGAATGTAAATCATAAGATTTATTTGGAAATTAGTACCATGTTGGACCAAAAAGCTGTAACCAGTTTGTTAAATTGATGCTAAAAAGAATCGGCAAAAAGAGTGCACCCAAAGAAAAAAAGGGTCCGAAGTTTGGTTCAAAGAATATCTCTTGGCCATAGCTATACTAAGATGTGAAGGACGAAAGGAGGTGGCTAACAACTTCATGCAGCCGAGGCTGTAAAGCTGTCCTCTCTGTTTGTACGCGTGTGCGAGTATATGTGTACCCCAAACGACAAAGGCCATCGTACAAAGGAGGCGAAGCGGAGGAAGAGCAGCAGAAGCGAAGGATTTCATTACGTCCGCGGGAGGCTTCATAACCAAGGGACTCTTTGGCCCCTTCCCCTCCTTGGCGATAAATCGGGATTGTCCTCCTTATTAAAGTTTTCCGACTACGGAGTCGCGTCAGAGCTCCATCGTCTTGGGGGATGCGTGGGGCGAGTGGATGTACGGGTGAGCCGGCGAATGACTTAATTCTCGCGTTATTGAAAATTTCCGGCACGCTTCTTCTCCCGCACCTCCACTCCTCTCCCTGTCTCTTACTGCCCGTTCTTTGGTCCTTTACCTCACTCTTCGAGTCTTGCGTTGTCTTGCTGTGGTCGGGTGAGTGTGCATTACCAACTTTATAAACTATGCGCAAGACCTTAGAATATGCTGTACAAAACAAAGGAGACTAGTTTCAAACGAAGCCAATATATACGTAATACCGTTCCTGGAAGTGGTGATAGCATAACTATTTATCATTCCAGAACTCGAGAAATATTACAATGAATGCTGCCGGTAGTACGTGATAGAGATATTTTTGGTGTGGAAAATAGTAATAAGGATAAATTTTTGCATAGCTGTATATTGATTGATACATTAAAGTCACAAAATACAAAGGGTGAGTGATGATATATACCACGTAACATACAACGTGAAAAAGTTTCATTTGTGTGCACCAACATTAAAACGAATACTAAAGCAGCTAAATTTATGCACAAAATTAGATTGTCGTGACCGATACATTTTTTGAAATAATTGTGAATTTATCAATATCAGAACTGTTGCTTCAGTTTTCTAGATATTTTTATAAATTATGATTGTTGAGACGATGTTTAGCACACTTATTCAACATTTTATCAAATTTTTAAAATATGAAGATAGTTTTCGAAAAGTAAATAAAAATATTGAAAAATTGTATTTTTTTTTAGACCTATACTATCCTCTTTGACATCCAATGTGCAAATCTTTAATTTTTTAAGATGCACCCAAAAAACTATTTTTTTTCTTCAACCTGCAAACAACACATTTTTTAACATAAAGGCACGACAATACCTTTTTTGGGCATGTGTATAGGTTGTTCAAGTATTATTTTTTTGAAATTCACATTTTTTCTCGACTACGAATGGATCCAAAAATTTGAACAGTTGCATGCAAAAAACGGGTTACAATTTTTCAGAGTTACACAGTCTCGGGGCTGGTAAAATTTGTCCCTTCGACAAAAGTTTTTGAACTTGAAAATGTTAGTTGTGGTGTTTAAACGAAGCTACAAACCAAATTTCAGCCCAAGTGGATGTAAGCTCTTTCAGATAGTCGATGTGCACGTCTTCTTACATTAACGTTTTGGAATTAATCAGGTACCACTTCGATCGCTCACATAATGGCCTCCAAATTCATTTTACACCAAAAGTAAACGATTGAATTGAAAGATCACTTTTTTTGCACTGATGAAAATACAAAGCCTGTAAACTAAACCAAAATAGTTCATGAACCCCATCACAAACTCCCAAGCACCAACTCGAAAACAAAATGGCACCCGATACAGTGTCAGCTATATGCATTCATCCCTCACTCGGAATTCAAACACCATTAACTCCCTTGCTAACGCTGTCCCAGACATCCATCAGTCTACCCCTTCTCCCCGGTCGCGAATCCCCTTTCATCACCTTATCAGACGCGAAACGAAGAAGCCAAATCCTCGAAGGATATCGGCTAGCCCAGCCAGAAGAGAGAAAAAAAGCCCTTTTGCCTTGTGTGGACATGTATATACATACACACGTGTACATTGTAGCGCGCCTAAAACTACAGGAGAGAGCCTAGACACGCGGGGCAAACGGTGTGTTCGTGGGGCGCGGTCTTTCTCTCCCGCACTATGAAACGCCGGCAGTCGGTGAAATTTAAGAGCGCATTTAAAACTGGTTTGGCGCGATGCCCTAAAACCTCCCGCCTGCCGGGAAGAGATACCAGGGCGAGAGGAAAGGGTACAGCCGGTGGTGTGTGTAGGCTCTTTCCATCCGACAGCAGTTTATCGCTCTTACATTCTTGGAGAGCCTCTGGATGGATTTGCCTGTGCAGAGCCCAGGCTTCCCCCCCATCCAGTGGCTGGCTGGGATGGATCGAGAAAAGAGTACACGCGAGAGAAGATAGTTCGAGGTGGCAGGAAAATTGCCCGACGTGTTTCCCCCCCCCCTGCACCCAAAGTGCGATGTTTGTTTTCGCGTTTTGTTTCGGATTCGTCCGAGGATTTCAGATGTGTTACGTACGGGCACCCGCGTATGTGTATATCTTCCGTGAAGGGTACGTGGTTTTTCGTTGCAGATTGAAATTTTACTTACACATAGTAGAGCCTGTTTTGCATTGAACATAGATGGGGTTGGTCTGGTTATGTTGGAGTACTCGTGAGTGTCAATGTCAGTCTAACTCACTCTCGTTTCAACCGTATCAATATTTACCAATCTATCATACCAGCTTAATTAGTTTGATTAGTTTTAATCAGTTATCAATACTATATCTATTTTTACGTGAAATACCGAGAAAATTATGATTCAATGTAATAATCCAGCCTAAGTGTATTGCAATCAGTAGATAATCAAGAAAAAAATGATTATTCGTGATGGCAAAATAGTGCCCAGTTATTGAATCGATTTGAAATATTACTTTATTGATACCTCGAAAAATTAAATTTGTGATTTTTATCACTTCACGTATATAAATGATGTATCAAAACTCATAGAAATAAATAGTCGGTATGGTAGAAACCCTTTTAATACGATGAGTACCCTCAGAGATGCAGAAAATAGAGGTTATGTTTGACATAGGCATTTTCCTATTATAAAATATGACTTCATTCCATTAACTTTTTCAGTCTACTCAGTCGGTAAAGTAAAATTAACGGTTGATAGATTTTATGAGGTGTTTACCGTGAACAGATTCACAAGCCACCATAACCTATACGATATAATAAAAAAAGGTTTAAAAAACGGTGTGCAAAGGTAATTTTTCTCCTCTGATCGCCAGACGAAAGAAAAAAAAAAAAAAAAGAAAGCCATCAAACAACGAGGCCGTCACTTCGAATGATAATCACCTGAAGCAGACTCAATTTTCCCTCGCCTTCCTCTCTTGCGTTACACTTTAGTCTCCATCCCCTCACTTTTTCCGTCCGCCTTTTACAGAAAACGATGACGCTGCCGATCGATGAAACGGGGTGCCGTTAACGACTACACCTATCTGCCGATCTCTCCTTTCAAAAAAGTTTTCATCATCTCTCTCGAGTTAAACGGGAATTCCGCCCAAATCGATAGTCCATATTTTTAAAGGTTTATCCGTGAGACACCCTCTAGTTGGATGAAAAATGTGAGATTTTTAACCTTTCTCAATCATCCATTAACTTACGCATCGAAAATAGTTGAGCTTTTAAATATTCGAAAATTCTCAAAAAAAAAAATTAATTTCTAGTTTCAAAATGACTTTCTAAACCTCGACACAAGCAAGTCTCCCTCCGCCTCGGATTAGAGAGAACCAATCAATGCCGAGCATTCAGTCGCGTCGAGCGAAACTTTCCGCAGAAGTTTACCATTCAAGCCTCCAGGAGAAATGGTTATGAGCTGGAGGAGGGCTGGGACAGAGATAAGACAGTTTAATTTTCAATTACCGACCGGCAATAGTCACTCCGGAGTCTCGTCTCCTGTGCCGGGGAGGCTTCGATTAATCTGTCCTTTTTCAGTCGAAACGAGAGGACGGTCGAAGCTTCGAATGGGTGAAAATTCAAGCTTATCGAGAGAGGGAGAGAAAATGAAAGGGGGCAATGGGTATTTTTGGTCACGCGTATTGTCATGCTCATGAAAAAGAGAGGTAAGTGAAATCAAAGTTGGACGTAATTTTTCTTTTTCTTGCTAATTTAATAACTTATCTTTTAGAACTATTAAAAACATTTTCCAGCAAAAATGAAACATTGTGTATTGTAAAAAAAAAGTGCCTCAAATCAAAGTACTTAAATACATGACCAAATGACTGGGACCAACACTTCAAGATGCCTCATGCTTTGCAAGCTATCGTTTTTTCCGTGGCCATACTTCAAAGTGATAAATAATTTCCACCAATGGTAATAATAAAATAAACACGCATAAGTAGCTTCCAACGCAAAAAAAAAAAAAAAAGACAGGGAGCTTTTCGCCCACACTTATCAGTCGCGAAAATCCGACAAAAGCCATATCCTCGGCGATCGAGCTTTACGCAAAGTCGCGAGGAAACAAAAGCTCACGGACACGGGCGTATACACACGCGTGCGAAAGCCAGCGGAAGCCAATGGATTTATGCGATGTTTACAGTTGGCGGATTCTGATGGCGTATAGGGGCGGAGGAGGGATGTGCCCTAATACGGCTTTTCTGCTGTTCGCGCGGCAACGGCAGCAGGCAGGCTATACTAGGGTATCTCGATGACGACGACAACGGTGGTGACGATGGAAATTAAAAAGTCCGTTTGTTTTTCCCTGATGCTGTATGCTTTATAAATTTTTGGGTCTCAATAAGGGGTTTGCGCGCTGTTTGGAGTAAATTCTGCGATTCTTTTTGTTTTTGCATCATCATCAATCCTTAAAATGTAGCTTTTTACTATAGTGAGAAATAAAACACTGACAAGATATCTATTTTCTTACTTTTTTTTCTTAATACCATTCAATGTAGTTTATTTGTAAGCTAATAAACTTCACGTTAATATCAGGTTCAACCAGGTAATCAGCAAGTTTATTAAAATATTTATGCCCTTAATTCGAATTTTGTTTACTGACAATAATTTTTGTTTATGTTTCACAAACATAAATGTATTGACCACACCTAGAAATTTTATGGAATTTAAATAGATTTTGTATCAGAAAAACGCAATGAAATACTAAAACAGGTACTGATATTAGACTTTCTAGGATAAATAAAATATAAATGAAAGAATGTATTTAACACATACATAATGATTGTAAATAAATTTGGTATGTTTAAATAACCACGAATTGGCAGATATTTTTGCAATGTCACTATGATAACAATAAGTCTAGATCATATTTTAACTTTTTGAATTAGTTAATAAGGCTCAAGCTGATTAATGAAGTTCAAATCTTTTATTTTCCTACTTATTTAATATTGCCGGGATATAATGGAGCGGGGGGAGAGCGTCTTTGTTACAAGAGCAATCTTTAAACTTGAATATTTTGAAATTTTGATTAGCTGGGGCTATAAAAAATGGGNTATTTATATATATATAGATTTAACGCGATTGAAACTATTACAAAGCACAGGTTTACGACACTAGAGCGCTAGAACCGCCTTAAAAAGTCTGTCGAAAGAGGTTTTTTCATAATTTTTGGAGCCCTTATTGAAAATTTTACATGAAATTTCTTGTGTAGACTATTAGTTCAATAAAAGTCTGAAAATTATGTTTTTTTTACGTTTAAATTGTTTGCTTTCATATAAGTTATATTTTCACTTACTTATAAATTCTTAGCATAGATGGTTGAACGAAGTCAATGACTTACCTAAAACAAAACAAAAACATCATAATTTAGATAATGTTATTTATAAAATAAAAACATAATATTAAACAATTTTTTGATTAGTTAAACTCGCTGCCAAGGTAAACAGTTAAATATTGTATATTTTCATGTTTTTTTCAATAAACTTTTTAACAATATGAAATATTACGAGAAAATTTTTTCAATTTTTCTTTAAAAAAAAGGCTATAAATAACTCGAATTTAATAATTACTGGCGTATCTACTGCACGCTGTACGTTGAATATTGTGTTTCATACAGGGAGAAATCGTAAAACTAGTTTTGCGTGCATTGTAATTTGTCGTGGAAGCAAAATCAAAGAAATAAAATAATTAGAGCCGGACTTTGATATTCGTAAAAGTCGTATTTCTTTTTCTTTTTTTTTTTAAATAAACAAATAAAACAAATGTTTAAACTGCAAAAAAACTACATCATAGCGAGTCATATTTAATGCAACCACGGAATCATCACAGTATCCAAGACTATCCTTGCCCTTCCAAACCCGCGGTGCAATTAATAATCCAAAAAGCCAAAATTCCTGACCCTAATCGACCGTATCCTCGAGCCTCCTCTTTAATTCAGAATTCAAAGGCTAGGTTACACCACCACCACCACCAGCAGCAGCAGCAGCAACACCGGCCAAATTGCAATTTAGAAGCCGAGGCTGTCATATTATAACAGCGGCTCATTAAGAACGCGAATAATAAACACGTGCCGCTCCGGCAAAGCCACGGAGATTTCGGGGGAAAGGGATAGCTCGCTCGTGCGATTCATTATCCATCGGCTACGCCTCTTCTCGTCTTTCCAGCTCCTCGTTGGTTGGTCGGCTTAGTGTCTTTTGCCTCCTGTACCTAAATGCGTCGCGTCCCTCGTAATATTAGGGATCAGCTGGATGCGAGTCCGTATATACATATACATACGTAAATGGGCGTTTTAGCAGTGGGAGACATGAGATCTTTGGAAACGCAAGTTACAATATGTTACGTGCATTTGTTGTGGTCGTGACTTTGGTTTTACTCGAAAAGTTTAGGCAATAAACGAAATATTTACGAAAGTGCATTTTAGGGGTACTTTTCACTCTTTGAATCTTCAAACATGATAAATATTTATAAAATTTAATATTTCAATATCATCTAGAATTAAATAAATGAAATATCGATTATTTTCATCACCATATGCAATAAGTACCAATGAAATATTAAAAATCCTAAAGACCATACGTGGTTCAATCAACTCCAACAGTTTGTAACTATTCGATGTTCTTTAGAAAATATTTTTATTTTATTAATGATGTCAACATATACGAATATGAGGACTAATTATATTATTTTTTTTTTTTTTTGGTACTGTTTTACTAACAAAAACAGTAAAAAAGATGGTCAAGTGTTTGCTGCTGAAAGTAATTGGTTTTTGGCTTTTCATTTCGCACATGTACATCACACAATTCGCTAATACGTATAAATTTAATTTGAATTTGCAATAAATATCCACGACTCTCGTAACGCGCAAAAATAAGCAACCAGCATCGGAATTTCAATACAAAAAGTAACCCCTGTGCGGCAAAATACGTGAAAATTTTAATTAATATCCCGATATCAAATATTTGTGGGAGCAAAAAGCCGTAATGATCCATCTGAAATTCACTCGTGTGTGTGTGGTAATACAACAACTCCGTGGAGAGCACGATCTGCCGTAGAAATTCCCCAGACGCACCAATTTTCAATATAATATTAAAAAATACGAGTGCATCTAGTTACTAATTCCATGCGTATACACATTTATGTGGAAGCTATTGAAGGTACAATTAATTTACAAGCCAAATACAATGAATACAGTAATCGTGTCCAAACAAAGTACCTTTAAGACACAAATTTTTTTGGAAAGCAGCGAGTCCATAGTCCATACTCGCGGAACGGGACTATGTGCTCTGCGATTCACAGCGAAGTTACATAAAACACAACTACTCAGAAGTAGAAGAGAAAGAGGATGACAACGACAGCAACGACGACGGTCCTTCAGGAGCAAAATTTCACGAAATTAGCATGGAATCCCCGAGAGATGTAGGAGAAGTGGGGGAGGGGGAGATCTTATCAAAGGCTCGCGAACTATTGTGCCGAGCTCAGCGCTGTCTTGCTTGCCTCTCGTCTTATACCTTGTACTATACCGCTCCTCGTCATACCACAAATTTGGCAAAGCATTGGTTCTCGCGGGAGAAGGAGGAGCTAGAGTTTCGAGAAACAGAGAGAGAGAGAGAGAAGCAGGCTCGGCTTGTTATTGGAAAAGGTAGTGGGAAAATGATTAGAGGCTACAGTGTTTGACTTCGTTATCCCAACGATTTGGGACACATAAAATTCGGTTCCTTATCTCCTTAGATTTTTGGTAGCAAGGAAGTTTGTTGTTGGTGAATGTGGCATATGTATAAAGGATTACTGTTGCTTTAATGATGTTCATGTTTTTGTCACTTGGCAATTTTTTATACTATTAAACGTAAATTCACCTTTCAAACACAGTATAATTTGTCTACTGTCAATTATTAGAATTACACAAGATACTTTGAATTGAAATAAATTATTTATCTGATGCAAGCATAACTTTTTTTTTAAATTTTGGTTTGTTATTACGAACGTCCAGTATATAAAATCAGTTACCAAACGTCATTTTTTGCCAATTATACATAATTAGAAAGGTTCAAGTAGCACGACGATTTATCTATTACTATATAAACAAACACGTCATGGAAAGAAAAGATTGATCCCTATCGTCAAGACCGTTACATAATACAATGTTTTATTTTTGTATCAGCTGCAGCATTAGTGTTAAAAATATAGAATAGCATTTTATATCGATACCTTTCACGCTTTTGAAATCAGTTATTGATACGTATGTAACTCAAAAATAATCTTATGTCTTGTGAGCAATAGAAAAGCAGTTATTCAAAACAATTTTTAATTATATACAGCAAGAGAGAAGGAGTAAGAGGCTATAGAAGAATAAAAATTCCAATCGCGTTCATCTACTAAATTGCTAAAAATATAAAATACCTACATGCAAGCGACTCTAGTGAGGTAATGGTGTGATGAATAAAGCAAGAGCTCGCATTTGATGTTATAGAGAATGGCGACGAGGCGCAGTCATGGAAGGGGTATCTGCTACATACAATATATGTATATATAGGTCGGCTCACTCGAGGAAAGAGAAAGTAACTATAAGTTTGCTCACTAATCTCACATCTCCCAACCGCATCAGTGGTTCAGTGGTAGAATGCTCGCCTGCCACGCGGGCGACCCGGGTTCGATTCCCGGCTGATGCAAACAGGCAGTTTTGCCTTTTTTTTCACTTTTGTTTCATTAAGTTTTTGCTATTTTTGTCGAATGTGTAAGGATAAAGTTTTTTTTTTCCCCCTTACCAATAACACCAACCAGGTTTACAGACAATGGAACCTAAAGGTCAATTCAGGTAAATGTTTAACGGCTTTATTTCACAAACCATTACGATTTCTGGGAAAAAAGGTAAGAGGAGGCATACACAATTTCTAAATTGCAATGAAAGAAGAAAATAGTACCTATTTGGTTGAAAACTGTAAAAGTATTAAATACTTAGGCATAAATTTAGATTGCCTATGAAAGCTAAATACTCACATAAACGACCAACTCCAAAAAGCAAGAAAAGCTTGCAAGGCTAATTCCAGATTTTTTTTGAATAAAAATTTTTCCTCTAACCCGTCAAATTTAAATACTCACAAACAAATTTTTAAAATGATTGTTCTTAAAGTATTGGGAATATGCATGTACTACGTGACATGGTGATATATATAAGACAATAAGAGGAAAAGTAGTACAGGCTTTATGGAAGAAATTAGGGTCTTGTTTTTTATCGTGGTGAAAAAGATGTTGAACACAAAAAGTTATTGGATTACATATTTTTAACATTGTAAGAGATAGGTTCTTATTTTTTTATATGATGAATTCGTTTACTAAGGCCGAAAACATCTTATTAAACATACGAAGTACAGCTTAAGGTCGTACTATCGATACCACACTAGTCAACTGAGAACTTAATCTTAATGGAAATGTGTTGGTATATCTATGTTCATTCTGTGTATAGATATGCTACCCGTGCTTAAAATCTTAAATTTATTCATTTAAGGTAGCTTCCTTGTCAACATATATGTATGTATGTATATTCGAAATTTGACGGTCATATAACCTCAAGCGAACATGACCAACTGCAGAAGACGACCGACGAGGCTGTAATATATATATATCCCACAACGCTACGAAGTATAATTGGTACATAACCGTCAAACTAATTTTTACTCTTTTTCTTCGCAAATATCTCGAGAAAATGTCGCATTACCCTCATTTTGAGCAACGGCATTGGAAAGAAGAAGGATTTTTCTACAAGTATGTTACAGTGTGACTTCAATGCAATTTTAATTCTTTGAGATAAATGCTTGCGTAACTCATTGTCTAATGCTCTCCCATAAGACCCTATGTTCATTATAGAAACTTTAGGTTACAATTTTTCGAGATTTTGGCTGATTGTAGGTATAAATAAAAATATCATTGGATTCGGCGGATGAAAATCTATTTCATGGTATACGCCTTATTTTGGTGCTTTTTGCAAGAGAGCTACCTTAATCGTTAATTAAAGATCTCACAACAATTAAAGAATTCCAACAATGCGAGGCTAACTCCTCCACCATTACCATATTCAACGATTCCAACCCAGCTTAAAATTATTGATACGTGGTTATACCACAAGGCTTAAATAAAGTCGTACATACATATATAAGTACAATCCTATTAATATCAACAATTCGATTTTC
This sequence comes from Copidosoma floridanum, assembly GCF_000648655.2. The sequence continues at coordinate 88,140 of NW_019379457.1, read as the reverse complement.
TTTCATAATACGGCCGAAATAGCTGCCATCCGTCATAACCTGCCAAATAAAACATCATTGGCACTAGGTAACATCCCGCCAAATATTCTCAAGCACCTTTCACTACACGTCATTAAGGCCCTTACTATCGTATTTAACAATTGCCTTAATAATAGATACTACCCCAATTATTGGAAAAAGGCTGAAGTCTTATCCCCCCTTCAAAAGATAAACTGCCAGAGAATATTTCGAGCCACCGTTCAATCAGTTTAACCTCAGCCATTAGCAAGGTCGACGAAATTGTAATTAACTTCTCTCTTAAACATTACGCTAATACCTCTAATATCATACACGATAACCAATTCGGCTTCAGTCACAGCCTTTCTACCACTCACGCAATTTATAAGGTGACCAGTAAAATAAACAAACACCTGTTAGTCGGTTAAACGGTAGGCGCCTGCCTGATAGACCTCGAAAAAGCCTCCGACACAGTCTGGATAACTGGCTTGCTCTAAATTCTACAAAAGCTTAAATTCCTAACTGACTTCATTCATTTGGTATGGAACATGACGCAAAATAGAAAATTCGTCACAAATTTACAATTAGTTGCTTAGATCAGCCGAATAAGATCACCCTGTCGGGAATAGGAATAATGGAGGGAACTGTAAATTCCCTACTATTATTAATTATATACACTCACACAATCCCTAATCTCTTCAATCTACACAATAAAAATGATACTCAGCCGCCAACACGGATGACTTGATAGCTTTGGCAATTAATATTGCTCCAGTAAGAGTTCGAAACTCGCTGAAGTCCTTTACTTATAACATTAAGCAGGTTTACAGACAATGGAATATAAAAGCCAATCAAAGTAAATGTTTAACGGTTCTGTTTTACAAACCATTACTATTTCTTGAGAAAGAAGTAAGAGAAAACATGCATAATTTTCTAATTTGCAATAAAAAAATAGTAAAATCAACAATCTTGTGAGCCTTTATAAGCAGGCTAATTGTGATAAAAGCTCCTTCTAGCTCAAACAAACAGAGCAGAACGATTTCACTATTTATGGCAGTAAAATCGATGATTTTAAGAAAATTGTCACCATACTTACAAATAAAAAGATCAAATTTGTTACCTTTACGCCTACAAACGAAAACCCTAAGAGCCTTGATCTCAAAAGTATTGCGGGAGACTTCTCTACTTTAGAAATTGAAAACGAAATACGCGAACTAATATTCCGAAAATTAAAATTGACAAAGTATCTAAAATTTATGTTAGCAAAGGCACTAAGCTAAATAAATTTTCAATACTCCCATGATAGTCTCCCGCATTGCCTCACCAAATGAATCATAATATTTGTACAATAAGTTACAACTAAACTATGTTTGCGAAGATGACTTTGAATAATCTAGATTCACATGATACAGCTATTGATAATGTTACTACCGAAATGACGTTACTTTAAATTTTTGCTGTTAATGTCAACTTACTTGTTTTTAACAGCAAAAGATTCGACCTTTTGCCCCACACACCATACACCATCGCTCTCAACACGACAGGGGCAAGAAAAAGAATTTTGGAAATTTCTCCTACAGAGCTGCTCAACACACCAACAAAGCGCAAAGCAGAAAGTGTCTGAAATCCCCTCAATACGGAATGGTAAGAGCCGAGAAAGCACACTCGCTCTCCCTCAAAAAATAACACACAACAATCATTCAGCATACAAACATCCAACCGTTTTTTTGATTTGCTAGACAAAGATACGGACGATAAAGATTATGAGCAGCTCTCGTCGCTCAAACGGATGTATAAACCTTCGCCCGCACAAGGGCAACGCCATGCAACTCCTACAGCAACAGCAGCCATTAAGCAGCGTTCAAGGGTAAACAAACAGCTTTCTCCCCGCAACCAACAACAATGTCGCTCTCTATCCCAGCGTCGGAACCCTGAATTCCAAGAAAGCACAGTTGCAGCAGTCACGTCATCACTCAACGAACAAGAAGCGCAGCATAATTTCGAAACAACAAAAACCAACTACACGAAAGGTCGCCCCCCTCCGATTTTTGTAAGTAATTATAAAATTGAAAATCTTGTAAGCCTGCTGAAGCAAGCGAATTTCGATAAAAAATTTACTCTCGCTTAAAAAAACCGAGCAAAACGGTTGCACAATCTTTATTACTAAAATCGATATTTTTAAAAAAACCGTCAATATCCTAAGAGAAATTGACATAGAATTTTTTACTTTTACGTCGAAAAATGAAAAACCCAAGAATCTCGTTCTTAAAGGTATTGCGGGGGACCTCTCTACCGCTGATATAAAAAACGAAATACGTGATTTAAACATTTCCTCAGCAGTACCTTCGCAATACCTCACTAAAAACAAAATCGCTCGCATATCAGAGAGTACGTTGGGTGCCTCTTGAAAAGAAAGTGCTATTCCAATGCACCAACTGTCAGCGCATAGGATACTCTAGTGCTAAAGAATTTTCTGAGATTTTTAACTCTCTCAAACTGCATCGTAACAACAACTACTATATTATGGCAGGAGATTTGAATGTCCGTAACAGCTACTGGGGAGATTATTCCAACAATCTAAATAGCTCTCTCCTAAAACAATGAGATAAATCTAAAGGTTTGCGATTTAGAGCCAAAATCATTCCTCCAGCTAACCCCACCTTTCGTATTTCCGGTTCATATCTTGCCTACTGCATTATTGATGATAAACTCAATATATCCAACTTATTGACATACAAAATTGTAACCATGGATTAAAACAGCAATCATAGAGGCTTTATCATTAGAGCAATTCTTTTGTCCTCACGCAGAAAACAAGTAAATACAGTGCCCCAAAAAAAAAACGTCTTGGAAGGATGTCGATTAGTTGACATAAAATATTTTGTTTGTCATTTGAAGTGCTCTGGCTGTAATTGTGTATTAGATCTATCAAAAAGTGAGAAAGAGCATCGCTCTGGACTTATGAGTACTTATATAGTTAAGTGTGAACAGTGTGGTTTACTGAATCATGTAAAATTAATTGTAAAAAAGTGATATCAACACATTAGTTGTTCTTGGTAAGTTTTGAATACAAAATTTGTATAACAAATATCTGACAAAGGCTTGTTACTTATAAACCACTCCATCTCTCTCTTTTTATGAATATATTTTGAAATTGATTTTTACCTATCTACTTCCACTTAGGTGCAGTTTATTCTGGTACGGGATACACTTTAATGTAAAAAAATTTGGCTTGAGTCAATGTACCAGGAATGACTTACAAAATATTCATTTAAACTTCCTAAGAGTAAGGTGATGTGTATGTGCTCGTTTAAAAAAATAATTTATGATGGTCAACCATTGTATGAATAGCCTAATAATATACAAGAGGACGTATACTATCCTAAGAGTCGGTAAATTTTTATCTTTTAAAATTTACTCGGGGGAAGATTTAAAGTTCTGAAACAGTACCATAAAAAAAAGGCCCCCAAAACTCAGACAGGTGCAACTGACTTCCGATCGCAAGCCTCCAAGATGTGTCACTTTTCCAATCGCAAAGTCAACGAATGTACTGTACACGTTTGTACTAGTACCAGTAGCATAGAAATCCGAGAAAACAGCCCAGGCTGACTGTCGAAAACGAACGAACAAACTGCTGGCAGCACTAGCCAGCCAGCCAGAGGCGCTGCAACCTTCTCCTCCTCCTCATCCGCCAATAAATTTCGCGGCCCGCCGAGGCATCGATCACCAATGTTCTATTTTGCTCATTGGTGTTTTTGCCGGCAGGCAGGCAGTAGCGGCGACGCGCATTCGATTCAATTCGAGAATGCGGCCCAGCCGATATATCTTCCGAGGTGTCATGCGCCTCTCGCCCTCACCCTCACGTAAATGAATGCCAGCCCTTGCCGAGGCCCGCTGCCAAGAATCCCCCTTCTCATCCTCTCGTTCAGGGTCCCCTTTGAAAACTCCGCGCGCGTTTCTACGCCCACCACCACCACTGAATATCTCTTTCTTTCTTTCCTCCAAAGTTTGTTTCGTTTGAGGTCTGTTCGTTCCCTCCTCTCTCTCTCCCTCGCTCTTTTACAGCAAAGCCTAAACCAGAGATGCAGTCTCGGGTATCCCGATGCCCCTACATCGATAGTTCGACACTTCTTCCGGCCTCTTCTCCTCCTTATCCCTTCTCTTATCTCGGCGTGTTTTTCTGCCTCAACCTCTGCTTCCTCTCGGTGGTCGGAGGTTTTTGCTATGTTATTCTCGTGGTAAAATCAAAGTCCTCGTATATACCTTTTCAAAATTGGAAGAATGAGGATTCATATTACCAATGGATTTATAGTTCACGTACCACTTTTCGAAAGTAAAATTTATCTAGAAGTACGCATGTCAGAACCAGTTTGCACTCTTTTGGAACATCAACCACGAGTAAAGAAAGTAATAACAATTGCATTTGTAATATCTCAGATGATGGAAACGACTGAGCTCAAATACTTTTTTCTCAAGCATTTTTTTGCTTCTAACCAACAGACTCGATAAAGATCAAACATTGGGGATCGGAAACAGTGATATGCCCAGGAGGTGTTTCCTTGGCTCATTGTTCATTCGTGGATCTTTCCATGCGAACGGTTTTTATTTTTCTTCCCAAATGGTTTACTGATTTCTTTATTTGATCCACAACACATAGAGGATACTTTGATTATTCTATTTCAAGATAGAAAGTGTTTTATTGGTACTCGACGTTTTAGTTATGCAAATCCGAGTCATTATTAGTTAGCTAGAATTAATTTAGAAAATGACCAAAAACAGCCCAACATAATCATTAGATAGAAGATCCGTACATCTCTATAATTTACTATTCATCCAACTAATCAGGTTTTAACAGTCTTTACTGAGAGATACTTTTAAAAATCCCTGGTGCCTCACTTCCAACCTTCAATCGACTCACATCTGATTAACGCAAATTATGTATTCCTTCCTGTCCTTCCTACCTCTTTCTCGTTTTTCATCCTTCTCACCCCACTAACCATTAAATAAAGTTCATCATCGGAATCCTCATTTCATTTTAATTTACTCTTGGGCTAGGTATTAACTTTGAATCGTCGTACATCTATTTCATCTCACACTTGTAGCTACGACTGCAAAATTTGACCCTGAAAAAATTGGCTGTATTGTCAAACGATTTCAACTAGCATACCACCAAAATATGTGTAACGTACAACGTACTCCAACTATTGGATGACACTACAAGATTAATCATTGGGATTATCATTTTCTGGAGGTAGATAATTAGATAACAAATACTTTTCTACTCTAACCCGTATAATCTCCATCAAAAAACAAGGACATAGTGACAGCTTACCACTATCCAAACCACTCCTCCGTCGAGCTGGATTGGGTAATCGGATGCGACAGTAGTGAAAGGGAGAGTCATGAAAATTAACACACTATGTGAACTGGATAAATGGACGTCCTATACCGTTTCAAAGTGTTCATTCTACGAAAACGATGTATTCGCAATATCTACCATCAAAATTGAGAGATTTCTATGCTATGAATTATTGGCCTCAAAAGACTTGCAGCAATGATTCACGAGGTCGTTGAGAACAAAAAGTTCACCCGCTGATCGATGCGCGCTCTCGCGTTTACGCTAACTGCTAGACTTTTCTCGCGGGAAATCGCCCTCTTTGATGACTTTTAATGCCCCCGGGCTCTTTTACGAGCCCGAAGGAATACAAATGGCCCTTGTATTTTTTTACGACCAAAGTTTTACAATAGATCAAAACGAACGAGCCACGCGTTACATTACACAGTTATGAGATTTTTTTTCTCCTTAGCAATGTTACCTTTGAACTTGGATTAACAGAAGGAAAAAACGCAAGTTGGTACATCGGCCACTGCAGCAGTATGCAAATAATTTCTCTTTTGAGAAACAGCACACGAGTTACAAGGCTCTTCTGAGCCTTAACCCGTAATTTTCTAAAACGGCGCGTACCAAGAAAAATATTGTATTCTAAAAGCACGTGCAACCGGCTCCTTCGAAAATAGAAGCTCACACCTATAACTTTATAACATCCAAACTCCTCCTACGCTTCGATACATTCGACCTGAAATCTCTTTTGCGCCACGCATGTATACATAACAGTACTCCATAGTACTTGTACACAGCAAGAGAGGAAGGGAGGGCTTGCAAAGCCTCTCTCGACTTCGCTCGGCTGCGTCCACTGTATAAGCCCTTTGGTGAATCGATAAAATAGTCCTCCCCTGCGCTCTCCACCTCCTGATCCTCCAGCTTTCGGTTGAATGGAACGAGCCTTCATTGCAGCATAAGAGGAAGAGGTGTGTATGTGAATAATCGGAGCATCGCAAACTTTTTGGGTGGAAGTAGTTCGGTTCATGTATGGAGAATTAGCATGAATGCCAAATTTGAGACAATCGAGAAGACTCCCATCATCTGTATTTTAATATGCCAGTACCACGTGGTTAAGTAGACTGCTCGGAGCATATATATACTGTAAGAAAAATCTATGGCGAGAAGATGAAGCGTGAATCAGGTGGCTGGCCTGTACGAGCCAATGGACTTTTACTAGTAGGACGCCTTGCGACTCATCTGCCGATTAGCACTTGGCTTGAATATTGGTTTGAGGATACTGAAAATGTGAATGTCTCCATTTGGATCAATTGCGATTGAATCATTAAAAGATATGAGCTTTTTTGTGCACAGTTTCGAAGATGTAAGGTACGATTAAACTGTAATTTCTTTGTTAGATGTCGTTGAAGAAAATTCGGTTGCCTTGAATTATGTACCTTATCTGATGACTAGGAACATTCTTCAACGATAATTGACCTAGAGATATCGTCTTTGTTTTTTTAAAACTTCGCTTTAGGGAATTTTTAAAAGTGGAACTTTTTTTCAATAATAAACCAGTATCATAGAAGTATAGGGATGAGTGATTTTTTTATGACTTCCAAAAATAATTGTTTTCCCATATTTTGAAACGAACAGCACTTGTTAGCCATTGTCAATAGATTGCCTATCTGTGTGGATAAGATAGCAAGAGATGGACTGACAATTCAGCAGCCAAATAAATGGCAAGCAGGACTCAATTTCCATTGAATTGTACATATTGATACAGGTACAAATTGATGCACAGAAATGGTTTGAAACATAATGAATAAGTGAGTAGTATAATTTTTATTTTATTAAGATGATTCCATTAAAAAAAGAGATAAATGTACATGAAATAAAATCCAGCAGTATTTGTGTACGAACGTATTCCTTTGGTCCAAGAATGTGCCTTCCGAAAAGAGATTTTATCAATAGTGTTCAAAAAGAATTCATATCAACTATAAAACTTGAACACTCGGAAAACGAACCTTAACTACGATACTCAAAAAAAATTTTTCCAACACTCATTCCATCACACTTAAAAAACTTAGCCGCCGAGTCTTTCCCCAAACTTTAGAAAAAAACTTTGTTTTTCGTAGCAAGAAGGATCTTTCACGTGGGTAACCTCCCCCCAACCGTAGTATCATAGAGAGGCTCCCACTACTGCACGCGATGGAGTCCTCATACTAGCCTCCAGCTGACGTACCGCAAAACCGTGACTAGGCCAGGCCTGTGTCAGGGGCTCCCCTCTCATCTGGTACCTGCATGTGTTATGTGGGCATAGCGTGAGCCCTTGCCGGTCGCGGCCTTATTAACATCCTGCGTGTAAGCCTCCATGCGCTCGCCTCTCGATGTACACGTAATCCTTTTCAGGGAGCGTGATGATACTTGGACCCCTTTTTCACGAACCTTACGTGACTCGATGCCACTTCTAAGAGGATGTGTGATACGAGTACGTAACACTGTTTGTAAATTCAAAGTGGCCCTATTATCCTTTCTTTTCGTATAAGCTGTTGCTCTTGAAAACCAATTTGGTTTTTTTTTTCGGACTTACTGTCTTTATGGCGAGCTTACTCGCTTTATTGTGCATTTAATCGGAACATTGCCGAAGCCAAGATATTGCATTATCACTGTTACAAAGGCAATAGTTCGTAAGGCGTAGGTAAATCATTTCTTTACTTCATGACAAAATTAATCTTACCAGTAAGATAATTTGCTAATGACATTCATACGGTTTTTGAGGCGAAAATGAAGTATATCGGTACAATTTATGATTTACAAAAATTCAAAACAAAAATTGATTAACAATGTCCCTATAAACATTGAGATACAAATATCTAAAAAATAATTAACAATATTTTAAACTTGTTAAAGAGTAATAGCAGTGGGATTTAAACATACAATTTGATAATTACATTGATGATTGATTGAAGAGATTGTTTGCTAGATTTTTTTTTTTTTTTTTTTGCAAAATGAATTAATATATACACTGTACAACTTACAGCAGCAATTTTTTATAAAATTAACTCAGCAAATCTTGAGTTTTTTTGTCATTTACCCAACTGTTGACACTTTTTTCAGAATAAATATTTTATCAAGTATTGAAAAATTATTGTTTTATGAATATTATTTACTAAAAAATGTGATAACGATGAAATATGATAACGAAAATATAATAGTCAAAATTTTAAGCACGAAAAAATATCAAATTAAAGACGTGAAAGCAATACTTTCATGTCTATGCAAATTAAAACGTAAACTCGTAGAAAACCAAAATAAATTTCCAGAATAAGATGCATAACATAACACTAACATAATGTTTTTATCAGGAGAAGGTATTTTTCTTATCAACTTTTATTCAAACATAATTCAAAGGTAAAAGTTACCTTAAATTGAATTAAGATCTTACGTACGTCAATTGCGTAGCATATAATTTTATAATATTTGGATTATGCCAGCAACAGATAACAGGCAAAATTTTTTTCCTAATTACGCCAACAATGAATTATCAGATAATATTATTCACAATGAGTTATGATTCTTGTTCGGAAACTTCACCAACTTTTTTTCCTTATTTCAGTCAGATTTTTAATTCGTAAGCTTCAAGAGAAACTTTGATGGTATAACTCATCGTGAAGAAAATGCACCGATGATACGCACTTTATTTATTATATCCAATCAATGAATGTTTATAATCTTAAGTTTGTTCTTTCGTTGCCACTTACAGTAAATAAAAATATTTACGTAATAAAATAATGATTTTATATAATTAAAGCAATTGTTCAAGTGTATCTTTACAACAAATGTAGTGGCTCATAGAGCAAGTATAATGGTAATTTTCTACATATGACTCAACGATTCAAAATCTCACGTTTTGATGTATGTAAATGCCCAATATCATGTTATCCATCAAAATAATGAACGTCAAAATTTCGTGGAACGCCCAGAGCTCCTCCAAAAACACGCGTAAAAGATATTATATAAAAGTGGAGAACTCGGTGCTTAATGTGGAGTCATGCACTACAGCATAGACGTCATGCGAGCTGATAAAACAGAGAATGAGAAGGAGAGGGTTTGGCAAAAGCCGGCTCGATAAAATCTCCATAATGGCTGTATTCGCGCGTGTCCTCGGAATTATACCACGGCTCCCGAAAATCGGCGCAGTCGGGGAAGCTTGGTCGAGGGTCATTACCTAATTATGTCGAGTCCAGCTTGGCTTGATGTGTCGGCCAAATAATCGTGAAAACTCATGATGATATGATGCGGACTATATGATGCAACTGTAAGCGAGGCTTACATGGTCAAGGTTGATTAAAATTTTGAGTAAACATGTTTTGATGTAGATAGGGTTATCATGGTACAGTAAATTTCAAAAATTTGTTTCAAGTTTCAATACTTCTTAATTATACAAGTACTGTTGCACAAAACCTATGAAGAAGTGGTTAAGTCTGGCGGACACATATGAAAACTTAGAAAAAAAATTATAAATGAATTACTTACTACTGATTATTGCTCGGACTTTTACATTCATATGTACCACTGTATTAAAATATAAGAATAAAATTATACAATAAATTTGAATCAATAAATCTTGAAAACAATAGAGCTATGATTCTTGAAATTTTAACTCATAGTTTTAACAACAGAGACGTTTAATATAATCGTTTTTTGTACGATTTTGTAAAAAATTAGTCGAGTTTAAAGAACAAATGTCTCTTTTTCAATCAATTTGCTACGACCTCACTGTAAGAGCACATGTGAATTTGAAAATCTTTCCGATTTGATTTCTCAAAAATTATAGCTAGAGCTTCTAAAATGATGATATATTATGTATAGTGATGAAATAAGTGTATTATAATATTTAGAAAAATTTCAGTAAGAAACAAATGACGAGAAAATGTCTCTAGAACTACTTCAAAACAAATAAGTTACTCTACTGATTTTTTTATCACAAAATAACTGTTTTTTTAAGAATTATTGTTAGATTAAAAAAAAACTTCTAGTATAAATAATAAAATGACTAGCAAAATGAATTCTCATTGAATTATTGTATAGTTTAATATCTAACTTTCACATGGCTGTTTCTACAAAATAAATGAAGTTTCACTGATGGGACAAATGGCCTTAAAAGTTTTATTTGTATTGCCTTAGAGTATGTTAACTGATCTTTCCATAATAACAGAATATATCTATGAAGATGACATTTTGAAATACTTAAATTTCTTTTCCGAACCAATTGCGAGATAAAAATTAAAAAACAAGCAACGTCCAATAAATTAAATTCAAGTCAACACGTATAAAAGACACGGTACTGAGATAAAAATTTTCCAATCGTACAGTTGAACAGTAGAAGAGCAACAAGTAACACAAACAGTGTAGAAGTAATCCAGAGACCAATGGCGTGGAGCCCAGGTGATATTACAAACTGTAATGGTGACCCATCAAATTCTGCCTGTCGACCGGAAGTGCTGGCATTCGTATCATTTTTAGTACAGTATATGTCACATTCGTATGACGAACTTTATAGTGATAAACGAAAACTGTTAAATAAAGAAGAAGCGTCTGTTGACGAATATGATTTCATCATCGTTGGAGCTGGTACTGCAGGTTGTGTTCTTGCGAACAGATTGACCGAAATAGAAAACTGGAGGGTAAATACTAAGTTTTTAAAATACTATTATATACCATATGTTGTTCACGTAAAAATAATATGAAAAATTTGTATTTGTTTTGAAAGGTACTACTACTAGAAGCAGGAGATGAAGAACCAATTATTGCTGATATCCCTGCAGCAATGGGTTACACTTGGGGTAGTTCTATCGATTGGTCGTACAAAACACAACCAGAATCTCGTACTTGCGCTCGTCAGCAGAATAATGCATGCGAGTGGCCAAGAGGAAAAGTCATGGGTGGAAGTAGTAGTATCAATGGTATGTGGTACGCACGTGGTGTTAGGCAAGACTACGATGGCTGGGCCAACTTGGGCAATCCTGGCTGGAGCTACAAAGATGTTTTTCCTTACTACAAAAAACTGGAAGATGTTCACGATGCCAATGTAAGTATTGATAGTCATTTTTAAAGAATTTTATCATTGTCACACTAAAAAGAAAATATTGAGTTAACGTTGTTCATGTTTATTCATCCTGCCATAGATTTTAGCTCAATATTCAGATAACTATGGTACAGGGGGGCCTTTAGCTATTGGTACATTTCCATACAAAGACAAGAATAATAGATTCTTAACAAATGCGTTTAAAGAAATTGGATTGTATGAGACTGATTACAACTCCAATTCTAGTATCATTGGAACAGCTGATCTAGAGTTCACTAGTAATTACGGAGCGAGACACAGCGCCAACAGTGCGTACATACGACCTATTCGAGGAAAAAGAGAGAATCTCACAATACGACCAAACAGTTTGGTTACGAAAGTATTTATTGACGAGAAAAAAAAACAAGCTTCACATATTGAGTACACTGATCTGAAGACAAAGAAAACAAAGAGAGCTGTGGCAAAGAAAGAGATAATTATTTCTGCAGGAGTCATCGAATCACCGAAGCTGCTCATGTTATCAGGTATAGGAGGGGCAAATGAACTCCGGGAAGCAAATATTACGTTAATACACGAGTTACCCGGTGTAGGAAAGAATCTACACGATCACTTAAACGTCATTACAATTCTGATTGATTTCGATGATGAAATGTCAGTTTACAGTACAATAGAAAATATGGAAAATGATTTTGCTACTTGGATGAGCACCCATGGAGGTCCATTATCAGGACGTGGATTTATAAGTAATGCAATTTACTATCAAACACCATATGAAACTACCCCAGGAGTGCCTGACATCCAAATTTCTTCTCACGGCACTCTAGTTAATCAATCGACAAATGAGCCTATATCCTATGTTCCCAGCGCTTACTACAATCAACTTAGATTAACAACAACGCTTCTGAATCCAAGAAGTCGAGGAGAGATGAAATTAAACAGCACCGATCCTATCTGGAGTCCACCACTTATTTACGCCAACTATTACAGTGATTCTCGAGATACAGAAACTGTTATAGCAGGTATGAGGATCCTGAGGGGTCTTCTGAACACAAACACCTTTAAAAGTAAAAAACTACAAGAACGCATATTTGACGAATGCAAACAATACAAGCTTCATAGTCGAAATTATGACCTATGTATTATAAAATATTATACAGCAACAGGATATCATCCAGTGGGGACGTGTAAAATGGGACCGAAAAGTGATCCTATGGCTGTAGTTGACTCAGAATTAAAAGTTCATGGCCTTGAAGGCTTGAGAGTAGTCGACGCCTCGATAATGCCGATTCTTACAAGAGGAAATACGAATGCACCGACATTTATGATTGCCGAGAAATTAAGCGATGTGATAAAAAAAAACTGGTCCTAAAAGAGACCCTACTGTAGTTGATTGAAGATGTATTTGACTTAAAATTTTAACATATTTTTAGTTGTTCCATAATACACTGTTACGTTATTAAATAAAAACTTATATCTTAATTCTTACTCAAACTTTTTATCACCAAAGAAATTTTTTTTTTTTACTATTCCTTCAATAATTTTATCTCAGTAATTATTAGCTAGATCAAACGGTGAGCAGATTATAGTTTTAGTGAAAATATTTAAGACGCTATAAGGTGTACAATTATTATTAATGATTATTAAAACGTCTAAATAGATAGTAAAGTTATAATCAGCAAAGTTTTTACGAACCTTTTTTAGTTTTTGTTTTTTCTTAAAGAGCAATTCCAAGTTTCTGTACTCGGAGTAAAAAGATTTTTCTAAAAATATTTTTTTCATCGACTACCAATTCACTAAAACTCTGGCTGTATTTATACCGTTAGCATACTGATTAATACACATAAATTATTTTATTTCAACAATAGCTGACAGTAATAAATAATTAATTAATTATTCTTGCTGCTCTCATATAAGGCCAGCTTTGTTCCAGTATACTTTTTACGTTAATTGATGACAGTGTTACGCAATATGCTTCGCTTGACGCTTTTTTTTATTTACAGTATTCTAAGGTTTGAATACATCTTGATTCGAGGCCGTTCGGAAAAAGTTCAGAACTGGACTATAAAAGCAGTTCGTATACTTACAAAATTAATAAGTGTTAAAAATTGGTACATCAAAATACTTCAAAAATCAGAGCTTGGAAATCATGATGTAACGTAAAATAATTTGTTTCTAGAGGAAAAATCATAATTTATAATTTTTTGAGAATCAAAAAAAATCCAAACTTTGATATGCGACTTAGTTAGTCCTATATTATTATTCTGAGTTTTAAAAAGTACTAGGCATTTTAAATAAGTTTGTCATATTACGTTAACAGAAGTTCAATTTTCAATTTTATCTTTGTCTCAATCTTCTTAAAGAACTCAAATTATAGAAAATTTTTTATATTATTTAGCAGAAAATTACTCATTTTAACCGAGTTTTATTAAACTCATATTGACATATTCACAGATAACATTTTTGTTATCTACTAATAAAATACATGTGACCTATCCATACCTTTCAGTGCCACGAGAATTGACTACTTCTCATAAGACACTACAACCAGGAAATGCTCATCATTATTTATTGGTGGTATTAAAAGGGAATAAACGTTGACGCACACATTGTGTTAAATGAATGATTAAACGTAAGTTCGGGAATTATGATACGTCATTTCCTTTTGATATAATTCATCTAAATAATCATCATTTAAAAATATCAATGTTTAATTTATTCAAGACGTAATGTAAATACATGTAATTTCTTAATTTGATGAAATTAATTCCAAAACACTTATTTACTTAATTTAAGTATTTTAAATATTTAATAGAGAAACATATCAATTTTAATTTTTTTATTAACTATTCAACTATTTTTCGTTACATAACAATACTCAAGAATATTGTCAACACAAATACTCTTGAGTAAACTATCTTGATATTGTCTAGAAGTTCTTAACTGTGTCTTGTCTTTACTCTTATCTTAAGATATAAAACAAGATTACATTAAGAGTACTCTTGGTATTTAACTAAGATTTTGATCTATCTTACCGTAAGTTGTAAAGCAAAATTTTTATTATAATTATTTGTACAACTGGTGTGATTTTTTTGAAATTAAGAAAACAAAAAAGAACATAAATATTAACTTTGAATAAGACTTTTAACAGCTTTCATTGTTTGTTAATAGCACTAACGGAGAGAAATGATTGAAAAAAATTATCAACGCTCAATAAATTTATCTGGGAAAATACGTGCATCATGACTCCCAACAAAACGAAGAGATATAAGAAGAAAATTTTTTTTTTTCATTCCAGTCAAACATATCACTGACAATAAGTCCATCACAGATAAATGAAAAATGGCATGGAGCCCTGCAAATATAGCAAACTGTGCGGGAAACTCTTCAGGAATTGAATGTCGACCAGAACTGTTAGCATTTATATCATTTTTAGTGCAGTATATTGGATATTCGTACGATCAACTTTATCCAGAAAAACGGAAGAAATCAGAAAATGAAGAAAATGACAATGACGAATATAATTTTATAATTGTTGGGGCTGGTAGTGCAGGATGTGTTCTGGCTAACAGATTAACCGAAGTACACAAATGGAAGGTAAGAAAAAACTTAAATTCTTATGATTAAATATGTTTGTTCTATTTTTATTTTCCACTTAAGGTACTATTATTAGAAGCCGGCGATGAGCAGCCTATTATTTCTGATATTCCTGCAGCAAGACCTTTACTTCTGGGAAGTTCTATTGATTGGATGTACAAAACACAACCAGAACGACACGCTTGTTTAAGTCAGGAAAATAGTACATGTTCTTGGCCAAGGGGAAAAACCATAGGAGGAAGTAGCTCCATAAATGCCATGTGGTATGTACGTGGCGTTAGGCAAGATTACGATGGCTGGGCTAACCTTGGTAATATAGGATGGAGTTATGATGATGTTTATCCTTACTTCATAAAACAAGAAAATCTTCAGGATCCTGAGGTATTTAAAAATTGTGACCTTATTGAAATGTATGAATAACTGAATTTGTATTCAATTTACCTTTCTTAGCTTTTAGCTAAATATCCAGACAGTTATGGTACCGATGGACCTTTAGCTATCGAAAGGAATCCATATAACGACAAAAATCATAATTTATTAAAGACAGCGTTTAAAGAAATGGGATTACCTGAAATCAATTACAATACAGATTCAAGTGTCATTGGTACGGCTGACTTACAGTTCACTAATAATCATGGAGCTCGACACAGCGTCAATAGTGCATACATAAGACCTATTCGTGGAAAAAGAGAAAACCTTATTATAAGACCAAACAGCTTAGTTACAAAAGTGGTTATAGATGAAAAAACTAAACAAGCTACGCACGTCGAGTATGTCGATTTGAAGACGAAGAAGACTAGAATAGCTGTGGCAAAAAAAGA
Organism: Copidosoma floridanum; assembly: GCF_000648655.2. The sequence continues at coordinate 72,317 of NW_019379457.1, read as the reverse complement.
AATAATAGTGTCTGCAGGAGCCATCGAGTCGCCAAAGCTGTTAATGTTATCGGGTATAGGAGCAGCGGATGAGCTTCGAGAAGCTAATATCAAAGTAATCAATGACTTACCTGGAGTTGGAAAGAATCTCCAGGATCACTTTAACGTCCTAACAATCCAAGTTAACTTTGACAATAAAACGTCTGAGTATAGTACTAGAACTAACATGGAAAATGATTTCGCTAATTGGATGAGTACCCATGGAGGTCCACTATCAGGTTACGGACTTATGAATATCGTAACGTTCTATCAAACGCCATATGAAACTACTCCTGGAGTTCCTGACATTCAAATTGCTTGTGAAGGCATTCTTAATGATCCATCAACTAATAAAGATATACCTTATACTCCTAGTTCCTATTATAATCAATTTTTACTAGTAACAACGCTTTTGAACCCTAAAAGTCGAGGACAGCTAAAACTTAACACAACTGATCCCATATCAAGTCCACCGCTCATATATGCCAACTATTACAACGATTCTCGTGATGTGAAGGCTGTTATAGCCGGTATGGGAATCTTAAGAAACATTTTGAATACGAAAACATTCAAGACCAGAGGATTTAAAGAAATTATATCTGAAAATTGTAAACAATATCCTATTCACAGTGAACAATACGATCATTGTATAATTAAATATAATACAGGCACAGGATTCCATCCAGTTGGAACATGCAAAATGGGACCAAAAAGTGATCCTATGGCTGTAGTTGATTCAGAATTAAACGTTTATGGTATTAAAGGCTTGAGGGTAATCGATGCCTCGATAATGCCAATTGTGACAAGAGGGAATACGAATGGACCAACTATTATGATCGCAGAGAAGTTAAGTGACTCGATAAAAAAAAGATGGATTTAAAATGAAAACTTTCTATCAAGGTTCAAGACATACTTTATGAACACTTTTAACAGTGATATGTAGTTGTGATGATTAACAAAATTATTAAGAATTGTTCTTATGAAATGATTAAAAAAAATTTGTTGGAAATTCAGAAAAGTACAGCAGTAAGAGATAGGGTCAAATGATGTAGTAACTTAAAGTTACTTTCAAAAAAGTGTCGTTTTAAAATTACCTTTAGAAAAATGCTCATTCAGAGGAATTTTTATTTATTACATTTTTTAATGGCACCCCTTGTTAAAGCATACGTTAAAATTGTTTATTAATATATTGTAATTTGATGCATAATTTACTTTTCGTTACGATGATGAATCCCTTAATGATTAATTATTTATTTACTTCTGATAGTGATTGACGTGAATTATGAAATAAAAATAAGAGGCAGTACTCTCACTTCAAAATATGAGGAAAAAAATTCCTCTTAGTTAGAGCTTTGTTCTACCAAAATCTAAATTAAACACATCCATTTTTCAATAGCTTGGAAAAAAATAACATTGATCGAGATCCAGTGTGCGGACGCGTATCTATTACATCAAATCGTACTTCGTTGGGTCAAGATACAAGCAAAATGTAACTAATGTAATAAAATGTTTTTCTAGTAAAGTTGGTTTGTTAACTGAATAAACAAAAAACATACATAAAAGTTCAATATATAATCCCAACCTCAACTATTATTTCTGCACCCTATGGCTGTGCTGTTTGGCACAATTGACTTTCCCAATTGAAAAATGGATACGATATTTCGTAACATTAATGGTTAAAATATTTCGTAAACTATCAACTAGTTAGGGTCAATATTTTTTTCCGAACAATAAAATTAATACTCAGTTTCATTTTCGAACAATAATTTTGAATCTGATAAAAACTTTTCAAAAACGTTTTCAAAATCAACCAAGTTGGGTATATCAATTAATTAACGAAAAAAAGAATATAATGAAGTCTGACATTGCATTTTTAAATTATAATCAATGTAATAAAAAAATAGAGGATGTTATCATTCCTCGTCATGCAAAGGCTGTACCGAACAGTACTGTAAGTTTTTTGGGCTCCAACTCACTGACAGCACCTATCGGTATATTGTATAAGGATCGTTTGAGAACAAAGGTATACGTCGTCCGAATGGGTATAGCTTACTAGTAGTCTACCTCGTGTTTGGTGTACATGCATGAACACTGGCCTTACACACTATGGCAGTCTCTATTTCTTATAGTGCACGAGCGTTTTGGCTTTCAAGATAAAATATGCGAGTTGTTTTTACTTGCAGAGATAAATATTTACAACGTAATGTAAATAGACTTTTAATAAATAAAGTACGATTTGTTTACGATTTGAACGTTAGAATCGTAATTATAAGCATTCAATAAAAATCATTGGTAATCAATAAGTAAGTTACTTTCAACTATCAAACGTATTTTTACAATAATGTTTAAAATTTTGACCGACGAATTTTCTAAATTTTTATTGTGGAGTTACACCGTAACTATAGTTTGCACGTACCAAAACTGTTGTATAAATGTGTGAATCACTTTTAGTTGCAATAATTAGTTTTCTTAATCAATAGATTTTTGATTTAATTTTATAGTTATGTAATCATGTTTATTAAGTGGCTGGCTATTTTATTGGAAAATCAAGAGTTGAAGACGATTTTTTATACTTTAAGGAATAAATTAACTCTTAACATAGCGAGTAAATAACTATTCATCCAATAATTAATGTTTAAAAAATAAATACATAAACAAAATAACATAGTTAATAACATAGTCAATAAGTCAGAGAATCTCATATACGTATCAGATTGGATAATTTACTACGTATTATTATTATTAAATAAGTAAGAATTTTTTTTGTAAAAGCAAATGTGAGCGACGATTATTTGCATTTCAAGGAGTAAATCTAGCCTACAATTGAGTCGATCGTGATTAAACACTCACGGAGAATTATGGGAAATATGATTTTTCATCGCGCATCTGAAATAGAATTTTATATTTTTCTTCACGTGTTTTAATTTAATCATCTTGAATTGAAGCTTAATTTATTACTTGAGAAATAAAGAATCGTCGTAAGCTCTTTATTTTGTAATAACATAAGATAGTTATTGAATAAAGTATGTAATACAGCTACAAAATTAAATGGACTTCGTCAGTAAGTTAGGGAACTCAAACTATCTTTGGACTGCCAGTAAGCTTTTTTGTTTGGTGTGTGATTGGAGCTAAAATTCAAATAAAATAAGTGTATAATATGAAATTCATCGAGAGTTTTATTTCAAAAACATATTCTCTCATAAAAAAAATATAAAAAATATAATTACATAAGATCCTAGTTAAAACAAAATAAGTTTATAAATAATATTCAAATGTTACCACAGAATGAAATACAATAAATTGTGTCACACACGGTTTTATTTCAAATTTTTTGATATTGTTTTATTTCTTAGATTCTTGCATATAAGTGACAGAAAAAGAATTTTTTTTTCAATTGATTTATGGCTTCATATAAATTTTAATATATAACATATGGTAAGTATGTTTACAAGGACATCAAAGTCTTATCTCAAAAGATTTATTGTTACTGAACAAAAGCTTTTATGTTGTTATATTCTTAGTAAAATAGCTCATGTAGTTTGTTTGTTGGATTGAAAAAAAAATCAGTTGCATTTAATCGTACTAATATTGAAACAAAGCAAAATTATAAAGTAAAAATTAATCATGTTTAGTGATATTTTCTGTATTTGTTCTTAAAAAAAAAAAAAAAAAAGTATTTAAGTAACAAAATGACACAATTTCACGTAGCGGTTTCTACTTGAAAAATTCGGGGTTCATGGTGTACAAAAGAAACTTTTTCTTAGTTTCATGTGAATCGAAAAATATATATTTTTCCTTTCCTGAAGTTTAACTTGAAAACTTGAATTATATTAATGATATATTATCAAAAGCTAGATATCGTATTTTTAATAGAAATACAATTTTATGATAATTCAAAACAAAGTAATAAATTGTTGGATCTGATTTATTAACAAATTAAAAATTTCTTTATTCGGTACTTTTATCTTCTGTATGTATAAGTATGTAGTTTTGTAATACTAAAAAAACATTTGCTTTTTCACTTCTGTATTGCAGAATTCATAATTAAGAACTGGAGGAAACTTAATTAATTTTGTCAAAATAAATAATTATTTTACGCCAAAAATAACAGCAAATTAGGTACTTTTTCCTCTTTTAATCTCAAAAAAATACTGACAGTACTTTTATGCAGTTTGATGCAAATAATGAAAATCTATTATTTTTTGTACGTAGATAAACAATAACCTCTAACATAATGTCACAAAATTTCCTTATTTATCTGTTTAAACTTTTAGTAAATAACCTATGCCATTCTAGTTACTGTAAATTTTCAAGTATCAGTATTTAATAAATTTTTTTTTGCTACTTAACGTCATCTTATTTCTAAAGTTTTTCTAAATTATGTGAAAAAAGTTGCTAGTAATCTTTATTGAAACGCCTAAGTATTGTTATCAAAGAATAATTTATAAGTTTCTTTCTTATTAAAAATGTATGAATCGTTTTTTAAATGTATTATAAAGTTAAAATATATCTTATGATACAAATTTAATTTAACTTCTCATTAACACTAATTACATTTATAGTTTTATCATAACTTCTAAAAGTACAAACAAATGAAGTATATTGTCATTCCGGTGACGTATTTAATTTGAAATATTATTGTAATGTAAAAAAGTTGATTTTTTTCAAATACCCACGAAATAAGTCACTTGATCTGATTCATCCAATCATATAATGAATAAAAAGCCCACTGTCATGCAATAATTAATGTTTCAGTTCTCTCGAAAAAACTTGGGAAAACTGTTAAAATTTATTATTTTCAGCAACTACTACTGAGACGTAAGCAGTCTAAAAAATATTTCTAAATAGTTACGGTACAATTTGAAAAAAAATTAGATTAATTGTGATGAAACAAATTTTTTCAAACACCACAAAAAACATTTTATTCTGTGTGACAAATTTTTTGTGAATATTAAAAGCTATTATTTTATTTTTATTTTGTTTCGGTAATATCATCTTACAAAAATAAGGATAAACCGAACGCGTTTAATTGTGAAGTTATAAAACGAATAATAAATATCAGCGTTTTGTTAACTGTATTTTTAATACAAATAATGGACTCAGTGATACGATTTTTTCCAGATTACAACAACAGAATCGTACTTTTATTTATTGTATATATTATTATAACACGGATTGGAAAGTGAAAAGAAGCATAAAAACAGAAAAAATTCCTTTTATCACTCAGAAATAGCCACGAGAGAATAGAGAAAAGGTAATGGCGTGGACCCCTACAAACGTAGCAAATTGCTACGCAGACCCATCGAATGGTGCCTGCCGACCCGAGTTGTTGGCATTTGTGTCATTTTTAATACAGTACGTGTCGCACTCATATGACGAACTTTATAGTGACAAACGAAAAAAATTGACCAAAATAGAAGACACATCAGTCGACGAATACGATTTTATTATAGTCGGTGCTGGTAGCGCAGGTTGTGTTCTTGCTAACAGATTGACCAAAGTAAAAAACTGGAAGGTAATTTCACCAAATGATATATTTAATATTTTCTGTCAATCGAATTTATGCAACTTGTTGATTTTTCTAGGTACTACTATTGGAAACAGGAGATGAAGAACCCGTTATTTCTACTATTCCTGCAACGATGAATATTATCACGGAAAGTTCCATCGATTGGTCGTACAGGACTCAGCCAGAACGGTACGCCTGTGCTAGTCAGAAAGACAGCAGGTGTGCTTGGCCAAGAGGAAAGGTCATGGGTGGAAGTAGTAGTATCAATGGCATGTGGTACGTCCGTGGCATCAGGCAAGACTACGATGGCTGGGCTGACTTGGGTAATCCAGGCTGGAGCTACAAAGACGTTTTTCCTCATTTTATAAAGAACGAGGATATGACTGATCGTGACGTGAGTATCATGTACTGCTTCGAAGTTGCATTACGTAACAAATAAACTAAAACATCTAGCAAATTCACTTTGATTTTTTCGTAATCAATGATTTCTGTATAATTAGTTTTTAGCCAAATACCCGGGCAATTATGGCACAGGTGGGGCATTGGCTATTGATAGAAGTCCATACAAAGACAAAAATGATGGCTTACTACTGACTGCGTTCAAAGAAATGGGATTACCTGAAATAGACTATAATTCAAATTCCAGTATCATTGGCACATCTCATATCCGGTTTACCAATAATTATGGAGCTCGACACAGCATTAACAGCGCATTTATAAGACCCATACGAGGAAGAAGAGAAAACCTTATTATAAGTACAAACAGCTTAGTTACAAAAGTGGTTATAGATGAAAAAACTAAAAAAGCTACGCAGGTCGAGTACGTCGATTTGAAGACGAAGAAGACTAGAATAGCTGTGGCAAAAAAAGAAATAATAGTGTCTGCAGGAGCCATCGAGTCGCCAAAGTTGCTAATGTTATCGGGTATAGGGGCAGCGGGTGAGCTTCGCGAAGCAGGTATCAAACCTGTTCACGAGTTGCCTGGCGTAGGAAAAAATCTTCACGATCACGTGGATGTTCTTACGTTGCTGATTGATTTTGACAATACGACCTCGACGATCAATACTAGAAAAAATATGGAGAATGATTTTGCCAATTGGATGAGCACTCACGGAGGGCCTCTATCAGGCTCTGGACTTTTGAATACATTAGCGTATCACCAAACAAAGTACGAAACTATCCCAGGAGTTCCTGACATACAAATTTATCCTAATAGTAGATTGGTCGATCGATCGAGCAATCAACGCATACCCTTCACTCCACTTGCCTACTATAATAGAATGGAAGTATTTACAAGGCTTTTGAACCCCGAGAGCCGTGGACAGATAAAACTAAATAATACCGATCCTACTTGGAGTCCACCTCTAATTTATGCAAATTATTACGACAACCTTAACGATATGAAAAGAATACTAGCTGGAATAAAGTTTGTAAAAAACATTTTACAAACAGAAACTTTTAAGGCCAAAGGTTTTGAGAATTATATATTTGACGAATGTAAGCAACACAAATTCGACAGTCAAAATTACGACCTTTGTATTATAAAATATTATACAGCAACAGGATATCATCCAGTGGGGACGTGTAAAATGGGACCAAAAAGTGATCCTATGGCTGTAGTTGATGCAGAACTAAAAGTTCATGGGCTTGAAGGCTTAAGGGTAATCGATGCCTCAATAATGCCGGAGGTGGTAAGAGGAAACTCGAATGCACCGACTATCATGATTGCAGAGAAAATAAGCAATGTTATAAGAAAAGCGTGGACTTCATAGTGAGGTAGCTAGGAATTCATTTTACTCATGCTCTAGCGCATTTTGACGTATCCAATGTCAGACACACATATTATGAATAAATACATACTTATCTCTTATCCTTTGAATTTTCTTTAAATGATCCTCCCACTTGTGTTGACGATATGGTAAAAATTTAAATATTTTGAATATGCAACGTTTTCATTACTTTTTTTGATTTTTTTAAGTTACAAAATTCAAACAAAAAGATGTAATGTGTTATTAAAGATAAATCAGATCGCTCTACTATTATTGTTCAAGAAATCCATACAGATTTCATAATAATCTTTCAATTAACAATTACTGCTCAAACCACAAGATGATTAGGATAATTTGAACAAAGGAAGGTTTGATAAAAGTTTTTATAAGAATACCTTTGGCCATTATTTTTGTTATAATGTATGTAAAAGAAGTTATAAAATACTCTTGTCATGATTATTTTTTACTAAAAAAATTAACGCTGTAATGCAATATATATTGTGTGATTACCAAACAATAAATAGATCTCTAATATTTTGGATCAAAGAATCTTTAAATATCTTATTTTGTTTGTATTTATCCATCACGTCTAAAATTATCATAAAAGTCTTAGTATTCAATGATGGTAAAAATGGTTAAAAATTCATACCTAAGGTAAATCCAACCATAAAATCACTTTTTATTTAAATGAATATCATTTTCTGTTGTTTCATGCGTAATTTTACGTGTTTCAATAATTTTTAGCCCGAGGAAAAGATCGCAAAGATTTTAATCACGACGAAAGCCTCTTTTAGTGAAATTAAACCGAATTATGCTTTTGGCACGAGCTCCTGACTCCCCGATGTTTCGCGCGAGTTTATTTTATTCTGTTGACGTGTCGCCCACCAAGTTTTCTTTGGCACTTGGCCCCTGCAGCGCTGACAGCAGCCTCAGACGGAAAAAAACACACACACACACACACACAGAGACAAAAGAAAACTTTTGCCATATTTTTCCTCCGCGCGCCTCAGCAAACACAGCGAGTACATAATTCCCCATCATCAGCATGATTATGGAAATTTCTGGGTGTTCCAAAATCATCATTGCATATTTGAGTTGCCGAAAAAAAAAAAAATGCAATCAACGTCAAAACATTTAGCATAGACGAACACCCCCCCTTCCAAGGGAGACAGCCACATTATTCTCCATGTATGCCTATGCGCGACGAAACGTATATAATTTGAAATTCATTTTGGCCGAACGTGACAACTCCCACGAACGAGCGCGGAAATTTGAATTCACGTGCTGTCGCTGCAGCAGTGGTGGGAAAAACGTCAAAACGAGCGATGAGATGCGAAATATTGCGGGAAAATTAATGAGCGGACGTGACGTGGCGTCGAACCGGTATAGCTTTGATTACGAAAGCGCGTAAGGTTGTATTTTTTCCGCACCAGGTGGTGTTGGGCCGGAAACGTTTCGATTTCACTGATTGCCCCCCCCCCCCCAGGTTATCGAGAATAACCAAATGTTTCAATTTGTGGTTGGAATTTTCATCTCCACCCTGTCTTCTATACACAAATTCATACTTTTAAATACATGCAGATATCATTTTTGATACCTGCCAATGGACATCCCAATGTTTCATGACGATTCCAGCTTGTTTTGTACTCCACCAAGTCTGAGGCTCTACCCAAGAAAGCATTATGGAAAGTTTGGTCTTGTGACATTGGTTGCATTGAACTGGATTATAAAGAAGTTAGGTTGACGTCATGGTTCATCGATTTTCTAATGTACCTCTTTTATACTTGGGTAAAATATGTCTGCTTTGACCATTGGTGATACGAGGTAGTTGTCATGGTGAGAATTGATCAATCATAACACAAATGACTAATGTACAACAGATCATGATGATTATAGCTTCAAAGTACTATTTCCAGGAGAAATTACGTCCATGTGTGCTATATTTACAGTTTCATTCCATTAGATACGATTGTTTTACATTTTTGCTTTGTTTTAAAATTATCAGGCTAAAAGTAGCCATACCGTTGATTTGAAAGTAGTCGAAGTTGTCTTCGTTAGTGTCATTGCAATCCAAATTCCAACATTCACAAGCAAGGTGTTGATTCCAATGGATCAAAGACTTCTCTACAGTCTTTTTCCATTCGTTGCTTACATTTATTACTTTGCCCTTTGCAAAGCATTGTGTTTGTCTTATTTATTTCTCTTGTCCTTGTGGATCTATTCTCAAGTTTCTCGTTTAATGCTGGAACCTTACCAAGATTAGTATACCTTAGATTTACCTACACTGGTTAGAAGGAGGCAAGTATGGAACTGTACTCATCGTAATACTAGAAATATCAGTCTTATTCATGTAGTCTCTAAAATGTTGGAAAAGACTGGATTTTTTTCGTCTCTAATTCTACAGCTCAGTTAATAATTTTCAAAGCTTGTACACGTCATGAACTACGACCAAAAGTAGAGAGTTCAAATATCCATGACATGGCGTTCATGACGACGGTTTCGTATCACAGCTGATCAGCAATCCTTTACTTCTGAAAACAAAACAACCCGTGCCGTACAAGAGCCCCATAATAATAGCTACGGGGTGCTATCCCCTGTATCCTCTAAAATCAATTTGTCTTCCCAGTTGGACACGAGAACCGTGACAATGAACCGTTAACATTTTTTTTTTTTCGTCCAGAGCTGAAATCCAAGTAACACCGTAAAGCTTCGGTGAACCACCTACATACCCTTTCGTACGCTCAGAAAATCACGTGGCCATCCGTAAAACAACAGCCGGCACCGCTATTCTGTGATTCCGCGCTATCGGCGTAATAACACGTTGTAAGGAACGGAAAATCCATACGCAGAAAGATCGGATAAGGAAAGCCGTAGGCCACTGTGTACACACACACGTGTACACGTTGCAATAACAGCAGCAATGAAAGAGAAAAAAAGTATGCAATCTCAATCCTGGGATCTTTAGTGCGGATTATGTAAGGTCGACGATATACACGAGGTGGACGGAGGGAACTACGGATCGATCGGGTGCGACGATCTGGAATTGCTGTAATTGCCGGTTCGGAAGTTAATTTGAATACATGGCTGACGATTGTTAAAGCTTTTTTTTTCTCCTAACTGTCCATCGAGATATAGTAGATGGCGTGATGCGTCGCGTGAAAAATTAAAGGTAAAAAAATTTCGCTGGGCGTGTGCAACAACAGAGTGCCGGGTTAACAAACGAGACATCGTGTAAAACAAGCGATTGCGATGGTAAATTTAAACGAAAACAAACTGGTTGCACGGCCGATCGTGCGGCACGCGATTCTTATACACGACTGCGGGGACAGGTTGTTGCTTTTAAAATTTACACTTGGCATTGCGCTGCACGTGACTGATGATTCGATAATCGGTGGCTCAATCAAAGATGATTAATTTCGTAATGTGGGGGGGGGGGGGTCGTTATGGTCGTCTTTTTTTCATGGAAAATTTTATTGTATAATGTGGTCTAAAATTACTTTGCAAGTAACAGCTTAGGTAACGCAATTAATCCTTTTCTGGAATAGTTAAACCTTGCCACAAAAATATCACCTAATAAGATACGTATACAATGTATTCATTGCCATTGAACCATTAATTTTTTAACTCATGACGAGAAATTACACACTTGCTACTCGATGTGTACATATATGTACGACAATTGTTAAAATAAATCGAACAAATATAGTTACTTTTCAATGTTCAGACGTAAGTAACGTAGTGCTTCTGTTGGCATCGTGCGATCGCTGATGCAATACTGTGACATGATACATCCAGACAGGCACGCCACGTCTCCTTCCCCTTTCCGCCCTCCGTTAATCCTTACAGTTTCGCTAATACGATGAATGTCACAACTGTACCCCCCAGTCTGCCCTGCCAAAACTTAATTAAACAATTAAACGATACAACTATTGTCTCACAACCAACAGCTGAACGACATCGAAAAAAAATTTTCTAAAAAACCTCTTTCTTACTAATCATCTCTAGAACACGCGTGACTATTGTTAATTTCGTATCTTATATGCTGAAGGTATGTCAACTGAAACCAGAGAGTAGGTAGGAACAAAAAAAAAAACACCCCCGGCACTGTTGTAGCTCGTTTATTCTCGTCATTTCCGTAAAAAAGTCTCGACAAAGCGCGGACACATATATACATACCAGTTTTACGGAGATTACAGTACACCAAACCGGATACCGAAAGCGCGTGTACATAAAAGCATAGCAAAAGTGCCAGGGCGTTAATCTCGGGATATGCATTATCCCGGGCTCGCGCGACGCTGATATACTTTTCCCTTAACTGTAATCTAATAAGGAGACAAAGCGCAGTCTTGGCAGCGAAAGAAACAAAGGCACCCCCCGCGTACATTGTGTGCTCGCGAAAAGGAAGCGAGGAAAATAATAATTATTGGACCTGCGGAGGAGGGGGGTGGGGGGCTGCTGTACAGCGTCGGGGGTTTCTTTTTCACGCTAGGAGTAGGAAGGGAATTCGCAAGGCTTGGATTTATGGTGGTTCGCTGAATAATGGAGTCCAACGGGGAAATGCTAATTTTCGGGAGTACCACGGCGCGGGAATTATCGGGGATTTCCCTGTTTACGATCCTTCTTCGCGGCTCCTACGGGAATTCGCGGGAGGTAGGAAGGGATTATCAGCCCTGCCGATCCTACGGTTATTATTTTTCGTCCTTTCGCGGAGTTTGACAATGTATACAATGTACCGATGGGTTGTTCTTTGAAAAACAAGTCAACGATTTTTCACTTGTTGCTGTTCCAATGTAACAAGCAAACCACGGACTCGTACGAAACAGGGCGGGGTCATATTAGACAGGAGAAATGGGGGTAGTAGGAGCTAATTCCCGGTGTTAGATAGGTACACGCGAGAAAAAATGGGAAGGAAGCGATTATGCGTCGCGAGTTTATCGTCGTGAACTGCAATACTCCATCCACACGTACGAGGTACTCGTATACAAGAGCATAGAGAAGGTGAGGGAAGGGGGGCTCTGCAGCAGGGCGCCAAATTAAATTGGCCGCTCGGCGAATAAAGCAGCGACTAGCGCGGCGACGAGGGCAGATGTATATTTTTCGCAGCAAGAGGACGGAAAAATGTGGATGTGTGTATAACGGAGAGCGCAAGGAGACGTAGAAGGGATAAGTGAATCAGTTTTCCGAGCAAACGCCGGGCGTGCGTCGTGTATTTTTGCGCGCTCGCGACTGTATACCGTTGTGGGTGGAGTGTAATGGCGAACGAGGGCAGATATGTATATGTATAGTGTTTTACAGGATGCGTGTTTTTGCTCGGCTGATGGATGATGTTACGTTTTCTATGAGCAGTTGGGGTGGAAGATTTTTCTACTTCTATGTGTGCTTTGGGCTTGCTCTTCGTTGGTAATTGATTTGAAACAAATGTATATTTTTTCGCACTGAGTTCGTGTAGTTAAACTTCTAGTGCTTGCACTACGTGGGAAAAGTGACCTATGTAATACCGTGCGTGAAGTGGCGCAAGTAATATACTTGTACACGAGTATTCGCGCACTGATGCACGAAAGGGCACTCGAAGACGTATAACAACCTAAGAGCGAAGCAAGAAATTTGAATATGCTGTGCCTGAAGTAACAATGATTTCGCGAACTGTACTCACAACCAACCTTAACTTGTCAAACTTTTGTTGATTGAAACATACCTGGAGGACAAGCAATGATAATTAGTGACAAGATGCTCTAGTTAAAGTACAAGTTAATCTAAAATTATTATCAATGACAACCTAAAAATGGGATGAAAAATTACGGACCAATAATTTTTTAGACTACCTTTGATATGTTTGCTCAGAAATTTATTTTACCGTGGATAAAGCCTTTATTTCGTGCCATTATACAGTTAGTCTTACTATATTCATTTCAATCACAGTTGGATAACTCTGAAAGTTTACTGTAGAAATAATAAAAATTTCTGTTTAAAAATTTTACATTCATCTCCTTTTCAAATATGGGTAGATTACAAAAATCCTCAAATCTGATGCAAACTAGGACGTTCAACTTTTCCATACTTGCAATTTTACAATATTTTAAGACGATGTAATTTGTATTTCAGTTTTTAACATACTTCTTATTCATTAATTTTTTTTAATTTTGTGTCATTAGTCTTTTCATAAGCACTATGTGGCATTTTGTAGCTTTGCATCACTACTCATTTCATTAATTTCTAAAAATAAGTAATTTTTATTTTTAAATTTACATCTGTAATAAAGCTTTATATTATTGTGTCCACAGCAATGTTAACGTACACAATAAATATTCCACTTTGTCTCATTTATCAAAAACTTACTCACAATAGTTCTGCAAGTCCATCAAAGCCTACATACCGTCAGTAACGCGTTATCAATTATCACAAAAGCAACCAATCAGAATCGTTTTATTTTGTCAATAAATCGAGGTGTATAATTTTTCGAAGGTAGCAATTGAGTTTTTGCTTCATAAAAATTTTAAAAATTATAACTACTAGCAAATTTTATAAATTCTTATTGATTTTGTAAAGTTTATAATTACACAAAGCACAAATTGCTGAAGGCATTTTTTCTAATTAAGAGGAATTAAATACTTGCACTTACGGTCTCTTACTACTAATTTCAACATCACTGTTTTATTCAACAAAAAGTAGTTTTCAAACAACTTTACTCTGTCAGTTTGAATAATTAATACAATATAAGCGATTCTAAGTAACAAAAATATATATGTTACAACAATTTCAGCTTAACTACTTGCAGTTCATTTATACTTTTCGTATACCTTGCCAATACGATAACATCTCGTGGAAACAAAAACACTAATTTCAACTCCAAATAAATCTCTGACTTCCATTTCTTGAAAAGCACAACAAATGAATCCAACCAGCAACAAACACCCTCAGTAGCTGTTCCAAGGCATGGCTCAAAAACAAGAGTAAACAGCCAGATAATATAGTGACCCCTAATGAAGATTTATCATCGTTTATTAGATCCTCGAAAAAGAGACAGTATAGCGTCAGTACCCAAAATGTACAACCAATCGATCCTAGACGAGGACCAAGAAAAAAAAAAGCTCACGCTAAAAAATGCACGCATCCACAACTCTCGCGATTCGTAGACGCAGGGCAGCAAAGACGACACGATAAATCGCGAGAGCGGCCCGGCGAAACGCTTTAATCGAAAGCTCCAGTACCGCCGTATCCTTAAACGGAAGCGCGCGCGTTTACGCCCGAGGACGTTAAATCGGGTTAAACGCATGGAAAAGAAGAGGTTGAGTCGAGGAGGGGGAGGGGGTAGGAAATGTGGATCGATTTTATAGTCCGACAAGCGGTGGAGGAGTGTGTTTCGGTGGTGGTGGCCGCCTCGGCGAAAATAGACCTTAAATCGAGCCGAAGCCGTTCACCCCTGGCCCGCCTCCGCGCATAATGGACCCCGACATCGCGGTTCTCTCGAGCGGATTATGCGCTTTGTATGTTACACGTACGCGAATGAACTAAATTTTCTTTTTTTCTCTCTTTTTTTTTTTAAGTTGGACGAGGAGGAGAGTGTTTTCAATTTTAAAAACATCGTCTCGAAAATCAAACGTATCGCTTTCGAGAAATAATGGGCCATCCCTCAATAATAACCTGGTGAAACAAATTTTTTTTTTTTTTCCTTTGTCTTTGAATCCTTTCGCGTCACGTAAAAAATATTCATAAAAATTGCAAGCAACTATGATACGTTTAGTAATTTAAATTATGACGAACCCTATCTNTTTTTTTTTTTTTTTTTTTTTTTTTTTTTTTTTTTTTTTTTTTTTTTTTTTGCTTTTGATAGGTACAACGTGTATATGACGACAAGAATAATTTTTATATGCTTACACGTCTGTTTTTACATTCGGAGGTGGATTCTTGCAATGGAAGCTTGTGCTTTTTGGAGTGGAGCTCACGTGTTTGCTCGTATTTTTCAGATGTTACTACTTGATCTATAATGTGGGAAAAAATTTCTATTTTTCATTCATATTGTTTTTTTATTTTTCATAAAACCATACGACTCTACCTCAAAATCGTAGAAATAAATACATTAGATGTGGGCATAGCGAATAGCACTAGAGCAACGCAAAATCTCGTCCTTTTCCTATAAAAGAGAAATTTAAATAAAGTCTTTTGAAGGATGACATGATTAACTTAATCTTCTTTCGAAACAATGTTAAACTTTGATGATTAATACAACGAAAGAATTCGTCATTGACAGTTTTATGTTGACTCTATGATTGAATTGACTCTAACACAAGTTACTTATTACAACGATTCAAACATATATTCATTCACGTTGAAAAAAATTTATTTCATGACTGTGATGTTTTTTTTACAATCATATGACTACATCTCAAACGATACTCGTAGATAATAAATAACGGATGATTGTTCTTGTTTTCAATGACAATTATTGCATAAAATTTTTAAAAAGTAGCGCTAAACTTGACGAAAAAATATCTAATTAATAATGTTGAATTCAAACCAAAGGTAAAATGTCAAATAGTAACCACATAATTTTTTTTTTAATTGCCGAGAAAAAAAGTGACTTAAATACTTTTATTTGTATGAAAATAATGACTTGTAAGTAAGTGTACTCAGCAAATCTTTTGAATGACAGTAAACTTGATTGTAAGTGTAAAGTCAAAATAAATAAGATACTTGTTACAAAAATGTAAAACAACAACTTATAATTTAAAAATTTAAAAAGTAAAAAAAAAAGAGAGAGAATTTTCCGCACAAGCTTGAGCCAATATACTCCGCAGCGTCCAAAAAGCCAAGAAAACCAAGAGAGAGAAAGAGAGAGAGACACAGAGAGGCAGAGGCGGAAACTCGCCCGCGAGCGCGTGAAAAGGCGAGGAGGCGTTAGGACGCGATCTCTTCATATCTCCGCGGTAATATCGAGCGGATGAGTCGGCGCAGCCTCCATATACACACGTAGACACGTACGGCTTTGCTCCCCCTTCTCTCTATTTATTTCTTGATGCTCTACTGGCACGTACATGTACACGTGTGTGTGTGTGTGCTTTTCCCCCGTCCGATGTATTCTTCGTGCAAAATTTAATATCGACTCTCACTGGCTTTATGAGACTGAATTTTTTTTCTCTCTATTTTGTGTTTATGGTGTATCTATTTGTTTTCTAAGTGATTTCGAGAGATTGAAAAAGAAATAAGAAGACAAAGGCGCGTATTTTTTTAATTTTACAATATTTGTAACTGTGCATACCTGAAACTTTTCAGAAACATGTGGAAGCACTTTATTATCTCTATATAAGCAGTTTGAAGTCTTTTGACTGAAAATTTTTTTTTCAAGTGACAGATTTTCTGTTGTGCAACTTTTTTAGCCTTTCAATGTCCTACGTTTACATCAAGAAGCAAATTACAAAAAAAGGGTTAAATTACACAGTAAAATTTTAATTGATACACAAAAGCCACCCGAAGTTATTTGAAACCATCTATGAACTTCAAAGCTATCGAAAATGATTAAATGACTTTCAAAGTAAATGGAAGTCATACAACATCCTCTAAAGTCTCTCAAAGATAATCAATGTCGTTGAATTTATTTCAAAGTTTTTCAAAGACTTCAAAAGTCATGATGAAAGTCAATTAGTCACTTCTGGAATCCAACAAAGTTTTTCTTTTATTTTTTTTATGTTTATAATGCGGATAACTTCAAAGACTTTCAGAATTTTTTTTCAATAACTTCGCAGCCCTTGCGAGCATGCAGGTACTTACCAGAACTTTTTTTTTAAGTAATACTTTGACGTTAAATTCGAAAAGCTTAATGTTTATTAAAATGTTTTTTTAAATAAAATCTTGTAGTTT
Source organism: Copidosoma floridanum (assembly GCF_000648655.2). Next base: position 55,166 of record NW_019379457.1, on the reverse strand, counting down.
GTTTAAAACTTGTAAAAATCCTTTGTCATAACGTTCAATAATATCAGCACGATTTTCTTAGTGTTACGCAAAATTTATGATATATTCATACAAATAGACAATTTAATGAAAGATACTTGTTATTATGTACGAAATTTACTTTCAAATAAAAAAAAGACTACCTTATTACCTGTACAATCCAGAGTATACCATTTGTTAAGCTTATTCTATCTTTTTATGAATCACTATTAAAATAACTGTAAATTTTATGCAAATTTAATGTAAAATATATGAAATATTTCATGATTTTGAACAATAAAAATATTTAACGCTAAAATCTAACGTAAAAATACAATTATAGCTTCATCATTTTTAATGTTTTTTTTTTTTTTAATGTTGGCGCAAGCACACAAAAAAAAATTTAATTATACGTCAAAAAATACGTCAAAAAATATCAAAAAAATATTGAATGATTCACTTATTAAAATTGAAAAAATAATGTAAATGTTCACAAGACTTCAGTAAAGTTACATGAAGTAGAAGGTTAAGCATTAAACTCAAAAAAATCGAAGATACTTAAGAATATTACTTACAGTATCTTACATTTTATAAATACAAACTAAACTATAGTAATATTGAAAGCTAAAGCTACATTGGGTTGAATACTTTTAGAGCAGTTTGTAAATCTTTTCAATTTTCTTCTTTGTTGCAAGTACAAACAGAAAAATACATCTCTAAGATTCTATAAAAAATAATATCGAAAAAGTACTTGCCAAAGTATAATGAAAAAAAAAAACAACACCAATTCCTGACAGCACAATTGCACAATTTATTCCGCTCATAAATTTCACTACTGTAGAAATAATAAAAATTTCTGTTTAAAAATTTTTATAAAATTGTGAAAAACTTTTTAAAAAAAAAAAAAAAAAAAAAAAAAAAAAAAAAAAAACGAAGCAACAAAAAAAATCATGTCCGTCGACTGCCCTATGTTTCCCGAGCGTGCGAGAAAAAAAAACCCCGTATCGGTAATTGCCGGGCTCCTTGACGCGCTCGAGCTCGCAAGCTGTTATTAAAGCTCGTAACTTCCGGGCTCGGAAGAAGGCGCGCATCGATCCTTGCCCCCTTTCGCTGCAAGTCCAATGACTTTCCGCGCACCCACGCACACACTTCCGTGCCCTCGCGCATCGATCAGTCGCCCAACGAGGGCTGGCGCTTTTTTTTCCCTTCGCCCCATCAAGTATCTCAAGGGCCGTCGGGCGATTTTACGGACGCGATTATCGTGGGTCGCTTTAATCGATTCCGAATGAGTTGAGACTTTCAGGGGAGTTTCTAAAAAACGAGTTCCACCCACTGTCACGTGGGGTTCAATCGATCCTCCGCATGTGTCGAAGAAATAATGAGGATCGAAGTTGCCTTGGAGAAACGAAAAAAATAGAGTCACCCGTCGAGACTCTATATTTTGAGGTCGTTGGGGCGACTGTGTATACGGCCCGAGTGTGTTTGCCCAGCACTTTCATTAGCCCTGCTCAAATTACTATGTAGTTCAAACGGTATATATTTATATACGTGTACACGTGGAAAGGGGTGGCAAATATCGACGATGGTTAAATAGCTGTTTACGGCAAAGTTCAATGAGAGGTTCGAGGATATTTTTGTGATGTTTGTTTATATTTTATTTTTATGAATGAAACAGGTCGGGCAACAAGTTATGCTTTGTGATTGAAGCAGTGAGAGGTGGGTGCAAAAAAATATATAGATTAATAATGTAAATATTTTTCTTGTTGCGCTTTCCGTTTACATGACAACGTCGAATTGGATGTCAATAATCAAAGAGATGATTGACACTTGATCGGTGGGTTGACACTTTATTCCGGACAATATTTTTCACGACACGATATCCAAACATGTAATACACGATCGTTGATATCTCTCATAGGTAAACAATTTTCGATCGCTTCCAAATAAAATATTTTTTCTGCAAACTAAGTGCTAACCATAATTGACTTTTGTTTGCATATAACAATGCAATACCAAGAACTTTTACTTATTTTTCTTTTTGAATTTTTTCTGGTAATAACTTCTGCTGATGAAAAAAAAACTTTTCCAATCCTGTGTGTCATAATTATTGGTAAAGAGTAACTTTCCTTTCCGACACAAGTAGAAAAAAATGTACTTGAAGAAGCATCCATACCAAAATAACCAAAAAAAAAAACCAAAAGATCGATATCAGAAAAACGTAGTTTCCCATATTATTTCCAAACTTATTCGCACCTACACGTTCTGCTTGAAGCCGCGCGACAGAAATCCACCATGTCAGCAGCAGGTATGGCCCATCCATCCATACAGCAACAAAAAAAAATAAAAAAAATAAAAAAAAATGTGGACAGACGAGCTGGACAGCTGGGATGGCATTATTGCTTTCCGCGAAGATTGGTGGGGCCCGCTGGACGTTACTTAACCTTGTGGAAATATTACGCTTTTTTGGTGAGGGGGGAAGGGAGTGTAGGGGGTGCAGAGAGAGTTGAAAACGAGACGGAGAAATTGGATGGCACGCGGGGAAGACGGGAGGGACGTAGGATCGCCGATGGACGGTGGAATGATTAATGTCGAGGAGACGTACTGCCGGCTATTGTCGAGGGATGAATGGGGATGCGGGTGCGTCGAGGAAAGGTATTTTTGGGCTCAAGAGAATGCGTCTGTGTGTGATGTTCTTTTTTTTTTTTTTTTTTTTTTTTTTGATGGATCAAAAAGTAAAAGTTTTGGTTGTGTGTTAAGTCAAACACATTGGTTGTAATTATAGGGGAGTTCTGTCAAGAGAATTTGGATCGAAGATTGGCTGGGAGATGATTATTTCGACAACAAACCAATAGCAATAAACAATCTCATATATGTACGTGAGGGCAAATAAAGGAGAAAGCATCGATAGTTCATCAAGTCTCACGCTGTATTGATGCAACATCGATAACGAAGTAAGGAGTTCATTTTTGTGGCTTACGTCACGGAGCTATTTTCGCTCATCGGGCTACCGAGAAAAGGCTTGTGCGCCAGCTGGCCCGCTTGAACGAGATAAGCTGGATGCTGTAAAGAGAAGGAAATGGAAATGGCCTTTTGGAAGAGAGAAGGTGAGCCGTTTGGTTGCATCACAGGGCTATTTTTGACTTTATGGTAATGGAGATTACTCAGAAACCAAATCCTGTTTATTGTCACTGCTGGCTGATTGGAGATGTAACTTTTGGATATATTTACATTGGGAAAATATCGATGGTTGGTCACTATATTCATACAACTCATTGAAATAGATTTTGTTTGTAACCTTCTTTTTTTTTTTTTTTTTTAATAATAAAATACTAATATTATTCAAATGACATTGACAAAACATAAATACGTAAGTAGAATATGTACCACGACCTGACAGATCTAGAAATGATGTGAAGCCTCATTTTCCTACAACTTGGCATTACTGTAGACTAAGTTTTACTATAGTATAATTATGTTTAGGTTTGGCAAAATTTACCCCAAAATTATACAGATATGACTAAACTGACACCCTGTCAGTGATATAAACTTTTGTACTGCATCATTTCTTTATCAGATGGTAACGTTCAGTTGTACAACTATTTGTTTCTATCTCTTTTTGTTTATTTATTTAGTTTTCGAGGTCAAAGCACCCGCGAATCATAAAAACTCCATCTCTTGGGCTACACGGACCGTCAACTCTTTTACCGAATAATTAAAGCTCAACAAAAGGTCGTACGGGAGAAAAAAAAATTACCCTATCCCACCAATTTAAAACAGCATCCAAATAGCCATTCAACCCTCAAACGTAGTCATTAAAATTGGAGCCCTCCCCCCTCTAAAAAAATCTACCCAGCGTCCTCTCCGAAAACTCGCATTACATCTGTTAATTAGACGAGCGCAATTTCCCCCGGCAATTTCCATCCACGCCCCCACCCATATTTATATACCAAGGCCTCGATCGATCCCGTACCACTTTCTGTGTATAGGTACGCGATAAATACACACACACACACACACAGAGCTATTTAGGCACAGTCGTTTTGTCATTAGCGTCTCCCTCCCTCTTATCCTGGCTGTTTCTGTCAGACTTGGCAATTCGAAATCTTGACGGTGTTTAATTTTCCCCGCAAACACGACTCGCCCGCGTGGTTTATTACACCAGGCTCTGAAATTTAATAGGTCGATACATCAGCGAGTTCCCCCGAGTTGCGCTACTTTTGTTTAGCGGTCGCTTCGAAAAATTGAAACTCGTTTGCGAGGCACTTTTCCTTTTATTTGGCTTGAAATTTATTTATTTATTTTTTTTCTTACAGAACGTTGAATTACGGAAGATATTGTGAATTAGCCCACAGAAACGTAATCGAATGGTATTAAGCACAAGTCATGCGTGTACGGGATTTAAAAGAGTAATCAAAGCTTTCTTCTAGAAATTAAAGTAGTGTAATGTCACAAAATTTTTATAAAACTTTTCTCATCGTGTCTAATTATTAGTGTGCTCTGAGACAATATTTTAAATAAACTCTGTTGCAAAATGCCAATATAAGTTACACACAAAAGCTGATAAATTCAATGTCTAATTATTCTACCTCGGTTCAGTCTTGACACACTCATTTGCGTACTCTCTAAGAAATTCAGTTTTTGCTAGAGTGGACGAGGTTAAGGATTAGGCATTTTAATCTCAAAATTGTTATTTTTTCTCATCACATGACAACGATAATTAATACGACCAAGATTTTACGTTTCACTCATTGGTCCACCTGTGATTATTGCAAGTATACTACTATCATTTTGTCACATGTTTATCCACTTCCTATTCTACCTTATGATTTTGTTACATGGTCTACAATTTTTTACCATACAATAGCTTGTTTGCTTGCAAGATCTATCCAAACTTGTTTAAATGTCTTGTTTTATTTCAATTTGGTTACAACTGTTTTTTTAAATTATACTTATAGATCTGTAATACTTCAATTTGGAGTAACACTTTTTGCGTATCCATGCGGAAATCGTCTTTACATCGCCTACATTTTTTATACAAAAAAAAAAAAAAAAAAAAAAAAAAAAAAAAAAATCAGTATGGAGAAATGGCAATTTTGGTGACGAGTCCCTTCCCTTTCCCAGCACCCTCTCTGCAACGAGCCAATGCACACAAATAAATAACAAACTCACGAATCATCTACGGAACGGCCTCAGGTGCACCCGAAATCATCAGCGCCCACGGCATCCATCCATCCTTACCTTCGCAGCCAGACCCCCTGGATTTATTTGGCGCGTCTGGCCGAGAGATCCCTATATTGACCTATGCGAGCCCGTTATTCGTAATACACATGCACTGCAGGTGTACGTAAACGAGAGAGAGAAAGGACGTGCGAGTTATGCTGTATGCGTGTACCTAACTATTAAAGGAGAGAGAGAGAAAGAGAAATGGCACGGGGAAGCGGACATGTGTACGACAAATCCTTCGGGATTATAGGGGCATCGAGAAAGGAAGCGCACGGTGCACATGCCTGAGAGCGCGTGAGCCAATGCTGAAATATATACGATCGTCCGAATGTATATGGGCATAGAAAAGGGATGTGGGTGAGCAAGTACGCGAGTACCATGGAGCTCGGCGGGGTGTACGTACACAGAAAGGCAATCTCGATGGATGCTTGTGAACCTTTATATGCAACTTTTTTTTTAAAGCTGCACTTTGTGTGTGTCGATTTTAGGGTTACGTGTAATGCAAAAAACACTCGCGGATGCATATTGAGAATTCAACAATTTCATTGCAATGGATGCAAAAACAGTTTTTAAATGTAGCTTGAATTTTTCTCTATCGATTGGCAAAGGTTTTTATTTACTCATTTGGCGCAGCAGTGGGACAACATCAATTGGAATGGACAGAAATAGTCGTACACTAGGGTACGATAATACCAATAAGTCATTTAAAACAGATGGTGTTTCAGATTGTGTGTGCCCTTACATAAACCATTTACTTGTATAAACTTAGGTTGACAGTCACCTCAACATCTTAGATTTTTCGGTATGTACAATTAAGTTTTGTTTTTAGTAGTAAACTGTGAAACCTTTGAAACGTGTGTCGTAATATCTATAACTTTAGTAAGGAGACATAATTTCTTACTTTTAATGCATGGCCCACTGTAGGAACTAGAAAAAATTTGTATCAGGGTTATTGTACATTATTTGATGCTGCACACCTCGTTACTACAATATTTCATCAAACAAACGTATCATTAACGAAATCATGAAAGATGCTCCAGACGTATAATTCTACCCCGGACAGTGAAAAACACGTCTGTCTTGGTGCCTCACCAACATGCCCAGCTTCAACAAGCTACAACAGTGCAAGCCCTACACCACAAAGCCCCTGGCAAGTTCAACGTCGTTTAATTAACCTCAATTAATTTCTCATTAAGTTGGACAACTAGCAATTAGATGCGTTTTACGCCGAGATAGATGTTGCTATTTTGACCCGACCAAAGGGGTTAGTTTGGCCAACTCGTTAAACGCGTCCTCTACGGAGTTTAATACATACAACCCCGGCCTCTCTTCTTCTTCCTCCCTCGCCGCGCTGCCTCTCGCCCTAGTCTACCCCACCCCCTCTGAGGAATTTCATTATTTACGAGTAATTACGTTTTTTCGTCATTCCAAGCTTTTTTTGATACTGTTATTGAAGGTATACAATGAAGCGCAAAATGATTGTTGATTGAGCAAACTTTTTTATTTTTTATTTAAATACGATGCTTCAAAAACAAAAATTTCAATTTCTTGTAACACTCCAATATCAAATCTTAGCCTGAATAGAATTAGCTGCAGGTGATATTTTTTCCCTCAAGCTAGTACCTATACACTTCCCAAACTTATTTCCGCCCTGTTTCCACGCTTAAATAAAAAGGAAGAAAAAAGTATCCCTCGATTCTCTAATTAAAATTCCTCAGCTCCTTCCCTCGGATTTCAAGGTCGCAGACAAAGTCCCTGCGAGCGAGCAAACACGAGTCTTTCGTCTCTTTTCCTTCTTTTTCTCCAAATAGAATTAATATCTCATCGAAGCTCTCCGGTCACGAAAACGTGCGGATGACACGCGACCAAGAGACACATGGAGTCGCGCAAGCGCGATGGCTTTGGCTTCTTTTATCTTTCCGTGTTCGGTCTTTCGGATTGGAATTGAATCGCAAGCGCACGTGCGCGAAGAAAAACAATTGGCTTCGTGTCTTCGTCTTGTGTGTATATATACATATATGTACGTACCTTCGTACACTTTCCTTACGACAAAAAATGCAGGACACAGGGTTACTTCCTTCCACTTCTCTTATTTTTTTTATCCACACGTTTTACACACTTGTCTTTTTCAGTATGTGTGCTCATGTGGATGTCTTATTGTCATTTTTTGGGAGATTTAATATACAGTCAATAGATTTTTTTCGATTGATAAACAGTGTGAATTAACAAGAATACTTTGGACAACAAAAAATTTGATCAAAGTAAGTTGTATATCTAAAAAATATACATAAAAATGAATTGTCCTATGAAAGTTGTACCACTGATTTTGGACTTACTTGTTTGCATTTATGTTTTTCAACACCAAATTTCCTAAACAAACGAACATAACCTATAAACATGACCATCGAAACATATCATTAAAATCATTATCATCTGTACATAAATTTGCGAGAGAACCTAATATTACGAACTCCTCTGAATTGATCGCGTATCAAGGCATTTACCTTATTTACGATTAGGCAGTACTCTTACACAAATACGTTCAAGGCCATAAACATAAAGTTGTAGGTTATGTAACGATAAAGTAAAAAACTTCTAGCAGTTTTTGCAGACTTAACCAAATAAATCGAGGAATTTTCGAGTAATATCGATTTCGGCTCATCTACCCCTATCGCAATTGTCTAAAGTATAAATACAGTACCTTTGGTTTTAGTTTCTTATTGCTCCAAAGTAACCCAACATTTTCAAGTTAATGATAGACGAAGAGAACAGTCAATGTCCATTAAAAATATTGTAAAATTTATAAATGAATCTTTTAATTTACAAAGTATTTGTATTAGAATGAATTCAGTATTTTTATAATTCCTAACTTCAGTGTATCCAACAATTGTAAATTTTTTCAATCGAATGAAGAAACATGAACTTTTTTTTTAAAATATTACAAAAAAAAGTCTTTAATCACAAAATCACCAAGATCCATTCCAGCCGATAACCCATCGTGTACACGCAAGTGCAATCTCATCCCGAGAATAGACAGCGAGAACAAAGCAATACCCGATAACCTGATTCTCAAAACAATCGGGAGAATATCGAGCAGTTCGCAACAAACCTCTCGAGAACATCTGCTCCCCCGGCCTTATCGCTACCACTACTAATACTACACGCTGCTACAACTACCGTTTCGCCCGTCTTATTCGTTTCCTTTTTGTCACCTCTTTCTTTAAATAAAAGAAAAAAAAAAAAAAAAAGAGTCGTCACAACCGAGCTTGCGACTTGCAGCTCGTAATACTGCACATGTTGGCACACGTGTCGCTCTTGCGTATATATACGTATAAAGTCTCTCCAATAGTTTTTCCAGGGAAATCCGACAGCACTTCATTCGACGACTACTACCGCTGGCGCTTATTTTGCCTGCAACTCGCGCCACCCTTCCCCCCACCCCCTCTTTCACCCTCGAGGAACATCTGACGCTAGAAAACTCCCAAGTTGCTTGGCTCATAATTCCTTTCACGTCTTTGTGTGTGTGAGTATTTGAATGGATGGGTAAGACGGTGTGGAATTGAGATTTCATTCCGAGAAAATCTTTTGGACGATTTCGAGGCATAGGCAATTTGACATTTCCAACGTTGAATATGGCTAGTAATTGCAAGGGCTTACGTTTTTTGGTTGGTGCCAATTGTTTTTTTTTTATTTTTTATTTTTTTTATTAAAATTTTTTTTTTCATACTCCAGAAGATCTTGGCAAGTGTTTCAATCACAAATAAAATCACTACCGATTTTATGATCTCTAAAAAATTCGTACATGAATATGGATTTTATGGATGATCCCAATTATGCAAAAAAAACTTGGTTATATACCACGTGATCCGGATTTTCATGCAAATTTTTAAAATCTGAATAGGAAGCACTCGAATAATCTATTTATTTGAACAAAAACATCGATTGAATGAGATAGAGGATGCCGTGATTGGATGGAGTGAAAAGTGATGCGTTTATCTCGGCGATTTGAAAAAATAAAAAATGTTAAAAGTTGAGATATGAATGATGAAAAAGTTCGTAGAAGCTATTTTTAATAACCTAATCAAAAGTGACTATACTTTTGATTACGAAAATTTAAAAAAAAAATCATTTAAAAAAAAATACGCATGAATAAAAAGTTATTTTAAAAGACTTGCTAATCTCAAAAAAAAAAAAGAAAAAAATTTCAATTAGACAAAATAAAGTCGAAAGCTATACTTAAATTTAACATAAAAACATTTAATTAAAGATGAATAACACTCTTCCGTCATGATTCAGTTCCACACAAATTTCACAACTCTCAAGCTCCTCGACCCAAACCACGGAGCCCTAAAAAGTTGAAGCAATTAGAAGTGGAAAAAAAAACCAGGACGAAAAAACGCTATCTCTGCTAGAAGAAGAAGCCGGAAGGGACGGCTTTCAAGCCGACTTGTGTATACATATATCGAACATTCGTAAAGAGGGGGGGGGGGGCGAACAGCTTGAGGTCGGAGTAATATTTGCGCAGACAGGCGCGGAAATTACCCGTCCAATTGAATCGCAAACAAAATGAAAATTTGTTCGGGAGAGTTTTGATTGTACAAAGGAGAGAGAGGGGGGTTCCCTCTCTGCTTTTCTTTCCCAAGAAAAAGGGGTGGGGGAAAGAAATAAGAGGAAGATGTATAATGGGAGCAAGAAGTGGGAAAGAAATGGTGGAAGGACCAAGGGGGGAACGGGGAAAGAGTTACGGAGAGTGATATAAAGCAGAGTTTGAGAAAACATAATGAGGGTGGAGACTTACTACTACTGCCGGGAGAAATGAGCGGAATGTAAAATAGATGCTGCAGCTATGGCTGCGCAGTAGGCACGTGTATGTTTATTGTAATAAAATTATTAAAGTAAAAAAATACAGGTACTCGGTGCTTGTGAGATCGTTTATTTGCAACGTTTTCTTAACTTTGTGAATCTAAAAACCTAACCTCCAGATTTTCACGCATTATCCAATTGTCCTCTAGTATTGAAAACTAACCTCAAAACGGACGAACAAACAAGAATCGAAGCTTTGTACTTTCTAGGAACCTATTCGATGTTTTTCTTCTCCAACCATCCATTCTTAGAACGAATGGGGGTAATAAAGCAAGTGCCGCGCGCGTTTATAAGCGTTTCGACGAAGCGAGCAGCCAAGCTAACTGACTTGGCACCGCCTACGCTTAGCATATAGCTCCCAACGATGCGGCAGACCTGATAAATATTGCGACTCGCTGTTTATCAAGTAGCGGCAGAACTGGAAGAGAAATATAAGGGGAGGACTTCTTCTCCACCTACTCTCTCTATCTTTTGCATTCGAGGCCGAATATCGACGATCTCAGCGGCGTTCGATGAAAATAAACCCAATTGTCGTCTATAATGAACTTGAGTAGTTCAATTTATAGACTAGCATTTTAACTTTGATTTGTAAAGTATAATATGGTTAGTAACTTAATTAGCAATGATAACAATAGGACTATAAAATACGGAAATGACATTTACAGAGTATATTAAAATACGTAACAAGAAATTATACAGCAAAAAAATTTACTGAACTCTATTTATACTAATAATATTTTTTAATGAGTATAATGTATCATATTTAAGATGAGTCTTCACTTACTCTTTGCAATATGGAAGTCCTACGAATATTTGGATTAATCAAAATATTTTAAATATTTTTCAACACTTTTAGTAAAGAATTCTAATGCAAAGACTTTTGTAAAAGTACGTCTTTCATCCTCACAATGTTTCAACGCAATATTATTATTGTTGGTTTGGATTCATATTGCATTTTTTCTGTTACCCTTGGTAGTACTAAATAAATGTAAAAGCATTTCGAAAGTAAAAAGCTCGTTTTTATTTCAATCAAAGTTACCACCTGGATTGGAAGACATCAACGCAATCATCTACATCCTCGTGGTATCCTCATACCTAGCCATGTCCTCGAATATTTACGGTTTTCATTCCTCGAAGGAAATCGATCCATTGCGTCTTCTTATTTTCTTTGTCTGGCCGCATACCCGTACACATACGCGCAGGTACGTTTTAACAACAGCTTGGGCACGAAATTGTGCGTACGTTACGGGAACGACTTGATGTATTGGCCGGAACGCGAGATGAAGTCTGGGATGATTGGATTCCATCCGCGATCTGTTTTGCGAGGAAAGGGCATTTCCGTGCCGGCGTTATTTATCTGTCTGCAATTTTCGTACGGATGCTGTAGTCCACTGCTGTTCGTGGCTCTGATGTACGACCAATCTGTACGTGGGTCCCCGGTTAAATGAACGTAATAAAGGCGGAAATTCGCGATACAGAGATTTCGAACAGAAAACAATCTGATGCGGGCACTAAGCACCTCTGACGCACATTGACAAAACTGGTTCTCCTTTAGTTAATATACAAAAGATAGTTTAAGGGATCCCTACAATAGACAGTGAAATGAAAAAAAAAAGTTTGAGATTTACTAATTTCTTCTCTTGTAAAGTGAAAAATAGCCCACAGAAAAAACTGCGGTATCAATTTGGTTGGATAAAATATCTGAATCATACGTATCATGACTGTAAGTTGAATGTAATTTTTTTAACCCTTGCTGTCTCACCGTACAGTCTTATATCACTTGCGTTATAGATATCACTCTTGTACAGACTTACAATTGGTTTTGCAATGCTACTTCTTACATGATGACAAACACTACTTTCAATGCAAATACAGTCGACATCGAGCATTGGAGACAAGTTCAAAAATCCATACGCATATAAAACGAAATTCCTCCATCTCCACAGAAGCCACAGAACTCCCGTGTACGTATATCTCCCCCTCATAGCCGTCCGTATCGCTTCCCGGCCTCGATACACACGTGGAATCTGATTCTCAAACGCCCGAGTCCCCCAGCCGATCGATCGATGGCCCGCATATTCTCTCCTCGGCAGTACAGTGCAGTCGAGACAGGGAGGAGGAGGAGGAGGAGCAACTCACGAGCGACGACAAGCTCATTCAGGTCATTTCCATCAGGTGTAAAGGAGATAGAAACAGTAGGTGGAAGCAAGAGAGAGAGAGAGAGATCGGATGGAACAAAAGGGTGGAGATAGAGGGCTCCCCGTCTGTCTGCTCGTGGAAGCGCGCAGTCAGATTAGAAGTCGGCAATCAAGCCCATTATACACTCCGCTGAGTCGGTGCTGCGTGACCGTCCACTATGCTGCATGGTACTGGCCACTCTTTGGTCTCCTCCCCCGCCCTGTTGGGTTGTGCGTTTCTGTCCTTCTCCTCGGCGTTGGTCTGACCTTTCTCCCTCTCTCTCTCTTTGAACACTGCCAGAATTGTCGCTAGCTTGATGAAAGTGTCCGACTTCCTCTCTCTCTTTCTTTCCCTCTGTGTGTGGTACTGTCGTCGTGTTGCTGACAAGTTGATTTTCCATTACCACCATGCCTCCATGTGGAAGAGAGGGGCTAATTAGGAAAAACTAATTCCTGGGCTGTTGCTCTTTTTTTGGGGGGGGGTTCAGCAATTAATGTATGAGGATCAAAATTGTTAATTGGATGTACTTTAACAAGTTCGGGGAATGTATGAAAATTTTTTAATCGAGTTGCATATTTTTTTTATTTTTTTAGTTCTCAATCGAGGTCGATGAATTGAGTTTCAAAATTTTCGATTTAAATTCACTTGAGATTTCAGAAATGAGTAATGAAATCAAGATTTGAGGATGAAGCGATGAATCGAGACAGTTCAGCAAATCCGTTATTTATTACAATCAACATCATTAATACGGAGATTTCTTAAGAATTTAATTAATAATTAAAAGAGATTTAATATGAGTTTCCTTTAGGTGTCAGTCTGATCAATAGTGACTTTTATCAACGCAGATAATAAGTTGAAGAAATTTTTTTTTTTTTTTTATGCAATCTGGTTTTTGAAACCTCTGATTTCGGCAGTAAGCTCAAGCTTTGTGTAGCTTTAATCTTCTATACATATCATATCAACCTTACATTTGGTAAAAAAAAAAAAAATAAATTAACCTCGATACGAAGAGCGCCTATCCGGTATACGTTGGCGTCGTCACTGACACGCCACGCTTCATCACTTTAATAATTTAAGGAGTGCTCGAGAAAAGAACTTCGTGGAACTACGCAGAGATGGTGAGCTCGATCGGCTGGCTGTTTACCACTGAACCTTTTGAAACAGCAAGCCCTCGTTTTGACAGCACAAACATCGCCCTCACGCTCTTTCGGAAAAATATAAAGTCGCACTTTATGCGTTCGTCACGTGAAAATAATTGCATGAAAAATTTCTCTCAACTGCTTCCTTACCTACAGTGTTACTTGTTCAACGGTTACAGGAAAGAGCGTTTTTCACATCTTTAGGCACCACACACGTGCCTTGGCATACTTTTCAGCATCGCGTGTCTTCTGCCGTAAATGGATGCTACCTATACGTTTGAGCTTCGAATGGTAAATATACTCTCACGTGTTCCGTCTTTTACACGCTTGCGTGCACTCGTTCGCGACTGCGCTTGAATTGTTTGCACAGTTTCTTTGTTCAAGTCATTACGTTTACTTCTCTTACTTTACGTTGTGCTTGATGTAATGACATTTAGGTGACGACGTGTGTGTGTTTTTTTTCTTTCAAAAAATAAAAAAATTACGATCCGTCAACACAGACCAGGTATTTTTAATGAAAATATTTTAATTCTAAAAATTAATATACAAAGGTTGCTTCGTATTTGCATGTTATTGAAGTTTGTGTTTTCCGATATCTGGTGATGCATCCCAAATGCAAAATGAAGTTTACCATTTTCAAATTACAAGTGAGCACAATATTCGAATCAGAGTCTTAATATTCAAAAGGAAAAGCCAATGAAACTTTTCTCAATTGATTAAAAAAAAATAAAAGAATATCGCATCGGTCAAATAAAGAGAATGTAGAATAAGTTTTTCTTTGATATACCTAACCTATATGAGTCTAAAAATCAGTTAAACTTACTTCAACTTTTTTGATTACTTAAATAATTCTTTTTAAAGTGATAGTAGGATAACATTAGAAGTTGATACTAGTTCCTCGACGATTTACTTTGTGCACATTCCAAGTCCATAGAATCTCACGTAACGCTGTGCAGAAACAAGAATTTTACATCAAAATGACTGTAAAAATGACCCCAAATAAAAAGAAAAGTTATTCCAAATCTCGGTAGAGTTTGCTGCAATATCTTATTCTTTGTCTCAGTCTGACATTTCTTTCAATGAAGTATGATAGTTACGAGTTCTCAAAATTATAATTATTTTTCAAAATTTAACTTAACCATTGCTGCACATTTTTAAATGACGCTAAAAATAGTGTTAATCTCAAAAAAACCGTTATAGTCGACTAAACAAAAAGTGGTTAGAATCGCTCACTTTTTTTAAGCAATAGGCTTATTTATGCTCTTACAAAACCTAAAATAGATCAAAGCTTCGAGTAAAAAAGTCAGACCATACGGTTGCACGAGACATAAGGCCCACTTACTCTCATTTCGGCCTCTCTTTCTTTTTTCACAAGTCTTCTCTTCTTGAAAAGTAAGAGGGTAAGGAAGAAAAGGAGAAGAACAGTTCAAAGGGCCTTGAGTCAAGATGACGACAACGGATCTACGTGCGGAAAAAAAGAGTAGCAAATTACGCTCCCCAGCTTCTGGAGGATCATCAAATTAGCACCAGAGTCTGTCGTTAAGGGTGAGCAGATTTTCCTTCCTCTTTCTCTCTCACGTTCACTCCCATGCATAGGTAGATGGCCTTTTTCCCTCTAGTGCAACTGATTCTGCGAAATTATGCCGAGCTCCAACTTCCTTTTCACTACCACTATCAACAAGACTCCTTGTTTTTGGTGTGTGCATGCGAATAAATTTTTTAACTGTAGAGAAATTCCTTTTTGCTTTTGCATACGTATGCCAGATGTTCTTATTTGGGATGAGGTAACAACGATGTCGATACTCGAGAAACCTGAAAATCTGCATCCTTGAATGATTTGGTTTCCGTAAGCCGTTTAGTAAGACGTGCACCTGTAGTAATAGTTGGCACATCATCTGGATGGGAAAAATGATTTATATATATCAAAGGTAGTCCCAAAGGATTAGAACTATTGAGTTTAAGATAACTATGACTCTTGGGAGTCAATAGAATTCTGTTTAGTTCAAACCTATCATAGTATGTGAGACGTATACGATTTTCATCGATCTCATCGTCTCGCTTAACTTTAATGTAACCAACTTGAATATCTGGAACAGCATTTGTGAACAGCAAACGTGAGTTTTTATTGCTTCTTTGAAGTATAGATGAGAAAAATTCCTCGCAGATATTTGATTTTTTGTTATTTTTATGATATCTTACAAACATCTTACCAAAACAGCTCATTTACAAAGATCCAGAATAAATGCAAGCTTTAATTTTTTATCTTCAATTACTTTTAGCAAAACAAAAGCTGAAAGTTTAATGTTTGAACAGCTGTTTTAAGCATCCAAGTGGGAAAAAAGTAATTAAAAGTATACTAGACTTCCTTTTTTTTCTGGATATTGATTGGTATCAATTTTACTGACTACTAAGGTACTGTTAGTGTTTTAGTTACAGGCAATTTGTGTCAGTTGTGTAACTGTAAAACTCTAACTGACTTTAAAATTATTTTACGATTTTAAGTTAGGATATTTTCGAAAAATTTTTGTCATCTACATTGTTGTATAGGTCTTGTCTTACTAGTAATGACAGCAGGTTTTATTTATGTGATGGTTTCTTCTAATGTAAACAGAACTTATAAGAAATGGAAATTATTTCAGAAAAGCATAAGGATCTAAATTTTTCAAATTTTGGCGTTAATTTGCCAAAGTTAGAGATATAATATGGAAACTTTTTAAAGTCCAAATCGACCATTTACAGTAGTCTCGTGACCTCAAGCTGTTGTACATCTCGTTTTTGTCAACGTAGTATTGATTTGGTTGATCAACGTCAACTTAGTGAATTTCAGTAACATAAATAATTGTATCAACTAATAGCAATCGCCCAAAACCAAAATACATGTTTTCACATGGGTACATGGACGACGAATAATAATAACATGGCTACCACGAAGTCTCCATTGATTTACAGTTGCATAACGAAAATAGAAGAACCACGTGAAGTGGCACTTCTGACAGACAAAAATCTGCCTCATATATTGTCAACAAAACATTATCCAACTTTAATTTTAACAATAATATATGTTTATACACACGCAAGTACACACGCATGTATATGTATCGTACAAGTATCTCATAATTTTTGGGCCAATATTTTTAATCAAAAAAATAATAAAATAGACAAAGGTATAAAATAAATTTTGGTCAGACGTTTGTATAAAAATACGTGCAGATGTGCACAAAATATTTACGTATACAGACAGATAAACTTTAATGTATGTACAATAATCTTTATAATTCGAACGTTCAATGATTATAGAAATATTTATATTGTCTGACAGCCTACAAGCTATCATATTTAGGTGCACAAATATCTTGTCCGAAAGTTCCATCTTTTGACGTAGTTTAATAAAAAATTTAATAATTTTTATACGATTATCATTTTCGAGCGATTTTCTGTCAACTTTTTGATCTGTTACATAATTTTTATGGTAATAAGCGTTGTTATTACAAAATGGGTGGTTAAAAAAGGTTTCTTCAATAAAGTACAAGTTACTGCATTATTTTTATTTTCCAGAAATTCAACTTGAGTTAAAAATCACATTTTTTAGTGAGAATAATGAATAATAATGAGTAGCATAGTGCACTTCCTAGCAGAATGAGTGAGAATCATCAAATTTGTACTTGAGTCTATTTTTGAGGGTAAGATAATTTTTTACCCGTCCCTCCAGCGTTTTTTCTTACATAGGTAATAGCTTAGTTTCTCTCTTATGCATCCACTTTTGCAAAATTATGCTGAGCTGCAGCTGTTTTTCACCACCACCATCAACGAGACTTGCTATTTTTCTTGTGTGCATCAAAAGTATTTCTGTAACCTTTAGAAAAAATTTTTTTTTGCATGTATGTGTCTCCTAGGTTCTCGTAATTGACAGAAAACAAAAGTAGGGAAACTGTTCAAATCGTTTGCACGATTTCAATTACTTCAATCTTAATATCAATAAATAAATTATTATCAAGTCATTATCACCAACGTTTTGCATATAGTTGTGTTTAAGTACATTATAAGCACAATAGTGATAAATAGTAGATATTGTTAATTATTAACTTTCTAAGTCAACTTCATCAGTTAAAACATAAGTAAATGATATACTACAACTGTAAATCTTTTCAACAACGTATATTTCATATTATTAAAAAACTTTTTTAGGACTGATAGACTTTAAACTCTTTTTCATACAAAACTGTAACATCATTTCTCCAGTCTTCTTTAATCATGTCACTACCCTTCTCACCAATCATAATTGTCGGTGCATAGGTATTACCTCGTGTTACAACAGGCATAATAGAAGCATCAATGACTCGCAAATTTTTGATACCTTTTACTTTCAATTCTGAATTAACAACCGCTTCCACATCTGATTCAGGTCCCATTTTACAAGTACCAACTAAATGACCAATGGAACCAGTATATTTTCTAGCTAAACACTCATAATATTCATCGGTGTCATACTTCCATTGGTCACAGAGTGGCGTCGGTACTACAGAAATCTGAAAACCTGCATCCTTGAATGCTTTGGTTTCCGTGAGCCGTTTAGTAAGACGTGCGCCTGTAGTAATTGTTGGTACATCATCTGGATGGGAAAAATAATTCAGATGTATCAGAGGTGGCCCCAAAGGATCAGAACTATTGAGTTTAAGATAACCACGACTCTTGGGAGTCAATAAAAGTGTTGTAAGTCGGAACCCATCATAGTACGGAAGGAGAAAACGATCTTCATTTATCTCATCGTCTCGTTTAACTTTAATGTAACCAACTTGAATATCTGGAACGTTAA
This sequence comes from Copidosoma floridanum, assembly GCF_000648655.2. Next base: position 36,953 of record NW_019379457.1, on the reverse strand, counting down.
AACGTTTCTCAAAGTTGGTTTTTAAAAAGGCAATATTGTCCATAAAAGTATTAACGGCTAGAGGACCCCGATGGTTTGTCAACCAACGAAGAAGATCACTGTAGACAGTATTAATACCGAACGGCACAGTCTTGTTAACCACCTTCACCATCAACGGAGTAATGGATACGTGGTTGTGTAGATTTTTTCCTACTGGTAAATTCTGAATGACTTCGATTTTTGATTCTCTAAGGTTATCTGATGGTCCTATTCCTGATAGCATCAAAAGTTTTGGAGAATCAATAGCACCTGCTGAAAGAATTACTTCCTTACTGGCATATGCTTTTCTAGTTTCTGCGATACCATTTGTGTTGTATTCAACACCGATAGCCTTTTTCGTCTGCGGATCTATGATAATTTTAGTAACTGCAGAATTGGTTCGAACAACGAGATTTTTTCGATTAGCCCGGATTGGTCTGAGATAGGCACTGTTAGCACTTGAACGAGAACCATAATAAGTGCTGTACTGCATCCTTGATGTTCCAAAATTGTTACCCGAATTGTAGTCAATTTCTTTCAATCCAAGTTCTTTCCAACCATTCATTATGACTCTGGCATTAGGATCGTAGCTTTCTGCTCCAGATATACTCTGATAACCTGTACGTCCATGCAATGAAGGATTTTGGTCGAAAACCTATTGGAAAAGTAACTTTTTATACAGATGTGTGAAGCAAAATGTTTTAAAATGAGGAATCGTAATATACCCTAGGGATTCTGAAGTCCTCTAACTTTTTAAAGTATTCTAAAGTTTTAGTCCAACCCCAGCCTTTATTACCAAGTAGCTCCCAATTGTCGTAGTCCCATCGATTGCCGCGAACAAAATGTGAGCTGTAAAAGTTGCTGGATCCACCTAAAACTCGTCCTCGTGGCAAATCGCACGGCTCGCCATTGCACATTGTAGGATCTGGTTGAGAGGTATAATTAAAATCAAGAGACGATCCAGACATTAAAGTGTGAAGACCTGGAACTCCCGTTATAAGGGGTTCTTCGTCACCAGCTTCTAATAGCAATACCTACAAATTTTTTATTTTTGCAGTACAAATGAAAGAAACAACCTACTGAAATTATTTTATGGTAAAAGTCAAATTACTCGTACTTTTTAATTAAATAGTCTTATTTGATGATTAAAATACTTATTTTTTCAAGTCATTAAAAAGCTTTGATCACCATACTGATAATTTGTTTTCAGATGCTCAGTTATTTAAATAAAAAAATCTCAACAACTCACCTTCCAACTGGGGTCTTCGCTTAACCGATTAGCCACTACACAGCCTGCACTACCACCGCCAACGATAACGAAATCGAACATGCCATCCCCATTATCAGGATTTAAATCATTGAATGCACTGTCGTAAGAAGAACTTAGATAATAAGTTAGAAAATTTAAAAAAGTTAGAGCCGCTGCGTTGCAGTTGTTGGACGCGCAGACTGCCTCATTATTCCCAGGTAACCACACCATCTTGTCCTTTGTGAGCGATGTGTTTGCGTGAGTTTAAAAATTTTAACCAAGTAACATACCCACTACGAGTGACAAACTGACAAGAAAGAAGGTTGCATGCGAGTTTTTATTACTTAATGCGAAATATAGATAAAGAGAATCCGTCACGCACGGCTGGTTTCGTTTTTTTTATATAACTATGTTGAAACGTCTTACGCACAGAGGTTTTGTAGAGATTCAGTATACAAGCAAGTATCAATTTACTTTTCAATATTGACTGACGTTTAAAAAGCAATAACTACGAGTTGCATCTTTTATTAGCTGTTTTATGCAATTGAGGTGAGAAAAAACTAATAGACATGTATTTTACGTGTTCTCTTTTTTATGTATTCATTTGCAGTCAATTTTTACTGACTACAAAGTATTTAGTAATGTAAAACGATATCCTAAATTTACAAAATTAGATCTCTTGTAGAAATCTTAAAATCTTAAAAATTAAGTATAAAATTGATGCATCACCGTTAATTGAAGGTATTTTCTTAAATTTTTTGTCATACACATCGCTTTATGGAGCTTGTCTCACTCATAAGTACGTGTGTTTGTTTTAAAAGGAAATAAGCACTTTCTAATCACGGAATAGTTGAATTAAATATAAAGGTAACTTATTTTGGGGCTGGACATTTTTTTATACAAACCCAACATCGAATTGTTTAAAAAACTACTGTTAATTTTCATAAGTTGGTGATATTCCATGAAAATTGCCGATAAACATCATTGATGGTTCACAGTAGTCTTGTTGCATTAGTTGGCCGTAGATTTTTTTTTGCTAACGTAGTTTTAATTGTTTTTCTACTTGATTAATTTTACTGAATTTAGCAATTATATAGATTGAAAGCAGTTATAAACATTTGAAACTTACATTTTTCTTATCAAGTACTGTCAAGAATACAGGATAACTATACTGCGAAATATTCATTGATTTACGAGTTGTAACGACAAAGCGCCGTGTGAGAGGTCCCAAGACTCCTGACAGAAGCAAAGCGGTCTTATATTCTCATACATGTGATTAACGAATCATTATATCTCATTTTAACAATAATCAATGTTCATTATTCATAATTAAGATTTATTAAAACGAAATTGTAATATTACTTAAGAAGTTACATTGATAAGAGCCGAACTGCACACGTTGGAAATATTTCTACAACCGCTGAACATAAAATTAAAAGATTTTTTCCTTAATACGTATCTATAACATTTTCTAAATCTGTGTTGTGGTACTGTGTACATAAGAGTCCATACTTTTGTAGTTAATAGTACTTCACTAAAACTAATATTGTACCTTTCTTACTTGATTTAGTCTTTTATACCAATAATTAATATTATACATCTACATATTGGCAAAACAATTCAGGGTTACTCAAACCAGAAATGTGTATGTGATTTCGCATCTGTGAGAGGTCTTAAGATCCTACACACTGTTTTTTTTTTTTTTTTTTTTTTTTTGAGTCATTTTATTACTTTAAGAAATTATGTAAAAACAATGTAAAGAATATGAATGATAAAACTACTGGCCATAAAAGAAATAGTTGAATCAAAGAAAAGTTATAAGAAATTTTAACTTGTATGGTGTGTACCTACACAAGGTACTACTGTATCTATACACTAGGCAGCAGGTACCAGTTGAATTACTATAAATAAAGTGTATGAAAGGTGGTCGTATATAGAGACTCCGGAAATAGAAGAAACTCGATCACTTTGAGCTCGTACGACTTATTCCAAAAAAATGTAATGATCAACGCCCACTGCAGTAAGACTAAAAGCGATAATCGCATCAACAAGCGTCCATATCTATATATACACGAGCCAGTGCTGTGACCATGCACTAAGTGAAGTTGAATGAGGAAAGCATGTTGGTAGATTCAGATTTGTTGATTTTTACGAAATACCTCCTGAACCCAGAGTCAACGATGTTATCTTGGCTTTAAAAACATTGATTTTACGTATCACACAAACATATCCACGACTAAGTAACTTCAATCGAAGTTGGGTGAAATGACCAACGGTAAAGATACGTTTAACAGCCAAGTCAGAGAGAATTTATTTCAACAGCCTCAGATTTTGATTTCGTTTGCAATATTAAAGTTAGTCGTCAACTGTCAGTTCAAAAATAACTATTTCAAACCTAATAAATGCACTGAAGACGACTTCAAAAGATTCATCCAAACCACTAAATTTATGTTCCATAAAATTAAAAGTAATCATGAAAGAAGAGAAAACGTTTACAAATAACTTTAGTATTATAAACATTTTTATTAATTAATGAGTTTACTTTCTAAACCGTTCGAGCACCGGTGCAAATTTTCTTACTTAGGGCGCAGAAAATGTCTAAAGGTTAAAAAAAACGTCCACTGGAGCAAAAATTACTTATCAGTGATATTCCATTCTTTTTTAATCATGTCACTACCTTTTTCTCCAATCATAATAGTCGGTGCATAGGTATTACCTCGTAATACAATAGGCATGATAGAAGCATCAATGACTCGCAAATTTTTGATACCTTTTACTTTCAATTCTGAATTAACAACCGCTTCCACATCTGATTCAGGTCCCATTTTACAAGTACCAACTAAATGACCAATGGAACCAGTATATTTTCTAGCTAAACACTCATAATATTCATCGGTGTCATACTTCCATTGGTCACAGAGTGGCGTCGGTACTACAGAAATCTGAAAACCTGCATCCTTGAATGCTTTGGTTTCCGTGAGCCGTTTAGTAAGACGTGCGCCTGTAGTAATTGTTGGTACATCATCTGGATGGGAAAAATAATTCAGATGTATCAGAGGTGGCCCCAAAGGATCAGAACTATTGAGTTTAAGATAACCACGACTCTTGGGAGTCAATAAAAGTGTTGTAAGTCGGAACCCATCATAGTACGGAAGGAGAAAACGATCTTCATTTATCTCATCGTCTCGTTTAACTTTAATGTAACCAACTTGAATATCTGGAACGTTAAAACGTTTCTCAAAGTTGGTTTTTAAAAAGGCAATATTGTCCATAAAAGTATTAACGGCTAGAGGACCCCGATGGTTTGTCAACCAACGAAGAAGATCACTGTAGACAGTATTAATACCAAACGGCACAGTCTTGTTAACCACCTTCACCATCAACGGAGTAATGGATACGTGGTTGTGTAGATTTTTTCCTACTGGTAAATTCTGAATGACTTCGATTTTTGATTCTCTAAGGTTATCTGATGGTCCTATTCCTGATAGCATCAAAAGTTTTGGAGAATCAATAGCACCTGCTGAAAGAATTACTTCCTTACTGGCATATGCTTTTCTAGTTTCTGCGATACCATTTGTGTTGTATTCAACACCGATAGCCTTTTTCGTCTGCGGATCTATGATAATTTTAGTAACTGCAGAATTGGTTCGAACAACGAGATTTTTTCGATTAGCCCGGATTGGTCTGAGATAGGCACTGTTAGCACTTGAACGAGAACCATAATAAGTGCTGTACTGCATCCTTGATGTTCCAAAATTGTTACCCGAATTGTAGTCAATTTCTTTCAATCCAAGTTCTTTCCAACCATTCATTATGACTTTGGCATTAGGATCGTAGCTTTCTGCTCCAGATATACTCTGATAACCTGTACGTCCATGCAATGAAGGATTTTGGTCGAAAACCTATTGGAAAAGTAACTTTTTATACAGATGTGTGAAGCAAAATGTTTTAAAATGAGGAATCGTAATATACCCTAGGGATTCTGAAGTCCTCTAACTTTTTAAAGTATTCTAAAGTTTTAGTCCAACCCCAGCCTTTATTACCAAGTAGCTCCCAATTGTCGTAGTCCCATCGATTGCCGCGAACAAAATGTGAGCTGTAAAAGTTGCTGGAACCACCTAAAACTCGTCCCCGTGGCAAACCACATGGCTGACCATTACATATTTTAGGATCTGGCTGAGAGGTATAATTAAAATCGAGAGACGATTTGGACATTAAAGTGTGTAGACCTGGAACTCCTGTTATGAGCGGTTCTTCATCACCGGCTTCCAGTAGTAGTACCTTCAAATGTTTTATGTTTAAAAACAAGTCATCCCAATGAAGAAATCAACGACTTACCTTCCAACTGGGATCTTCACTTAATCGATTAGCCACAACACAGCCAGCACTACCACCACCAACGACGATAAAATCAAATTCGATATCACCTCTGTCGGGATTCAAATTGTTAAATTCACTGTCGTAAGAAAAACTTAAATAATGAGTGAGAAAATTCAAAAAAGTGAGCGCCGCCGCGTTACAGTTGTTAGATCCGCAGACCGCCTGATTATTCCCAGGCGTCCAAACCATTTTTTTGGCCTTGGTATGCGGTGTATTTCTTAAACTATAGTAAACTTAATTAAGTGACATATTCACTACAAGTAATAAACTGAGGTGAAGAAGGTCATGCGTGAGTTTTTATAGTTTAGTTACACTTCAAGAATTTGTCACGTACTGCTTGATTTGCATATTTTATATAACGTCTGCTGAAACACTGCTCTCACAGCTGCACAGCTGTTTTGTAGACATCCGGCACAAGTCATTAATCCTCCTTTTAATATTTACTGTAATTCAATAAACAAAAACTGCGAGTTGCATGTTTGAACACCTGTTTTATGCAATTTAAGCAGGAAAAATGCGATACTATGCGATTTTCCTTATCCAATCATTTATGCTTACTCATTTTACATATTTCAGAGTAACTGTTAATATCAAACAATTCTTTACGTACAGATTTATATCAATTGTATGAATTGAAAGATTTCAAAAACAAACCCCACGAAATTTGATGCATTTCGGTTAACTGAATATATATTTTTGATTTTTATGATCAGCCACATCGTTTTATCGGCCTTGTTTTACTTAAACATGTATCTCTTTCTCAAGTGGAATCAACCCTATTTATTTCTGAAATGATTGCATATTATGCGAACGACATTTGTTGGGACTTGCACCTTCTTTTTTCAAACCACAGGTTATGAATTTTTTTAGAAATTAGTGTTTATTCGGCAGAGTAAGAGATATTACATTGAAATTGTCGATGTCCCAAATTAACTATTCACAATAGTTTCGTGACCTCCAGCCATAGTGCATCTCGTTTTTCTCCACTACTTGATTAACTTTAGTACCAAATATGATTGTGTATACCAAAAGTAGTCGCAACCTGATTAAAATACATATGCTTCCGTTTGACACATGGAGGTGGTGAGGTAATACTATCAGCCAACTGTTTATTTGCAGTTGTAAAAGGAAAAAAAAATTTACTCCTTCGTATGGACTCTATTTAATCAGAAGAGAGCAGTTTTAATCAACGTCAGTCCAAGTGCTCGAGAGCTAAGAAACACCGATGAGCCGGATCGGAGAAACTTTTATTTCCACAGCCCCTATTCTTGTCTCGTTTGATAATCAGAGCTCCACGGTGTACGTGTCCGTGTGTACACACAGGGTGCAACGAGGTCAGTGCAAACTTTGCTACCAGAAGAGTATTTTTAACACTCAAAACATACACGCTTACACCTACAGAAAAAGCACGTGAATGTTTTATCGTAGTTGGGCTTGCTCGCCTCAGAAATCCAACTACATGGGACGCACTGTGGGCTATGGTTTCGCGAGCTTTGGTCAAAAGTACAGGCCGCGATGGACTTGAAAGAAAATTCATGTAGTTTTTGTTTTTCTCACGTAAAATTATATTGATCCTAAGCAAATAGGCATTTTTGATTTTTTTTTAATATTATAGTTAAACGTTAATTGATCATTAACCAATGGAAATCATACAATTAATAAATGCACTGACTATAATCGGAAGATACTCATCTCAACCACTAACTATTTTATTCAGTTTTTAATGTACTACTATCGTCAAACGTGAAATTCTAATGTTGTCATTGTTATTCTTATTTTTGATTAATATGTACTTCTAAATCAAGTTATTTATTTAATTATAAATTATATTTTGTGTCATAATACAAATCTCAAAAATTTATGTCGCTTCTTTATCCCTGTAAACGACATAGTGCCACGAATGGATAGTACTTGTGTAAGAGTTTTTATAACTTTAATAATTTTTTCTTCTCTCAGTGTACAAACCATATTTAAAAAACGTTATAGGCGTGAGAGGAGGTTCTTTAAAACAAATTAAAAATCTTGGGTCAACTTACTCGTACACAGAATCATAAAATTATTTTCAACCACAAACAGCGGCTTCAGTTCGCTGAAAAAGCCCCAAAATGGAGTCGAAAATTTCAGCGCAATCAGCGAGCGTCCGCTTTAAAAGTTCGCGCTGGGGTCTCTTAATTAAAATTTGAATGAGTTCTCGAGTTCTCGAGAGAGGCCTGGGATTTCCCCATCATCATCGCTGAAAAAAACCCACCAAAAGAGGAAAAACATTTTTTCACATAATTCAGTGCCAACGAACGAAGACCCGATCGAAACGAAAATGCGCATCCGATATGAGTTCCCGAGGAGTCGGGAAAGTTTTTTTTTTCCCCCGATACAGTATCGATCGGCAGATACGCGCGAAAGAAAGAAAAAAAGAGCGAGCGCGCTCCGAGCCACCAGTTGTTTAGCGACTGCAGGCAGAAAAACAAAAGACCGTCCGGGTATTGTGCGCCCGCTTAGGCGCCCATTTTTTAATTGAGATATAGAGGCCCTGTGTGTTCTTTGTGCACCAGCTTCGTTCTCCCCCCCACCCTTTTTTTTATTGACGAATGGTCACGCGAACACTTTGGACTACTGTCCAGCACTCCCCTTTTGGATTACCGCTTACGAGGCGCTCGCAAACAATGCCCGGAACTTTTCCGGCTGCGTAAAAATTTAGTTTGCGTTTGCATCGATTTTTTTTTTTGTTGTTTTGTTTCGTGGCTGGGTTTGTTTGTTTGTTTGTTGATTTTAATTTGGTTATCCATATGGATGGGCGCGCGTGGTGGAGGGTAACTTTTTTTCGCTCGCTCCGCACGAAAGTCCGCGCTTTCGATGTAATTGAGCGTCACTCGAGCTTTTGTAATTCCTGGTCGTGATGGATTGTTATGTTGATGTTTTGGCGCAAGACCGTTTTTTTCCGATTGGATAGCACGTTCAGAGCGAAATGTATGCGTCCTTTTCGTGTATTGGTTTTATTTTAACATTTAGGTTTTTTTTTTTTTTTTTTTTTTTTTAGGGGGAAGCACGATGCATTTAAATAAACTTGATTCTTGAAAGAGGAAGCATTTAGTTCAGAAAACTTTTTTGCTCTTTTTAAAAGGATGACTTTTTGTACCATTCTATGATGCTTATGATGGTGTTGAGCGAGCAAGGGGCTGAGTTTGCTATAAAACTCTCTCATATAAACTGCTTATCATTGAAGTGTTCGTGTAATACCCGTTTTTAACGAAATATAAATTATTCAAATAAAAAATTTACTAAATTACCCAAGCTAACTGAAATTTTAAAAAACGCTCATAAATAAGTACTTGCCATTTCACGGAAATTCATTGAAATCTGAAGTAACTAACTGCAATTCACTTACCTGAAACAAAAGAAAAACATTACTTTATAATATTATCATAAGGTATATATATTCGTCTATAATATTATTATTTATATTACATGAAAATTAGTACATTTGTGAAATCATTGAGATTATAAAAACAATTCAGGTTTGATATATTATGTTTTTTTTTGTTGAATGATTTCATAGGAACAAAGTTAAACTGAACCTAAATTTTACAGTAGTCCGTTATACGGCAAGTAACCTAGTGGTTAGTTTATATAGTTTAAGTAAGTCTACGTAAGTGATTTAGTTAATATCATTGCGAGAAAAAAAGTAATGTAAAATTTATTATTAAAAAAAAAAAAAAAAAAAAGTTACATATGTAAAAATTGAAGCCAAATAAACTAAATGAATTAAAATTATTCACCATAATTATGTTTGAAGAAGATTTTCATAATAAGGACACACATTACAAAATACTGTTTTATTACCGTTTATATGACGTAACATAAAATATGTTATTTTAAATTAAGAAACAAAGTAGAGTACTTCAATGACAATTGACAAGTAATCCTAGCTATTAATTTCTTTCTTGGGGTACTTTACAGTATCAAATCTCTAAGATCATGAAATTATTTGTAATACAACGTACATAGAAAAAATTAGATACGTGGATGATCGTGGATGTAAGGAAGTGTATTTATACCACAAATCAAATTTTTATATTAGTTTTTTTGATAAAACATTTTTTATGATAGTGATCTAATAAACGAACTCTTAGGAATCATACAATTTTCTACAAAAAATATATTTAAAAAAAATATTAAAAAATTACGTATCTCAGTAAATAATCTTA
>NW_019379457.1:9411-26971 GCF_000648655.2 Copidosoma floridanum | reverse complement strand
AAAAATATATAAGATGTATTAGGTTCACAAAAAAAACAGTACAAAAATGATAAATGAGAAAGCTTTGTACTCATAAATTGAAAGTGGTTTTCAATTTTTGATGTAAAAAAATACATTATCTCAGAAATGAACTTTCGTCATATTGTGTAATGGTACAGAAATGAAAAAATTTTTGCTGAGATAAAAATTTTAAGTCGACATTGAAGCAACGCGAGAACATTTGTTTCGCAACAGATAATTATTTTAAAAAATGATAAAAAAACAACGTCATTGAAGCTTAAAAAAACACAGCCTATAACAAAATAAATAAAATGAAAGTAATAGTAACATGTTGAACTTTTACCAGTTGTAGTATAATAATCAAAAATTGAAATTGTAGTGAATCCTTGGAATGAAATTAATTATAAAAACATTAGAGAAAAAATTTAATAGAAATTCCATTGCTTTGAAGATTAAAATTCTCCTCACCTTTTTCATTGCTTGGAACGGATGGTGAGACGCCAATTGAGAAACCAATTGTAATACATGTTCTCAAGTTCACAATCTTTTCACATAAAATCGAACTTGGACTGTTAGTACGAAACTAAGTAGTTGGGTGGGATATGTGAAAAAAAAAAAAAAACTATAATACTTTTCAATTTTTTATTGCAAAAGTTGTAAGAATACAAGTTTCTATGTTGAAGTCGAGATAATGGAAAGACGATGGCTGTGCTGAATTCGAAAATTTTTAGGTATAGAATCAGGCCAGGAAGTTTTGCCTTACTTTCCAGAGTTGTATAGAAAAAAATTGTTAACTTTTTTGTAAATTATTTATACTACAATAATCATAAAAACATGTAATGATTTCAATAAAATCATAAAGCATTTAGTCTCCAGTAATAAATCAATGGCAGCTCTAACTTTTTAATAAATCGAAGATGCAATCTGCGTTTGTAAAATTATACATTTTACCTTGACAAAAAAGTTATTTAGTTACAACCAGTGACATAAAATCTGAAAAAAATTATTGACCTACCCCTTACGTACAGTACAAAATAGACTTATAATCGATATCAATTTACATCAAACAGAACATCCTCAAAAATGCACGAATGATAAAAATAGCGATTTACCGGCGCATTAAAGGCCAACAGCATTTGAATCCCAAATAGTTCAAGTCCCCAACCATGCATGTACTTGCTCATGAATTTTCGAATAAATCCCGCAAAAGGAGTGGAAGGAGCGCGCAAAAGGATCGAGAGGATATGATATTCCGAAATTCATTGTGGAATAAGGGACGACGCTCCGAATCGACGGCAAGAGAGACCCTCTGTCGTTCAAAAGCGGCTCCTCCTTTCGTCCCATCAATTTTTCAAGAAGCTCGTCAATAATTTCGCGCTGGCTTATCGCGAAACCGGAAAATCGAATCTCGCTCTTTCGTGGATGAAAGTACGGCCTCCTCCCTCACCCCCTGTATCCCTCTTTTTTCCTCTCCTCTGAATATTTTAACGTTTTACGACTTTGAAGACTCTCCCTCTTTTTTTTTTTTTTTTTTTCGAAACGCCACGAGCGTAAAATTTTTCAAAGTCGTATTAAATTTCATTCCCGGACGTTGGGAAAATATTTCCGGAATCGAGTGTTTATGGTTATTTTACAGCCGCACCGTGTCCCCTAATGGACACTTGGGCGATCCAAAAGCATATTTTTAAGCGATCGTAAAGAAAGAGAAATGTTTCAACGCGTACGGGCGGCGCTATCGCTATACACTTGCGCATTTTATGAAGTCATTTCTCGCTTGTATTAATTTCGCGAGATGATGGAAATTCGAATTGAATTACAAACGAGGATAAGCACCGTAGGCCTTTTTTTTCCCAGTGAACCACCAAAGCCTCGGGCCAATTATGGTTTTAAAATTTTTTAATTAAAGTCTCGCGCTCGCGTTTTTTTCCTCGAAAAAAAAAAAAAAAAAAAACTCGATACCGATACCCCCATCCCTTCTACGTGTCTGCTTCCTATTGCATATTCCATGAAATACGTGGGGAGGTTTGGGAGGGAAAAAAATAGACTGCTGCAACTTTTCCCGATAATTTTTTTCCCTATACATTATTGAACGCGTCGTCATCGTCGTTGCGATGAGAGTGAAATGACAAAACTGACCTATATACGAAGTTTGACGTTGAGACAAGAAAAAGGAACTCGATTACCGTGCGGGCTTACGTGTTTTTATTTAGCCAGTGCGCTGAAAAGTTTTGCAAAAACAAAGTTCGCATGGGAGTGTCTAACGAGAAGTGTGCCATTGTGTTTTTGGAATTGATTGGCTTTTCGTTACATTTTTTCCGCAATTCGTCGAGGTGCGTTGTATACGTGCAACGTTGCAGTAAGTAGAGATTACATAATAACTTCGTGATACGTACGGGCTACTATGTGGCAAAAATATTGAAAACTCGATCGAAAGAGTGCTCCGATAGTATGAGGTAGACTTTTGTCGAAGTCATTGATCATTTGACATTTGTGAGTTGTCAATGTCATCTAGACTAGAAAATTCTAAAAGAAATCAGCATGAAGTCTACTAAAATCTCATGGAATAATGTCTGTAATCTTAGCAATTCCATAGAAACAACGAAGTTGTAAAATTATCATGAAATGAAAATCCAATTGCAACGTGAAAAAATTCAATTATTTGTAAAAATAAATGTAAATTAATTTCTCCTATGCACTACATCTACATAAACATCTTATTACATAAAATTATGTAAAATGAGTCGAATAGCCCATGTAGTTTAGTATTTTGATATTATTCATACGAGCATCATACGAACTGAAACCATGATTTTTAAAAACGATCGTAGTTACAAAGTATACAATTTTTCATGTAGTAGGCAATAAAATCATTTTGGAATCATTAAGAAATCGTTTAAAAATCATTAAAAAATTGTGTGAAATCTGCAATAATCTCTGGTAGCCTTTTACTGTTGCGAGTTATTTTTTCTGATTTTGAAGAAACGTTTAAACTAAAAAAAAGTTAAGCCATCAGCGTTAGATCAAAACATGTTTCAGTTTACTCTAACGCAACCAGAAAAAAGCACATCACAAGTAACATAGGACAAATCGAGCCACTCGACTAAAACAGCTTCCCACCCCGTGTCCCTCGAGCTGCGTTTGCTCGTCCCACTTGGACACGCAGAGAAGAAGTTTGACGCCGGCTGGCGGACCGGTACCAAGAGTCAAGCGCTTGGAATATGGTAAGACGATGAGAAGGAGAGTTGGAGAGGCCACAGGAGGCGATAGCGGTAGAGAGTGTCTCAGGGGTCAGCTTTGGCGGGATCGTCGGTACGGGACTTTCCTCGGACGGGCGTGGAGGTATAAGGACCGGAGAGTCGGCAGAAATGAGAAAATTTTATTTGTCCTCGACCCAAGGATCGCCTGACGAAAATGGAATCGGGATACCGGCTGTCTTTTTTTCCCTCTTGTGGCTACAGTAATCGCTTTTTTTTTTTTACTGAAAGAAAGGGCTCTGGGAGGAAATGGACAGAAGGCTTAGCTATTTTTTGAAGATGAGATGGGGAAAAATGAAAGGAGGGTCGTTGTTTCCGCTTGCTTTTGGGATACGCAAACGCAAGGTAACATTGCGGTGGATAGTATCGTTTATCTGCGTTTTTAAATATTTAAGGGATTGGGGTCGTCATTTCCCATTACTTGTATTTTATTTTTCCTATTATTTCTTGCATGTTGAAAGATTCATTTTTACGTCACTAAAACCAATCTATTCATAATTTTATCGGTAGTGGGATTTTTCATAAAAAAAAGCTATCGACTCGAACTTCATTTGAAAAATTACTAATCCTAAAAGTCTTAATAAAAGCCTGGAGGTTCAAATATAAACTGCACCGGAAATAGACAAATACCTGCTAACCTTAAGTTTAAATTTATTGAGTCTTCAGTAAAGTCTCGTTTTCAAGAATTTTATTGCTGAATAACGTTGAGTACAAAAAGAAGGGGCTTTTGAAAAGTCTGTAGAAAATATTATTTAAGCTATAAATAATGAGAATTTTATATTTTCGAAAATTGTAAGATTGTATAATCATCAAACTTTTTTCATTTATATATTATTAAAAATGAAACAATGAGAAAATAGCAGTGACTAAAGTGATTAATTAGTTGAAAAATTAGAGTAAAATAGACTAAATGAAAAATATTATAATTGCGTTATCACTGTATCGTGTGAAGTGTAACATTGGCTATAGATACTATATTAACTTGATCATTACAATAACAATCAAGTAGTCAAAAAATGTTGTAATTAGCATGAGAGAAAATTCTGAGGTAAGCATTACTAGGAAAAAATACTATTGACCTTGAATCCGGACCTACTCGCTCACGTATTTCATATTTAACTTGATGAATCACTGATAATGAATATTATTTTATTCAGTAATCGGAAAATATATAGTGATGTAAAAAAAATAACATCGATCACATCGGTAAAAACAAGAAAAAATATAAAAACCCATCATTTCACAAAAACACACAACCAATCGGGAAAAATCTCCGGTGGTTAAAAATAAAACCCAACAGCTAAAGAACACAAAGCGAAAAAAAGCGAAAGAGAAAAATGAAGCAACGCCAAGGCGCATACATTTGTGCGATGAGACGCGATTTTTCTATTCAGCGCGACGGGCGTATAAGAAAAAAAAAAAAAAAAAAAAAAAGCCTTTTCCAAAACTGAGACAGGCGGGTTTCGCTCACGCGTCAGAATCCAGGCATTTCTCGTGCTATAAAAAAAAAAAAAAAAAAAAAAAACTCGATACGCTGAAGCTTCTTGCACATGCAGCTTCACTTCTACACGTGCACCTCCGGGTAAGCTTTGGGAAGCAAAGGAAAAAAAGAAAATGAGATGGGAGCGTATTCAATTTCCTGCCTAGGTGCTCTCGAGTACACGGTAGGCAAGAGACGCGTCGTCGCCTCATCCTCCTGCTCTCCTTTCCACACACATTCGCCTATGTGTAGAAAAAAAAAAGAAAAAAAAGATCCCCACGAGCGAAACGAATCCAATTCCTCGGCAGGCGCTCGTTATTTTTCGCGGTTACGTACACCCTGAGATTCTTCTTTTTTTCAACTCCCTCTCTTTCTTTATGTACACCTCTTTCCCCCTCATCGTCCTTTTGTGTGTACAGGATTTTTTTTTTCCCCCCCAAGGAATCTCGAGGCGCGATGTCGCGATACAAGGACACGTGTATTGTGAAGGGAAGAGGAAGAAGTAGACGTGACTTTTTCACCGTCAAGATCCGATCCGCGGATATTGCGCGCTCGCGCGCGTGTCTTATTACGATTGTATGCGGGCGCCGCGAAATCCTGGGAGGAAGAAATGAGCGAGTGCGAGGTAGGTCTTAACAACCGTCGTGAGCTGCGCCTTGAGGCTTTGACGCGAGGATTTTCCGGGGAGTCAGATTTTTAGGATTTACCGGGGGTGTCTCACGCGTTTATGTTGGGCTTCGGAGAAGCGTGTATGTATTAAAAAAAAAAAAAATAGCTTGAGATTTCCTTCTTCTTTATTTGTCATACGAATTGAAAACAAATATATTCATAAAATAAATATTTATCATTATTATCCTCATAACAAAGTCGTCAGCATATCACGGCAAGTATTTCTACAATCAAAGTCATGAGTGCAGGTATCTGTATTAATTGGTTGTACGTGTATATATATTCAACAAAAATGAATATCACCTTTTTTACAAAAATTGCGCATCGTCCAGATTCACACACACATACTTTTTAAGGACACATTATCCACGTACATAATGTATGGAAGTATATCGTAAAGAAGTTTAAACGAAAATTACAATTCAATGTTTTAAAATAATATATTTTTATTAATTGACACACTAGTGCTCCCTCATATGAATGATTTAGTTCATTTGAAATAGTGTTAGCTTGATTGTAGGGTAATTCAAAAGTTACTTGTTGGGGAGAAACAAATAATTCAAGTAAAGTCACTACTGTTTCGAAAAATGTGAGTAAGTATCCAAGTTAAGTATCGTAGAAGGTAATAGTAACAGTAACAATCCTTACTAATAGTCGAATCCTTACTTCCTCCAGCTCAAGATGCACTGAAAGCTAAATGGATTGCAGCAGTTGTTAAAAGTATTACTATTACGTAAAAATATCAGTTGAATGGTATAACCAAACCGTCCCGAAATCACGATTATTGTGCCCCCTCGTTTACTGCATCTAATAAATGAGACGAGAATATTTACATAGAACCAATTTCTTTATTAAGGGTGAGAAGGAACATCAGCGAATGAGCGAACGAAAAGAGGAGAAAGAAAAAAGGTAAAAAATTTGAGTGGAAGTACAAAGAGCCACACGCCTGCACTTAAGCGCCATTTATACCTGACTCATTCGTCATCTGGCTAACCCTCACCTTCTCTCTCTTTCCCATCCATCAGGTCCCTTGACTACTACTACTACCATTACCTTTGCTAATGCGTCTGAGAGGGGTGGGGGGAGGTATGATAACTGAATTTTGAAAACCTGCCGTGCATATTGCTCATTAAAGCTCTGGCGGATATCAAAGCCTTTTTGCCCAACGACTGATGGACATCGTACACGTGAGGGAATGGGGATTAAAAAGGGGTGCATGTGCAGTGACGCGCTATACGTTAATTAATTTTTTTTCTTTTTTTTTTTCAGCCCAAAAAAGCGCTGGTATATATATATATATATATCCTTTCGTGATTTTCCCCAGAGCTTTTCTGGACGGACAATGAAGATTTTTAATCAGTTCATACGGAGATTGAAGTAAATGAATTTTATCATCAGTAATGACGTGCAAAAGATCGTTTTGCGGGTAATTGTAAATTATGTTTGCTACTTCAACCGCATCGACGAAATTTGTTGGTGCACGTGATTAAAAGATGAGCTGACGAAACGTTTGGGAAAAAAACGAAAAAAGTTGGAGAGAAAAGTTCATGACACAGCAGCGCGCTTTCCACGGCTGATTTTATTGGTCGGACGACGGCCGGAGGGAGGTGTCGTGGGAGGGATCGAGTCGATGGGTGAACTTTGTGGCAGCCGGCCAGTTCGACGACTTCGTGGATTCTCCAAAAAGTAACTAAGCTTAAAAACGATCCTTTGAAATGTACAACCAGCGTATCTGGACCATACATGTGTTACCGATACCCTCGCCTGGTGTGTCACTATGTTCGACGTGCATGGGTTGCATGGGTGCGGTGTATTGGTGCATATTTGGTTTTTATGGTGTATGTGCGCGTATATTCGATGAATAGCGATTTTTGGGTCACCCGGGGGATTGTCAACAAAATTTTCATGAAAAGCCTCAATATTCAGTTTATTATTCAGGACCTATGCACTTAAAAATAGAAAGCTCGAGCTGCTGTCGATTTTTAAATTTTTTTTACCACGATCTTTGGCATTTGAATTAATGGAGCAACTCAATTCTTTGAATCAAAGAAAATTTCTTAACCCTCATTTCGTTAAGTATTTTCTTTTAATTAAAAAAATATATAAATTTATTGGAAATAATACTTTATTACATTAAAATTGTCTTTTTTCTGAATTACGAATTCCTTATTTAACTGGATGGAATGTTTTTTTTTGGATCAACTAAATTTTTGTTAGTTAAAAGAAAATATTTAACGCAACGAGCATAAAGAAATTTTCTTTGATCCAAATAATTGAGTTGCTCAGTGATTGTTTCAATCGCGACGCAGTGCGTAATATAATGACCCGCACCGTAATAGTCAAGTGTGTAGGTACGAAAGTGACAATTTTTTTCACGACTAGAGTGTACATGCAAATGTTGCAAAGTAGACAATCATGTATCTCGGAAAATTGTTAAATAAACATCTACTACCATGATTCCGTCGTAGAAGCAGGACATCTCCGGCAATGCAATGAAATCGACCATCTTACGATCTCCGATTAGGCCGCACTACAATTTTTTTTTTTTGTTCACTTCCAAATTTGCTTGTACTCCGCACTGCACGCACACAGCTGCGGCAAATCGAACTTTCCCCGCCGAATAACTTAATTATAGCAACAGCGCAAGTGAATTTTTACGGCCACGGGGGATTGCGCTACAACCGGTAAACACTGGCCGGTCGGGTTGCGGGATACGTTTCTATTAATAACCCGTAGCGATAACACTCGAGGGCCTTGGTGCGCGCGTATATTTAAACCCACTCGCGGCGTCCACGTGTGCGCATCGACGGAGAGAAAATGCAATGGGCTTCGGAAATTTTTCCGCGACCGGTTGCTCTTGGTTTTTTTTTTTTTTTTTTTTTTTTTTTTTTTTTTTTTTTTTTTTACCTACAAAACTCGAGGCTACCGAGTTTTCTTCTCTGATATCCTCTCTGAGAAAAATATATCGCTAAAATCAGACTAGTTTTTCATAGAAAAAAATGCTTGCTTAAAAAAAAAACCAACTATACGTCACAGGGAAAAAAAACTACCGAATGATATCTGAATAAGGTGTCCAATGAGTCCACTAATTCTCATCCAATTGGTATCTCCAAAGCTTACAATGCACTACCCAAAAACAACTAATTAAAAAAAAAAAACTAAAATGAAAAAAAAAAACTGTCCAGAGATGGCGAAAGAGCCGATGAACACACACGTGCGGGCGCGCGCGCCGAAACTTCCGACTGATCTTGACGGCCGAGCTTTTACGGGGAGCAAGGAGCTATATGCGCGGGGGTACACACACACGCGGGCACTCCCAAAGAGCAACAGGGAAGGGGAGAAAAAGCTCTCGGTTACGAGGGGCCCGGTCCTGCCGCGATCCCGCGTTGCGTCATTCAAAGCCACACTGGGATGTGTATGTGCCATTTTCAAAAGCGCGCGAGCTTAATCGCTCGATTCGAGGAAAAAAGAAAAAAGAGCCGCAGAGGTAGAGAATCGTCGCAATTGTACGAGTGCACTCCTCTGAATTCCATCTGATCGCCCGTGATGCCTTTTCATCGCTGGGGTAGTTATCATCCGAGCGCCATTCTTTCTTCTACTTGTGTAAAACGAGGGATCGGTATGAAAAAAAAAAAAAGATACGGCCTTCGGGAGGGAATTGTTTATTCGAAAATCGCCCAGGTGCCTTTATGCGTGTGGCGTAAAATTTTTATTAAAGTTAAAAAAAAAAACTCTTCGATACTACTGACCGTGTGCGTTGTATCCCTCGTCGTATTCCGCGATAAGTAAAAAAAAAAAAAAAAAAAAAAAAAAAAAAAAAAAAAATGGAAAAAGCAAGCTAGTAACGAGGGTAGGAGGGAGAAGAAGCGTAACGCGCGCGAGTATACGTATACATGTAAGCGCAAGCTCGTTCAATGCGTGAGCCCCTCCTCCACGTGTTCATATGGATTTTTCTGTCGCTGCTGGCGTGAAATACGCGGCCAAACTGCCGACGCGCACGAGCACTGTGCCGGCAACATCTGGCGATCTGCTGCTATACCTACGATGACGACGAGCTTGAGATATATACAAGCGTATGGGCTTGTGCTTGTGTATATATATGTATGGGCTCGCGCGCCGGCCAGAAACGGTGCTTTTGGGATAAACAAACGGTGAATTGAATCGGGAATGCCTTCGGAGGGAGTTCGTGTACACGAAGATTTGGGAGGATATTTTTTTTTTAGAAGTTGACGAGAGGGTGTCGATTTCTTTGCGAATTTTTTTAGCCGGCTGGGTAAGGTTTGCATTTGTTTTCAATTCGATTAGCTGAGAGGGCTGCGTAGGAAACGGAGTGATCGTTTGTACATACTTTTGTGAGTAGTGATTTTTTTTTGTGTCGTCGGTTTCTTAAATTTTTCGATCAACAGCAATGATAAACTCCGACAATCAAAAATCTTTTATTCAACCTGAAACCTAACGTTCTTTAACAGTATTTTGGTGCAACGATTTATTATTTCACTTTTAAATGTTTGGTAGTAGCATTTTCAATGTATTAATAATACTTTTCATTTTTTCTGTACAAATATAAAAAATAACAACAATTTTATAGCTCCTGAATTTTTTCTAAATTTCATGTAAATTATGAGAAAAAGTATCACCAGTAATCATTATGTTTATGATGATGATGATGATGATGGCGACAATAATACAATAATAATGATAATAATATCAACAACAATAATAATGATGACAATAGTAATACAAATAACAGTAATAATAAACAATGATGATGATGAAAAAAATTAATTTTTTTATAATTATTTTATGCTTTTAAAAAAAAGACCGTTTAATGTTATCCAAGTCAATACACTAGTCCCACACAGTGCATCGATCTACGTCTGGTGTACATAATCCACTCTGTGCATTATTGTGCGCCAAACAAGTAAAAAACCGGAATGGAAGAGAGACAAAAAAAAATACACGACGGCAATCCACCAGCTCAATCCAGTTGTTCGCTCGTTGTCGTGTGTGTGTGGATAAGATACGCGAGTGTACATATGGATATCCGAAGCTTCGCTCCGACCAGAGATAAGATGATGTGGGTTGTGTAAGCAAATTACTCGAGCTTTCCGCCGTCACTTTTATTTTTACTCTATGAATACTGCTTGTTGCAATTCTCAGTTAATCGCATGAGAAAATGTTTGCCGTTCTGATAAATTACTATGACAAATGTAATATATCACGGTGATCTGTTAAATAAACCGAGGGCGGAATATCGTGAGGAAATCATTAAAAATCCAATAAGATAAATGACGTGTTGGTGGTAAATCATTAAAACACATAACACTTTTTTATTTTTACTCTCTTTTTGGTGAAAAAAAATTGAATAAAAATTGTAACCCACAACGACCCAACAAAGAATTTTTCTCAGCTATCTTTCAAGCTCGAGTAAAAAAGGAGAAAAAAAGAACCAACATCTCTTTCTAGAGAAAAATGCATCATTATATTAAAAGATCCGCAAGATCTACCAACACGCGAACGCTCGATCAAAGTACTCCCAAGCCAAAGTTCGCCGAGAAAGGAAGGAGGAGAAGAGAACGATGAAGTAGCGCCGGGGTGCGGGCTCACGCAACTGCGTAATTAATCCAGGGCCGATAAATTTGCTCCGTACGTCCGTCCGTTTGTAATCGCGCGACGCTGGTCCCCACACGCGCTCACGCTCGCTACAACAGTGTTTGTAGTACTGAGCTTCCGTTGTGGAGATGGAGAGACACGCGAATTACTGTCGATTGACTCTTGAAAAATAAATCTGTCTTTCGGATGAAATGTCTAGTGATGATTTTATTTCTGATCGGCTGATAAGTTACTTGATCGCATAATTATGTTACTATAGCAATACGCGTTACCTTGGGTCAAACAATAATCCTTCAGTTCTTTAAAACGTAATAAATTTTTTTTTTCTTTCAATTTGTGTTGGGTACAAAATATTGATTTACACTGAAATAACGTTTAAACTTTTATGTGACTATTATTGTATATTTACTGTTATTTTTTTCATTAGTAAATCAGCATATTACAACAAACTAAGAAATGAAAGTTCATTCGCATATTTTTACCCTGAGGGTTGCAATGATGCAGTCAGCCTCAAAAATAAGTTTATATTAGACAGCAGTACTTTTAATAATACTACTTGGCATTTTTTAACGAATCAAGTTCACAGTATTTTTCGTCAGATAACCAATCTTCCTTGATTAAATCGCTTCCCTTTTCCCCTATCATGATTGAAGGTGCGTTAGTATTTGCTCTTGTCACAATAGGCATGATGGAAGCATCGATCACTCTCAGTCCTTCAATACCATACACTTTCAGCCTTGAATCCACCACTGCTCTAGGATCACTGGCTGGGCCCATTTTACATGTTCCAACCGGGTGGTAAACAGATATAAAATGTTTTCTGGCAACGCATTCATAGTACTGCATTTCATCCGATAAAAGATTTTGACATTCTGGTGTTGAAGTTTGTACCACCTTCATACCACTAGACTTAAAAGCCTGGGTCTCTGTAAACTTGTTGGTGAACTTAATCCCCTCCACTAAAGCCTTTATATCTTGAGGATCTGAGTAAAAATTGGCATCCAATAACGGATTGCCCCAAATTGGATCTGTTTTGTTCAACCTAAGCCAACCACGACTTTTCGGAGCAATAAGACTTGGATAAACACGGACTTTGTTAAAGTATGGAAAAAGATTGTACTGAGAAGGAACACCATTACTTTTTTTCTCATCAAGCTCAGTTAGGTAATGTACTTGCATATCAGCCACACCTGGACGTCTTTCAAAAGAGGTCTGGAAAAATGGAACAACGCCCAAAACTCCTGAGCTCACTACAGGACCACTTTTGCTTTCCAACCACTGCATAACATCTCTTTTTCTATGATCGATATGGTCAAAAAATGTTAAATTTTTATCAATCTCTAAGGTGATTACACTTGCTGCTACATGGTCATGAAGATTTTCCCCTACGGCCAAATCTTTGATAAGTTCAATACCTGCTTCTTTAAGTTCTTTCGCAGGTCCCACACCAGAATTCATTAGCAACTTTGGAGAATCAATGGCTCCAGCTGATAAAATCACCTCTTTTCGAGCAAACGCTTTTTTTATCGTTTTAGATCGAGAAGTTACATATTCTACACCAGTTGCTTTATTAGATTTTGAATTTATGATGATTTTGGTGACCCTCGAATTGGGTTTTACGAAGAGATTGGATCTCTTTTCCCGTATGGGTCTGATGAAGGCTTCATTGGTACTTTGCCTCACTCCATTCTTGATCGTAAATTGAAATTTACTGATACCAACCAGATTTCCAGAGTTGTAATCATTTTCCTTGAAACCCAATTCTTTCCAGGAGGCAATAACGGCATCAGTGTTTTTATTAGGTTTTGGTAATTCAATGCCTAAATATCCCCCAGTACCGNAAAAAAAAAAAAAAAAAAAAAAAAAAAAAAAAAAAAAAAAAAAAAAAATAGATCGATCGTATAAATATAATGGGAGGGGAAGATCTGGGTCTTGATGTTTCGTTCGTATATCGGCGCATCGGCTTCCAAAGTATATGTATACACGCGCGGATTCGTGGACGCGTCCCAAGATAAACTTTACGAGCAGAGTCGGGTGTGGAGGCTTTCTCTCTGTTTTGCTTAACCCAAAGGCTTTTTGATGAACAGATGGATCGACTCTTGGTGCTCGTTGGGTGCCGTAGATCGAAAGAAGGGAAAAAGTTGGCCGGATAATGTTACTTTTAGTGGGCAGAAAAAAAAATTTTTTTTTTTCTTCATCTTTTTCCTCTCTTGCCTCGCCAAGATGTATCCATCGTCTTTTTTTGGATTTTCCGCGATTTCTCGATGAGAAATGAAGCTTGCGTTCAGAAAAAACTTGACATTAAGAGTAATGATTTATTTTCAGTGTGAAACTAATCAATTTAGCCGTGAATCAGATATTCAATAAATTTACCACTAATTATTTGGTTTTCAAATATCAATTAAATATCAAACGCAAATCCTCAAAACTCGTGATATAAGTCATGATAAATCGCATAAATTGTACTTTTTTAAATTTTCGACTAACCATTCGGTTATCAAACACAAATCCTCAAAATTTGTAATCCATGTCATGATAAATGCATAATAAAAATAATACAATTAGATCTAATGGATGTAATAGTTAAATCGTTGAAACTTTGCTCGCACGGCATCCATGGATGATTACAGAGACTACCATAATGCGTTGTAACAAAGTATAAGAACAATAAATATAATATTTTTCCAGGAAAAAGCTTTTTATTCAGCTCATCGTGAATAATTCTCGAGGACGTTTTTAAATCAGCGGGAAAAAATCCCCCTTTGGCTGGTAGAGGAGCAAGAGACGGTAGGGGTGGGAAAAGCAGGGGATATTCTCGTTGAATAGAAAAGTTGGCACGAACATCTAGCCTCTCATGCAAGCTTTTTCAAACTGCGTCATTAATAATTTTCATTTACGTGTTCGAAACCATAAATCCAAGCGGATCTTACTCTAAATTCCTTTGTTCCCTTCTACCTCCTCTTACAACGTACCACCCTCTTGTTTTCCCCCATTGTAAATTCAGCGAAAAATTAAACCGTGTAACAATTAAACTGAATTTTTTTTTTGCAAGAAGCCTAGATCGTTTGAATAAATTGGGAATCCTGTATGGATCAAAACAGAGAGATAATCGAGATAATCGAACGGTGGGGTGGCAAAAAAAATGTACGAGTGTAAAATGTAAATCGACGCCATCGGTGGAACAATCAAAAGGCCATAATCGGCCCTCGGGTCTGCACTCCCATGGGCGAGTCGAGGAAAAAAACCCAACATCTGTCGTTCGGTCATTTTTCGCGCTGTATATTATTTTTACCCCACGAGAGAGACAGTTGTCCAGTTGTAGATCGACGTTTTATTGCGTCATCTCCCAAAGCACCGGAGGAACAAAAAATTAAACGAAGTCGAAGCCAAAAAATTGGACAGCGCCACAATAGCGACAGTGAAAACACTAATTGACCTTTTCACCCCTTCGACAATTTTACTGTAAAACAAAACGAGTGTCATTAAAATCGATTCAAACGCCGAGTGAGACACGAAGGGGGTAGAGTGCCAGGTATGCGTACCGTTTTGATTAAGCCATCGATCGGGACTCGGTCGCACGCGTAATGTAGTTTTTAGCCTTGCCAATAATTCATATCTCGCGCGCACATGTGCGTCCATCCGCTCTCTTCTCCTCTTTGACTCTCTCACTCTTTTGTATCTTTTGATCGAATATAATACGTGACCATTTCCGCTCTCGTGAATACCCAATGAGCCTATCGAATTTCGGTGCAGTTGTATAGGCTTTGAATAATGGATTTCACGAGGAAATAAGTATATCTGGTTTTTACTACACAGGAAGGGGATGAGGGGGAAAACTGAAATTTTAGAGCATCAATTGATAAGTTTTAATAATTCATAAAACTCTCGCGGAGGAATAATGGACAATGTGTATTGTATCTTTGGCAAAAAGGATTCATGAATAGCGTGGGGCTTGAAATATTTAGATCTAGTTATATCTGAGCATACGAACAATTGAAACATTGGAAGTTATACAATAAAAACAAATCGTTGACATTACGCAAGTTAAGATTACCAGAATTTCGTTCAAATGTCAAAAACTAATCTTTTAAAATGGTGCAATCATAGTGAGTGGAATTCATTGGGGGAGATGATGCATACCCCTAATCGTTTGGTCAAGGAAATCTTTACTTTCGTTAAGGGAATAAGAGCCTTTTGGCTCATTCTTTGCTCACATTACATGAAAACGGAAAGTCAGATTGGACCTTTTGATATTTAAACCGTAGAGAATCATAATTAGCTTATTAACGAAAATCTAATATTTGTCTAAATAATTTAATAGGGTAGTATTGGAAATATTGATTGGCCAACAAAAAGTAATTTTTCTACTTATCAACGTGGCTTTATAACATTACTATCGATATAAATAATATGATAAAGGGAAGTTTTTAAATCTGGGGTTGGATGACCTCGACTGAGGCTTAGATGTCTAAATAGATGTGTAGGTAAATGTTTGTGCTACTTGTTGACTTTGCCTCAGACGTGAATAAAAAATTTATTAAGACATGTGCTATCTTCTTTTTAAATACAGAATCGTATAATAATAATTGATGTTAAAATAAAAATTTGAATTTAACATTATCTGAGGATAAAATAAAATTAGATATGAGGAGAGGTGTAAATTTAATTAAAATGAAATTAAAAAATCGATACTTGAGGTACTGACTTATGTAATAAATATTAAAATATTTTTAAACGCATGAAAGACGTCAGAATATGTTACGTAATAAAATTATGACTGGCTAAAAATAAGTCCCATTGTCTGTTGGCTAATTATATATAATTTGTTAAATACATTTCAAAGATGATTAAAGTTCCCTACTATATGCATGTGAGCGTTTTGACATTTTAGGACATGGTTTTTCTGAATCTTTTTGTTTTTACTTCTTATGTATTTACATAAAATAAGTTTATGTCAGTTACATTGAAGCAACCACTTGAGGATCATTTTATTAGACAATAAATGTTAAAGACTATAAAAATCATACAGCAAACAAAGTACAGATGTTATTTAGTTTGGATTAACGTTATAATGTTTCTATGGTTCTTAATAACGGAAAAAATACTACATTCTAAATATTTAAATTTTATGTATAAATATACTTGTATTTTGATCTGCAGTTCAACTAAACAGTCCACAGTGTATTTGACCTCTAACCTAATTGAATATAAAACTAAGTAGAGACAGACGTGTAAGGTAAGACGAGACTAGACGGATAAGTAGTAAAATTTACTTATCCTAACATGATTTCGTTTAAAAATGTACTTTTTTCAATTTGTAAGAACTAAAAAAAATAAAGCTCACATTGTATTGTTGTCCATGATAAGCATTTCAGTTCGAAAAAATATTTTTAGCGAATGTAGAAATAGAGGGTAAAAATCAATTATAAGATTCTGGCCATCCTGACACGTACAGACAGACAGACAGTTGCGAGTTAAATGGTCGAGGTAAATCGTAAAATCTGAATACAAGAACAATACAAAACATATGGATAGGGCTGACAGACGTACTTATAATATTCGTCTTGAGTAAAAGGACTTTTATACTCAGCAGCTTCATTTTGGAACTTCATCAACCAACGTGTAAATTTTAATCATATAAAACATTTTTAAAAAAATGAATAAATTTAATCTTCAAAATGATCGGTAACCGTAATTACCGATTCTTTTCACAGTTATGTACACACGCAGAAATAGCAAACCAAATCAACAAAAGCCGCGTCTCGATAAAAGAAATCACTTTTTCAAACTGGCGTAGGGGCCCCACGAAACAGCATACCTTAATTAAAAGCCCAGAAAAAACAATAGCCATACAGCATGGGTGAGTGTGCGTACACACCTCTCTACCCGCAAAACAACCCCGCCGGCAATGGAAAACATAAATTCACTGTTCATAAAAAAGCTGTACAACCGCGCTCTTACGTGAAAAAAAAACCAACAGCCATCCTTTACAGGGAGGATGAAAAAAAAAAAAAATTGGGCAAGCAAACGAGCCAAACGAAATCGTTATCGCGGGTGCGCTCGCTTTTGCGCGAAATCGCTCCAGACAGGACACCCATACACACAGACACGTAGTGGCTAAAAAGAAAATGTAAAAAAATAATAATGATGGCCAGTGCACAGTGCTGGTACAGCAAGGAGAAACGAAAAAAAAAAAAAAAAAAAAAAAACATGCTCTCGCTCGCGGGGCTCTCGATTACCAATTTCCAACGCTACATAAATTCCTGTTGGCGATCGATAAAAAAAAAAAAAAAACGGCCTAACAAAGCAAAAAAATGCGCTTGCTCGCGTGTGTACCACAGTGTACCGAACAAAATAAAAAAAAAAAAATAAAAAAAAAAAAATGGAAAAAGCAAGCTAGTAACGAGGGTAGGAGGGAGAAGAAGCGTAACGCGCGCGAGTATACGTATACATGTAAGCGCAAGCTCGTTCAATGCGTGAGCCCCTCCTCCACGTGTTCATATGGATTTTTCTGTCGCTGCTGGCGTGAAATACGCGGCCGAGT
>NW_019379456.1:2132044-2187703 GCF_000648655.2 Copidosoma floridanum | reverse complement strand
AACATTACATTTTTGACAATAAACTTAAAATTTGGAAAAAAAGGAAAGTTACACTAAAAAATATTGCTATAGGTAGATTAAACATAGTATCTCCAAAAGATCATGAACGCTTTTTTTTAAAACTTATTTTAAATAAATTACATGGGGCTACATCGTTTAAAGACGTTAAAAAACATAATGGAATAACATATAAAAATTTCAGGGATACTGCAATTGCAATGGGTTTAATAGAACATGATTCTGAAATCGGCAATATTTTTATAGAAGCCATAACAATTATGTTTTTATACCAGTTAAGACAATTTTTTGCTTGGTTTTTGATTTCAGAAAACATTCAAAGAGATAAAATATGGAATGAATATAAAAAATATTTTACGGAAGACTTTGATAATGATAATAATAATTGTGCTCTTCTACATATTAATCAAATTTTGGTATCGGAAGGTAAATCATGTGAGTCTTTTAGTTTACCGACACCAACCATTAGAAACTATATAAATAATTGCAATATTGAGGAAATATCTTTCAATAAAAAAGTGTTCGATATAATGTACACAAATTTAAAAGAAGATCAAAGAAAAATTTTTAAAACTATTTGTGAACAAGATGAAAAAGTATATTTCATAGATGGTCCTAGTGGATCTGGAAAAATCTACTTATATAAGACACTCATTTATTACTTTATTTCTAGAGGTAAAAATATTTTGTCAATGGCTTGGACAGGAATTGCATCTGTATTACTACCAAAAGGTATGACCAGTCCTAGAACTATTCGTTTACCTCTAGACTTATATAATATTAAAAGTGTATTTTTAGAATTTGAAACTGAAAAAAAAAAAATTAAGGGAAGTTGATTTAATAATATGGGACGAGGCTTCTATGATTCCGAAAAAAGCTTTAGAAATCGTTGATAGAACGTTGAGAGACTTGTGTAATACAAAACTTTGCTTTGGTGATAAATTAATAGTATTAGGAGGAGATTCTCAACAAATCCTTCCAGTTATAAAAAACGGTAATAGAACTATAATAATAGAAGAAACTATTTACTCATCACTTTTATGGAACTTCTTTAAAATTTTAAGATTACGAAATAATATCCGTTCTAGTAATAACGAATTTTCAAAATTATTGTGAAGAATTGGAGAAGGGGACATAGAAACATTTAACATTCCTAAATCTTGGATAACAGATGATGTCTGTACCAAAATATTTGGTAATTATAGCAACTGTTTTGACAATAACGTGATACTAACTTCACATAATGAATATACTTTTTTTTTAAACAATAAGATTTTAAGTAAATTACATGGGGAAACTAAAACTTANATATCACATAGAGATATAAGAATATAGCAAGTCAATACAACGCAAGAATATTGCACAAATACATTATTTCAGTTATAATTTACTTTAAAAATGTAATAGTAACTCGTTCGAAAAGTCTCCTTTACAAATCTCGTTACGTCCCTCGCCTTCGGCTCGGGCCGCAAACCTCTCGGTTCGCAAACAGAGACTTTTCGAACTCGTAGGAAAACTACTATTTTGCAATAGTGTGCGAAAAATAGTTGTTTTCTGCACTATTTTTAGTGTTGAAAATCGATTTTCCCGCGTTGTGTGCGGTAAAAATTTTCCTGCTACGCATTCGTGTGCTCAACTGGCACTCGTTCTAGTCAACTCCAGGAGTCAATCACGACTCGTACGGGAAATCAACTTTTCCGCACTTGTTACGTAAATAACTATTTCAAAATTACATCATTTTTTTACTAGATTATATAATAGGCTTTTACAAAAGAAATAAGTGTAATTCAGTGATTTAGTACAAAGTGATTGCGTCGAGTTGATTTTGTTACTTGTTGGAAAGCTGAAGTCAAAGAAAATCATGAATAAATCTGGGTTTAAAACACTACGTTTCTGTAAACATAAGCATCAAAACAATCACTGTTAGTTACCAACCTGTCATTATCGAGGCTGCTGCAGATTCAAATGTTAACGAAAACGTAACCTGACTACTTAGTAATGATTTATTTGTTTTCCGTTAATATAATAACCATACAACCAAACCACAAACTTTATATTATTATATTATATTCAAGCAATAAAAAAACATATTTTTTTTTCTTTAAAAGGCTGTGGTTCTCTCTCCTTGTGATTGTTAAGTTGTTTCCCAATCAAAAGGATCCATATGGAAATCCATATGGCGTTTTGGAACAAAATCCATATGGATTTCCATATGGATTCATCCAAAAAAATTTCCATATGGATTTTCATATAGACGTGTGCGTTTGTTATCACTGCATTAAGCATAAGTGGAAAATGCATATAGCACTAATAATATTCCGCATTTATTGGAATAAAGATTTCCATATTGATGGATCCATATGGAACAATCCATATAGATTTTTATCTGGAATTTTTATTTTGTCATAATAGCAGTGTAAGAATAGAATACACAATAAGAGTAATTATCCGAATAGATTTTTACATAGGTTTATCTATATGGATTTCCATATGGATTTTTATACAGACAGAACCATTTGCTATACCTGCATTCAGCGTAAGTATAAAATGCATGTGGCACTAATAATATTTAGAAAACATTTGAATAAAGATTTCTATATGGATAGATCAATATGGAACAATCCATATGGATTTTATAACTGAAATTTTTATATTGCCAGAATATCATTGTAACAATAAAATATACGATAAGAGTAATTATCCATATGGATTTTTATATAGACTGATCCATGTGGATTTCCATATGGATTTCTATATGGATAGATCCATTTGGAACAAATTTTTAAATAGATTTTTCTGCATGAATTTCCATAAGGATTTCCATATGGATGGATCCATAAGGAACAATCCATATGGATTTTATATCTGGAATTTTTACTTTGTCATAACAGCAGTGTAAGAATAGAATATACAACAAGAGTAATTATCCGAATAGATTTTCATATAGATTTATCTATATGTATTTCCATATGGGTTTCCATATGGATGGATCCATATGGAACAATTCATATGAATTTTATATCTGGAATTTTTATTTTGTCAAAATAGCAGTGTAAGAATAGAATATACAATAAGAGTAATTATCGGTATGGAATTTTATATAGACTTAACCATATGGATTTCCTTATGGATTAATCCATATGGATTTTCATATAGACGAATCCATTTGTCATATCTACATTCAGCGCAAATTTAAAATGCATGTAGCACTAATGATATTTCGCATTAATTTAAATAAGGATTTTTAAATGGATAACTTGGCGACTGTGGGCGACCCACGGTGGCCCGAACTCGCCTGAAATCAACAAAATAGCGTTCTTTGGTCTAGCTGAGCGAGTTCAGGCCACCACGGATTGCCCGCTGTCGCCTAATTTCGGATCCTCCAACATACCTTACATTTGACAGTATGAGTTGAGATTGCTGATTTCCTTTTTTATGATGATCGTCAAGCGTCAATGTGGAATTTCCCACATTTATGTTGCACATATATGACAAGTGTTAAAATAAGATTTTTTTCGTACAAGACTAGTCGTACGTCATATTTTAAGCTTAGATATAATGATTTGGAGAGACAATTTTTTTTTGAATATACTACAGGAATTTTTTAGGATTAAAATAGTTTTCTCAGATTCTGCTGTATGAGAAATAAAATCCGGCACTTACTACGACCCAAAAGATGTTGGGGTAATGTTATCGAAAAAGCTTATAAAAGGTGCAGATGTTCTACATTAGGGTCTATATAAATTAATATTTAACAAAACAAATCATGTTTAACAAAGTTTAATTTCAAGAATTATTATTTTTGTTGTACTTCCTTCATTACATCACAGTGTTAATTTTAAAGAAGCATACATAATTATACTTACACCTGAGGACGAAAGATTCATCATACATTTATTTTGAAATATTTCAAATTAAGTCATACGAACTTGTTTCTTGGGTTTCTTTTGTTGATTAAGAGTCAAGTTCACAACTGTGTTTTTTAAACGTATGTTATCAAAATCATTTCAAACGGACAATGGAAAACACTCACAATATGATTGAAACAGTGATGTTTGTTGAATCACTATCCTAAAGTGACAGACTTCTTCTTAATTTTTTTCTGAAACCAAAAAAAATTATTTTTTATCGGCAAAGTTTTTATTCTCATTGCATTTTATACAGAATATTCGAAATCAAGTGGCACGGTAGATCTACATGTCAGTTTGTGTAGCAGACGAGCCTGTTTACCGCGCTATTTATGCACGTCTAAATTCGTCTTCCGAATTTCCTAAATCAATAAGAAAATACTTAACACTGCTACACACCTGATATTTCGTAATAATTCGACATTTTCAACGTTAAACTATGATTTACACAAAAAATCCAGACAAGAACTATCCTTAAACATCGTTTTTACAAGGTATGTCAATGCAAAATGGTGATTTTATTATTTTCCAGTTTTCTTCCAGTCCGAAAAATTCAGACTCTTAATTTAGTCGCAAGTCAGTATGGATATCACATAGAGATATAAGAAATATCACATAGAGATATAAGATATAGTAAGTCAATACAACGCAAGAATATTGCACAAATACATTATTTCAGTTATAATTTACTTTAAAAATGTAATAGTGTATGAAAATAAGGTAATAACTGTGAGTACCAGTAGGCAGGAGAAGCAAGAAAGCCACAAGAAATATATTACATAAATATGATCCTGAGTACACGGTGGTCTAGCGCACTAGTCACAACATTAGTAATCCGTTAGTCTGGGTTTAATCTTGATTAGAACGAAATTTTTTAATCGACCAAGTGATTTTAATAAGCAAAAGATTATAATGTTTTGTATTAAATTAAAGAAAACAAGTAAACTTAATTAAAAAATTGTAAATATAAACATGACATCATCTAAGTAAGCGCCAAAATTTAAAAATAACCGTTATTTTTCGTTCATAAGGAAAAATTTGAAATATGTTTTAATATATACATTTACATTTTCAATATGCTCATTTACATTTAAATGTTACATTTTTACCCGTACTTTTTTACGAAAGATCCCGATTAAGTAATGGACATTGCTTGCTTACCTCCTTGATCTGGTAATTTATTTCTTCGGTTATAAACTTATTCATATTTTTGATGGCCTCCGCTTTTTTAGCTTCTGTCAAAGACGTTTTATGCGTTGCAAACCAGGTTAAGCACTCTGAAACAATTTTTTACAACTGTTAAGTACTGTAGTATGTAATTTTTTTAAATTCATAGTTATTATTCGTGCGAAGCGTGCACTTTATCCACATAAAATTAGTGCAAAAACCAACGAAAGTAGAAATGCCTCAACCAGGGTTTATCACTATCAAAGTTAACGACCGGCTTTCTTCGCATCGTAGGTGAATAGACCATTATTAATAGGCCATTATTAATACTTAAAATGAAAATTTCGAGAAATGTGAATACAAAATTTCAAATGTTACGATAATGTCTAGCCAACGTACTAACGGGCAGTAATTTTTTTCCACTCACTTGTAATCATAAAATTTTTATTTTGAAAAGAATTAACTGATTGTTGCATGATTGTTGGTTTTTGTCTTCCACACAAATATTACTTTCTCCTATCATGCATCTAGCACTCCACAGGTAAAATAATTGAACAATTGAAATGTTTTTATATACATATTACTATTATTTTCATAAGTTACACTAATACTTGAATTTTTGTTGGTAACAGCGACTGACATTTTCTCTACTGCNACGTACTTACGGGCAGTAATTTTTTTCCACTCACTTGTAATCATAAAATTTTTATTTTGAAAAGAATTAACTTATTGTTGCATGATTGTTGGTTTTTGTCTTCCACACAAATATTACTTTCTCCTATCATGCATCTAGCACTCCACAGGTGAAATAATTGAATAATTGAAATGTTTTTATATACATATTACTATTATTTTCATAAGTTACACTAATACTTGAATTTTTGTTGGTAACAGCGACTGACATTTTCTCTACTGCTTTAGTTACTATATTTTAATAATGATAAAATAATTTCTTACGATCGCTCCATACAGTTAATTGTAATTTAAGTCTTTGAATTATTGCTTTTTACTATTACAGAGAAATTAATAGAAACAATCTTGTATGCATTATATATGAATTACCTTTTAAACAATTCACAGTATCATCAGGAATAACTTCTCTTCGACTTCCACTACTGGTCCCGCACTCTCGTGTTTTTGTCAGACATAGACGGGCTATCTCCTTTTCAGTGTAGAAGTGTCTTAGTAAATTCTTGATGAATCTCGAACATCCATCTGATTTTACAAAAGTAGACCAGACGCTCTCTCTAATTGTTGTTGTTTGACTTAAAAACCGCATTAGAATCTGAAAGGTTAATACTTAAATGTAATTTTTATGTACACACTACGAGAATTGTCTAATGAATTTCATCCTTAATGTAATCATTATGCTTGCAAGGTCTAGAGGAATTGCACTATGCCGATAATAAAACATTGTATGAGTCCATTAACTGCACTTCGAAAAATTTACTACAGACGAGATATTTCCTTTGTTTAAAGAGGTTTCGGAGCTTCAGCAAGGGGGTGAATGGAAGTGCGGGGCTTCTATAAGGCGCCGCGTTCAGTTGTCTTTTACTAACCGTGCCTCAGAAAGTCTGCTTACACTCTATCACAGAAAATTCAGTTGTGTTGAACTTGCTTGTACTCAAAGATTCGAAGCTTAAGTATAAAAAAAAATTAGAGTGTATACTTTAAGACAGATAGTTGCAAATATAAACTACCGACTCAGGCAATCGAAAAACTTAAAAAACGTTATAGAGTATTTTCACTTGTGACGTCATTACAAGACGGCGTGATCACTGGGTTGTAATTTCGAATTTGCACTAAATGTGTAATCACGGTTAAATAATTCGTGAGTGTGTGCCAGCTAACGAAAATCCTTATGTAAACATTCAGATTTTCATAAGCTATTAAATAGAAAATGAATTTTTTGCATATTTACTCGATAATAGTTCAAAACGGTGAACAAAGTTTGTGCAGGCAAAAAGTTGATCAGAAAAACTTGTCTTTTTGACGCTTATAGTGGTTTAATCGATCATTTTGAACCATGACAACGAATAATGCCTAATAATGTAGAATAACACTGGGTCTAACGAAACATATCACTTGATTCTCATCCAGAAGTAAAAGTATGGTTAAGCTGATTGACATATATTTAAGCTCATTGCATTATTCTAGGACGGTATACTGTATACTTCGCATTATTCTGGGATTTTATGTTATTTCCGAAACGTACTAGAAAACTTTTTTTATACATTGATCAACTGATCAATTCCGGAATGTTAAGGTTTTGACATGAACGAGATAAAAGTTATTTGTTTATTAAAAAACGAAGGTTTTATGTATATACTGTCGGTAATTGTATTGTCATTGCTTTATAGGATTGTTTATTCTTTTTAAACGTGACCAAGTGAGCGCAGCGAGCGAGGGTAACTACTGCCTCCTGTAGGGGGACCTTAATATGGCAAATCCTAGAAGAGTGCGTTATANGACGGGGGTAACCACTGCCTCCTGTAGGGGGACCTTAATATGGCAAATCCCAGAAGAGTGCGTTATAGATATATAGGTATATATATATACACATTGCGTCTGCTCCGATGATTCTTCACAACATAGTAGATACAGGTATACGTAATAGCTGGGCTTCACCCGAACTCTACTTCTGGGTGAGACTCAAGTTATATGTGTCATTTGGCCCAGTGTTATTCTACATTAGTAGGCATCGATTGTTGTCAAAACTCAAAATAAGGTCGATTAAACTACTATAAGCTTAAAAGAGACAAGTTTTTCTCATCAACCTTTTGCTTGCGATAACTTTGTTTACTGTTTTAACCTTCTTCTTGAGTACATGTACAAAAAATTCATTGTCTATTCAATAGCTTATGAAAATCTAAAGTTTATATAAGGATTTTTGTCAGCTGGGACACACTTACGAATTATTTAGCTGTGATTACACATTTAGTACAAATTTAAAATTACTACCCAGTGAACGCGTCATCTTGGAATTACGTCACAAATAAAAATACTCCATTCACGAGAAAAACATCAACCTATTAAATGTACTAGAAATCTCAACTTCCGTCGTCAAAAGTGTGTTATGAATGTTCAATAACTGAATTTTTTTAACACAGCATTACAGTTTATGGTCTTGAGAAGAACTGTGCAAAGTTTCAAATCGTGATTTTCAGTTAAAAATGAATATAATCAATAGTGAATTCTTGTACGCAAATTAATTTTTTGCAGGCGTATTATATTTTCGTTTGTGGCTATTAAAGTAACAGGCATACGTCTATCCTACTGAGTTACGACATTTTAGTTGCTAAAAGTGTTTCTACAATTGGGATGTTGCATGAAAAAAAATTTTTTTTTCCCATTCAGTCCGTCTTGTAGAGTTTTGAAAAATAACCGACACGTATTTTTTCTTTTTTCTTAGAAATAAAAATTATAAAGATACAGTACCTTAAAGTTATGGTATTTTAGAAGTCACAGAAAACGCCATGTTTATGTGTCGTTCTGAAGCCTACATTACAAATAAATATTCTACAATTGAGTACGAAAAAAATGAGCCCCGAAACATGAAAATCGTTAAAAAACTTTTTAAGATATAGCGTTTTGAAAAAAGTAGAAAACGTTAACATAACCTCAAATACCGCAGAAAGGGTAACATGAATTTCGCTGAAAATTGAGCCTTGTTAACATTATATCAATACCAAGTATTTCTGAAAGATTCAAGGAAAAATATTTATTTTTACTCAAGTTATCGTGAAAAAACGAAAATGTTTGTTTCTCGCTATGCAACTGTGACATCACATACACAGGGAGAATATCTATAGCTATGGAAAAGACATAAACTTTGAAGTGCTATATCTTTTGAAGTTTGGAGTTTAAAAAAAAAAGAAAAAATACATGTCGATTATTTTTGAAAACTCTAGAAGACGGACTAAATGGAATTTTTAATGCAAAATGCTAATTACTAACCTCAACTTTGTCGGTAACAACCGTAAATTTTTTTAGAAATTTGTAGTCGACTCCGGATCCATCTGGAGAAATCGCTCGTTCAACACCCTTAAAACGTGTTCTTATTTCATCAGATTGAGTTGCATCTAAGGTTCCATCAATACTTTCATTTTTTGATTTAGTTGCTGTTTCGATTATCTTTTGTTTATCATCATCTTCATCATCAGTAGACTCTATGCGATTATACCTTTTTTTTTGTACGTTCTCGATTTCCATTTTATTTCCATCCGGCATATTTTTCCTTTTTTTTTTAGTCTGATGACTTCATAATAAAAGGAATACGTTTTTCTACAATAAATGTGATGAAAACAAATAGTTAGGCAACATGTTTCAGAGATCTTATATTCAGATTTAAATTACATAGTATATATATTTTAGCTTGTCAAGTTATCTACGCAGATGAATCGTACGATACCAGATGCGCTGTATTGTTTGAATACATAAATAAACTTCCGTTTCATAACTACCGTTACATACTATTGTTTGAAAAAAAATTAGTTCACTGGGGTCTGATCCCGATAGTTGGATATCCCGCAAATCGCTGCGAGTTGAGCTATAAAACCGTCACATAACCAATCTCACCCAGTCATGTGGTGATAAAGTTTGATTATATTACGTTTTTATCGCTTAACTCGCAGCGA
This sequence comes from Copidosoma floridanum, assembly GCF_000648655.2. Next base: position 2,177,973 of record NW_019379456.1, on the reverse strand, counting down.
TTTGCAAGATATCGAACCATCAGAATCAGACCCCTGTTATATTCAATGAATTTTTTAATGGATATTGTAGGTGATTCCTAATTTTTTTAATCTACAATTTGCAATTTGTTTTTAATTGAGCAAAAATACTTGAACTCCTCTGTTTCAGTGATATCATCCGGATGATAACACCAATTATGGCTCAAATACCTTTAAAAAAAAGTTTTTAACGTTACTTCTCATAATAAAGTAATTATTGAATCAAAAGTACAAACTGCAAATTATTCTGCAGAGCGAAAATACTGCAGTAAGGTAAATGTCCCAATTATGAAACAACTTCAAAGGTAAATGTCCTAGTGTATAAAACATTTTGAAACCCATTATAATCAATATATTTCAGAATATTTCATCGTAAAAAAAAATTAATACAAGAGGATCAAAGTTGTACAAAATGCAATCAATCAATATAATACTTGATTCAAAGCTTTTTACAGAATCTTTCTTGAGTTTCAGTGTTTCAATGCGGTACAGTTAGAAACATAACCAATAATACTAAATGTCCGGGTGATTGAAACACAGACTTTATTTAAATAACACGTACGTTCCATCGAGTGGGACAACATTGTAAAGCACGTCCTAGTGTTGAAACAGTTAGTGTTTCATGTGAAGGACACCTATTCTGTCTTAAATTTTCTTAACTTAAAGACATTTGACATTAAGATAAAGTTCTGAAAAAATTGAAAACCCATACGGTAAAACCATATAAATTCATATCGTTTTACCGTATGGTCAAAGGAAGGATCCAAACAATCGATTGTTATCCATGGATGCACTTTCAATCCATGTGGATTTAATCAAAATTTGTCTTTGATTGTATGCTAATTTTGAAATTATTTCACTTTGACCGTCAGCCTGAAATCAGTCTCAATCCATCATGTGGAGTTTAAATAGATTTCAGGTAGAATATAATTACATTTAACAAAGCTGGATGTCCGTTATTACAACCATACATGATATCCGTATGGTAACAAAAAAATGGATTGGTTCTAGCATTTTGTATTTAACTGTCGATTTGTTATAAAAAATTTGTTACTAATTCTACGTTGCTACTTTCATGTCACATACTTGAACCCATCACTTCTCTTGTGACAATATGGATGATAACACTATACATATGCTTGATACTTCCGGATATCTTACTATTACTTATTATTTGACTGAGGATATTATGTGGTAAAAAATTTATGTAAGATCTCAAAATCAAATTAAAGTCTATCAAACTTTTCTACAATCTAGCGGGCGCATTGAGACGAATTGCATACAGATGATCAGAATTAAAGAAGTATTAAATCTGTGTACAATTTATGACTGATTGAGATGCAATTGACTTAGATTTAAAGTGGAAAATATCCAGACTTTCTTAAGTGACAAGGTTAAGACCCAGCAGAAAACAGAATAAGCAAAATAAGTTGAGGAATATTTCCAAAATCATCAAGGCTTGCAAATCTTATGCTTGCAAACTTGCAAGGCTTATGCTGAATGCAAGTATAGCAAATGGTTCTGTCTGTATAAAAATCCATATGGAAATCCATATAGATAAATCTATATAAAACTCTATTCGGATAATTACTCTTATTGTGTATTCTATTCTTACACTGCTATTATGACAAAATGAAAATTCCAGATAAAAAATCCATATGAATTGTTCCATTTGGATCCATCCATATGGAAATCTTCAATCCAATAAATGCGGAATATCATTAGTGCTATATGCATTTTACGCTTATGCTTAATGCAGTGATGACAAACGCATACGTCTATGTGAAAATCCATATGGATTAATCCACATGGAAATTTAATTGGATGAATCCATATGGAAATCCATATGGATTTTGTACCAAAACGCCATATGGATTTCCATATGGATCCTTTTGATTGGGTTGTAATGTGATCATTCCAATCTCCTCCTTATTTAAGTATATTCCGTATTTTGTAGAGGCCCTGTCCAAGTTTAACAAAATTTAATCATTAGTTTTTAAAAAAAGATGCATTTCAGACTATGCACACTGAAACACTTGTCTATTATCACGAAATGTGACTTTTCTCTCTCAATTCGCAACGGATTGCATTGATGTAGGGCTTGATTGATACCTTAAAGTACTAACTTACGAATTGTTTTTGTTATTTTATTTTGTTAACAGCTAGGAAATTAATTATTAAGAATTATTTTTTCAAATAGGGAAGTCAATAAAGTAGAAATTCAAGATGATAATAATATACTGAATACCTTTAAAGTAACGTACTTTTGAACGGTGAACTATTTTAGATGATATCAGTTGTAATATAAAGTTTACTTTAGGATAGATTACAAGTATATCTAATGTCTCCACAGAACAATTATAATGTATGTATCATTGGTGAATAGAAAGCTTCAGTGACTCCGTTAAATATTAAGAAATAGTGTTTAAAAATATTGTTAAAGTGTAATTTGCATTGCACATTAAACTTAGACATTACGTAGTTATTTAGAACATTAGTCATTAAGAAAAACATCACTTAAATTTTTTTCAACTCCCTACAGTAGGGTATTTAAAATAGAAGGATAATCAATTGTATCCATTACATCTCAATTATTATTTTTGCATAATTTTAAGGTTTAACATAGAAATAAGGGAGAATAAAAGAACACAATACATTAATTTATTTTAAATAAAACTAGTGTTTTAATTTCCAACCATACATTCATAAGAATGAAATCGAATAGACACCAAAAACGTTACACAACTTGAAAATTTTTATTATTCTGAGGAAGTTATCATAATTAGTACTGACAATCTTGAGTATCATCTCAGTCAAAAATTTATAGCTATAATTATACCTATAAATTATAGCTATAATTATAGCTATAACTACCTATAAAACAGCTATAACAATTTATAAAATTCAGCTATAAATATAGCTATAAATAACAGCTGTAATCTTTTCACAAATTTTAAATAAAAATTAGTTTAAAATCAGATTTTTTTAACATATATCGATCAGTATAGACGGTATATAATATCACACTTGTGCTGCAGTTTAATTTAAAACAAATACAACTTTTTTACATAGAGAGAAAGCGCTTCGTTACACTTTGACAACCATGGAAGAAACATTAACACTTAGCCTTTCTGGTACTTTTTCTGTTTTAGATGTGTAGTAATTTTGTGTTGGTATTAAAGTTATCCTATAACCAATCATAAGTTATGAGATTAAAAATATTAGTTGACATTTTAAAGATAGACGCATGAAAAGTTGAATATAACATCACGAGTAGAGATTTCATAAATAGCACCTAAGTGCACACAATTCATAAATTTTTTCCTAACTGTTCTACCGGGATATAAAATTATTGAAGTTCTTTCACAAAAAATTTAATTACCAATTGTTGGACGTATTATTGATCATGTAGAACGACGTACAGTGTATCAGGGTGGTAATTTAGTCAGTTTTCATGGAGAAGTTACAACTATAAGATTAAACATAAGATCTTCTCCATAATGGGTATCGTTTCTAATCAAATAAATTGATAGGCAGCTCAATGTGCACTTCAGTACTTAGTCAGCAATAACCTCTCAAATCGTTGAAATGTCAGAAAAAATAGTCCATAAAAGCACAGAGGTACCTAAGAAAATGTCTAATACGTCAAAAACTAACTCATCAAAACATACAGTTTAAAAAAAGGCTCAGTCTAAAAATAAAAAGCTGTGGTGGAAAATGAGTTGGATAATTTTTTTTGTGTACAAAACGTGCGAGATTCTAAGTATTCTGTTTCTAGTCATACTTGACGAATCTACTGTGCACTATGAGATTCACGCTTATCAGCCGTATGCATTATCAACATGTGATAACAAAGATGAAACTCGTATTTCAATTCAACATCAAGACTTGTGTCTTTTACCATCCACAAGTTTTTTACATATATATTTATGGAAGATCAGCAAAGCAGACAGGAATAAAGCAGTAATAAGTAACGCATTGATAAACAATTGCCATCTGCCACTCACTTAAATATATAAGATATGAGATGAAAGCTTTAGAGACCAGAGGTGGACCAGTGCAAAAATGTTGGATTAACAACCCTTATGAAAAAGTGGCTAACATTATATATCATGCTCCCACTGTATATGATTTAAGGTTTTGTTGAAGACTATCGTAAGATAATTGTTCATGTAAAATAAGAGCTTATATTGACAAAATCTAAAAACAATATAGATGCAGTGTTACAAACTCCAGTCAATGCCAATGCTGCTAATCTCACGGCAGTAGCAACTTGGAAAAATTTTAAAATAGTAATATTAGGCCTATGACCTATGTTGTTATGCCAGATTATAATAAAATTCGTCTATTGAATTATGTAGTGCTTGTTATATCATATGTGTGCTTATTTTCTAAATTCATATTATGGCAACGACTGTGCGCCTTCACTAGGCAAACAACAACACTAGATGAATATTTTTAATCGTCTTCGATAGTTCTAAACAAAACGAGTCATTAAAAAGTTCTCTAGTAAATGTGAGGCTAGAACTTAAGTAACATAACAATTTTCCTGTCAATACGTCAGCTTATTGCTTAATTTTATGACATCGTTCAGTATAGTCCGATAAGTGGGGATATTAAGAAACTCGTGTAAAGATATGCAAAATCGATTCATGGCTCTGATAGTATCACTTTATTTTAAACCATCATGGATAAAGGCTGGGGCAATAGTGGGAGTAAAAAAAGCAGAAAATAAACGGCGATCAAAAAAGTGGGAAAAATGTATGAAGAGAAGAAAGACACATGATAGATTCATGACGAGAAGAAAGACATAAAAGTTAAAAAAAACAAAATCTATGAAAAAATTAAAAGATAAAAACTGTAAAATTGTTTAAAAATTGATGTGCTTAATAAGTTATACTTTAATCAATATATCGTATTAACCATGGACAAGCTATTTTACAACTTATTTTAAGTAACAAAAAATCTCATGATTATGATAGAAATAAGAACTCTTGGCTAAAAGACTTTATCGATAAGTATTCAACCAAAAAAGGGTCTGTTCTAAAAGTGAAGATTATAAAAATACAAAAAAAAGTCAAAAATTATAATAGCAGAAAATGTAATATTTTGTGGACTTGGAAGGTTTTAAAAAATCGGGTAATAAAAATAAATGATTATGTGCTTAAAGAATTGGCTATCTTTTCACCTAATTTTAACGATACAGAAGCAGAAGTATTTCTTTTTAAAGCACCCCTTACTTTGCAAAAATTACCACAAAAGTATGAATATGAAAATGTACACCTTGAACTTTGCTATCATGAACTAAACCGGAACTCAGGAAAAATTAAGTATACGGAGAAAGGAAACACTTCACGGGAGAATCTTGAAATTACTGCGAAGATATACATTGGATATTTGAAAAAAAGTGGCTTCGAAGAATTAGCTTCAAAGTCACTAATATAACAGACTACCTACCGTTTGAAATCCCAATATTGGTTACTACATGCACTATCCCAACGGAGCCTACAGATCCAAGTATGCTCTTCGTAATGAGAAGTTAATAAAAAAGTTCTATTTAAATATGGAATGGGTTGATGTTGATGTTGATGAAGATAATAATACAAAGCTCTAAGAATGTATTTTTTTATATTTCAGAAATAAGATGTTTAAGAAAATCATTTTGTAAACCATGTGTGTCTTACGAATCTGGTTTTGTAAATGTACATTTTTTTTTTTGAATATACATTGATGAAACAAATATGTTGATTCATTTTCATACATTAATTTTCATACCATTTTATATCCTATCTGGACTAGAATTGCCAAATTTTTTATACTAACACATGTTTTCCTTAATAATAATATTGATTTTATCGCTCTTAAATCCATAAATAATAAATAATTCAATTGAAAAGATTTTTCTCCTTTTGTTGCAATAAAATTTAGATTTGTTTAAATACCTCATGACATTTCTACAGGTGGCCATGATAGTAACATAGAATTAGCTAAAAATCATATCCATATCCCGAAAATTCTGACTAGCTCGAAAAAAAAAATAGAGTAGAAGTTATAGTGCATGGTAAAAAATTGACACAGAATTTAAAAAGTAGAAATGTCAGCAAGAGCCCCAAAAAATTACAAAAATGGTCAAAATATGTTTTTCGTGTCCATAGTAGTAGCGTTTAACACACAGTTATTTCGATCAACCAATCAGAGGCCGTCCCACTTTCCTCCATATTGAATATATGACCAATCAGACTCATATATGTTCTTGGAATATCCAATTATAATGTCATTTGTAATGAAAACAATATTAGATACGAAATAGTAAGGCTTTATGAACAGCAAATGGTTATCCATGCGTATGGTTTTATTATTATTAAAAGAATATAGTTTTTGGTTAATGTTGTAGTCAGTAATAAGTAAAAATTTTTCATTTTTAAGAGTTCCAATACTGTTTCAATGAAGGGTAACTGTTGTGACGTTCTCGTTTATTATCTGCGGCTAATTGCCAAGAAGAAAGTCACGTTGTTGACTATGATGAAGTCGTGAGCTCACGGTGCTTACTTAGACCATAACATTCTACTTAACGCAAAGAAATAAATTTGAGAATAATCTCCCACCTTTCTGATATCGCATGTACAAGTGAACGAGTAGGAAGCTATAGAAGGTTTGGGTGCCTGTCAATGCTCAATATATTACGAGTATATCAAACAGACTGGAAAAAGGTTATAGAATTGCTTACTCACAAATCTACAAATAACCTCATTGTGTCTAGTGCTACAATCTCATAGAAGAGAGCATAGTATGTATAAAATGTATTTAAAGTAATAATTGCATGAAATAAGATATAGGTAGTTATATTCATATATTCAATCATATAATATATAAGGGAGTACATGGCTCAAAATCATTCAAACGATATACAACGCTTGTTTGCAGATAAACATATCTTTAAATATTTAACGATCATCCAAGTTCGAAATACGATTATTCAAATAAGGAGTGTAATTGAAAATTATCAAAGAAGATTCATAAAAGAATTGATTAAATTCGTATTACAAATTTATAAAAGAATAGAAAAACTAGCGTAAAACGTGCGTGAAAGGATCAAACACAATGCTTCACCAAGCACGTCTATATAGGGCAGTGTTATGAATCATGAGATTAGTCTAAAAGTCCGAGAAGCGAGATACTTTTGACCTGCTAAGCAGATAATCTAGAGCTAGAATCTAGCGTTGCTGCGCCTTGATCGTACAGCAGACCTTGGTTTTTCGGTGGCTCGGTAATTGCTTCGTGAGGAGGAGATTCGTAGACTATCCTCATTGGAGGGAATTTTGTGATGTACACCGTTTTCTCCTCTCTGCTACTCCTGGACTTTATGACTCGCACTATCGCTATTTTTCATCGATCCTACTCATCAGCAGCAGCTTTAAGCACTTAATGATGATTTTTATTTTTTAATAGTCACAATATTTGATAGCGGTTTTTTGCCAAAAATATATAAAGATACAAAATTTTTTTAATAGGAGTGACCGATGGTCACACAGCCCCTTTCTATTTTGTAGCAAAATAATGGAGTAATTTTGAAACAAAATAATCCAGAAAACAAAAAAAAATTTTAATAGAAAGAAATGTTATGCACAATCCGCTGAAAAATTTGTGCGTCTTACATTAATTAATACGGTCATTAGGTGGATAAATGGGCAGAAAAATAATATAAAATTTCAATAACTTATAATCTAGGCTAACTTTATTTATGCCCCTTTTAATACTAATTGAGCATTTTATTTAATGTCTTACTAATAAATGAAGGGTTAACCCTTTCACGTTAAATTATAAAATATTGCCGCTTTTGGCCTTCGATACAGTTTATGTATAAGCTACGATGTAAAAGAAAAGTGATTTAACACTGCTCTGTCGAGCTCCCGTTAAACGTAGGACTAACGAAATAATGCTAATACCTGGTATCTCAATGTTATCAAAAGAAACTTCGTATTTCTCCATACTCATGAACACATCGCCTTGATTTGTAGACACACTTCCAGTACTGTATTGCAAACCAAACTCCTCAAATAATTCGTCATCTAAGGAAGACGAATGAAGGACCTTAGGGATCCAATCTGATTGTATGGAACTGGGTGAATAGTCCGTTAACATAAGAGAGCGTTTAGATTTAAGTAAATCATCATCGTTTGTCTCGTTCACACTAGTTGAAGGTACAACACTTTGCTTTTTTAAGCACATGCCAGGTGGTCAATTTGCGTAACGCGTTTCTGCATCTTGTAACCGAATTTTTTTGTCGATAGCAGAAACTGTTAATTCGCTTTGAAAGGGTTCTCTTGTTTTTTGATTTAACAAAATGTTTTCCACTGGTATTATAATTGCAGGTCCCTTTTTTGAAATTTGCGTTGCCTTGTTTCGTTTGTTGGTATAGCGAAAATATCCTTTGAAATCGCCGAGCAAGATCTCTTTGACGTTCGTGCTCAAATTAGATTGGTATTTTAGTGGCATGTTAATCGTCGGTATCTAACTCTACTACCATATTTCATAAGGTATCAACATTGATGTTATTATCGCTAACTACTGCTTGGCGTATAAATCTATCAAAATGGCACGCGATCGACAGTAAAAAAGATTTTTTGCCGGAAGATATGCCTAAATCTTGTTCATTTCTTAGGATTTGCGTTGCATATTCTACTCGAGTTATTTTTAAATTTATGTTATATCGACGAAACTCAATTGTTTTTTTTAAAGATCTTTGGATATTTCGATCCCAATAACGATCTTTAAACTTATTCACAAATTGTTCATAATCGGCAATTTACGCTTCCCGTAAATACCACTAATCCTTTGCATTCTCCTCAAAACAACTCCCTATAATACAATGCAGCTCAACATCGCTTGGATTTACAAATTTTAAATAATTCTCTAGCTCCGAAAGGAATTTGATTGGTCGTGCCTTGTCCAATCCTCGAAACTTAGGTTGTTGCATAGTAATTTTTGGTGACGTGGTGCAACTTAAAGACGATCTTTAAATTTTTTTATTTAATAATTGAATGTTACTTTCGGTTTTTCGTTTAAGACAATCAAATTCGTTTTTGGCCTCATTGAACTGCTTATTTATATTATTCCCTATCATTAATGAATTCTCAGTCACAAACATATGTCCGTCGTGATCTTCAACCCACTCGATTAATTCATCAATTGAATTTACCATTTCTTTTTAGCGATCATCAATCGTGTTAATGCGTTGAACTAATGCGTTAAACTTTTTTGATCCTTCATTATTTTTAATACATAATCATTATTTTTGACTAGTGCTTGTGTCAGTTTATTTATAACGTGTTCTAAATGCTCGAGCTTAACTTGATATTCGTCGCGTATCATAACTATTTCATCATTGTTTTGTCGGCGTTTAATTGTTTGTATACGTTTGGTCATGCTTTCGTTTTCAGTGAACAGTTGAGTTATATCATCTATAACTGCTTTTTGCCAGTCAAGTTTGGTTTTGTTTTCCTCATCTTCTTTTTCGGTATTTTCGTTTATAGTTTGTAAGAAGGTGCCCCACAGTAGGCAGAAAACGACTATTTTTGTCAAAAAATCGGCCGACACGACAATTCAAAACCGAAATTAATCAATTTTTTTTTTTAATTAAAAAGGAGATTTTAAGCTACAATGTATCACTGCGGTTTTTTTATTAGACGCAACATAACCTTAAAAAAATGAATTACGTGGTATATAAAAAATAAATTAAATCTGACCTAGTCAAAAGTACTGCCATAACGAGCAAATTACAAAATATTACGTACAAAGCGGTTTATTAGCGACTTCTAAAACCAAAGCAGGATGTTTTGCACGCTAATATGCACGTTAATATGCACGTTATGGCAGTACTTTCGACTAGGTCAGATTTAATTTATTTTTTATATACCACGTAATTAATTTTTTTTTAGGTTATGTTGCGCATAATAAAAAAATCGTAGTGATAGATTGTAGCTGAAAATCTCCTTTTTAAATTAAAAAAAAATCAATTTAATCGGTTTCGAATTGTCGTGTCAGCCGATTTTTTGACAAAAATAGTCGTTTTCTGCCAACTGTACGCCCGTGCGTCTACTATGGATCATGTTGACGTTTACGTACCATCAGTATATAAAGGTTATATAAGGCTAGTCATTTATAAGTCAACGAGTCTGTTTGATCGACAATAATGCTACACGCTCAGAATTTTCTCGATTCCTATGAAACAGCATATTTATACTTTTAGAATGATTTCCAAGAATTCCGAAAATTCAAGAAAATGTACAAGATTTAAAGCGATTAAAATATTTAAAGGTAAAATCAATATCAGAGATTTTATCTTTTATTTGCTGCAACTCTAGTTTTACTTCATCGATTTGCTCATAATTTTTTTAAACTTCGCTTTTACATTCTTTGTTTTACGCCATTAACATTTAAATGCACTCCTTATGTGTATTGGGTGTTTTTTGCCAGAAAAATAAAAAGATACAAAATTTTTTTTATAGGAGTGACTGATGGTCACACTGTATAAGAGAATAAACAATAATCATGTTGTTATGATTTTGTATTTTTAAATGTGCTTGTATTGAAAGTGCCGCCATCTATGCATTTGCACCTCTTGATACAATGATTTAGATGTATCAACATTCGCTTGTATACCATTGGTCGTATGAATTTCTAGTTTACCAACAAGCATTAAAATCACATAATTTTAATTTATTGGGCTTTGGTGAAAAGATAGCTCTGAAAATTAAAAATGAGAGACTTATCTAAACTTACGGTACGTGTGAATGTACAGCTCCTTGGTAGCTCAAGTGGTAGAGAAACTGTCTAGTAAACAGGAGGTTGTGAGTTCGATCCACACTCGGGGATGATGTTTTTCTTAATCTTATTTATTTCTTAAGAAAATTTTCTTGAAGAAGAATTAATGTGGTTTAATATTATGAGTTTTAAAGTAAATATATTGGATTTTGAAAAAAAGGGCATGTATGGAGGATACAGTGTACTGCTTGTATTGAAAGTGCCGCCATCTATGCATATGCACCTCTTCATACAATGATTTAGATATATCAACATTCGCTTGTATATCATTGGTCGTATGAATTTCTAATTTACCGACAAGCATTAAAATCACATAACTATAATTTATTGGGCTTTGGTAAAAAGATAGCTCTGAAAATTAAGAATGAGAGACGTATCTAAACTTACGGTACGTGTGAATGTACAGCTCCTCGGTAGCTCAAGTGGTAGAGCAACTGTCTAGTAAACAGGAGGTTGTGAGTTCGATCCACACTCGGGGATGATATTTTTCTTAATCTTATTTATTTCTTAAGAAAATTTTCTTGAAGAAGAATTAATGTGGTTTGATATTATGAGTTTTACTGTAAGTAAATTGGATATTGAAAAAAAGGGCATGTATGGAGGAAGTGTGCTTGTATCGAAAGTGCCGCCATCTATGCATATGCACCTCTTGATACAATGATTGAGATGTATCAACATTCGCTTGTTTACCATTGGTCGTATGAATTTCTAATTTACCGAGAAGCATTAGAATCACATAACTAATTTATTTTATTGTATTTATTTTATTATATTTTTGAGTGGCCATGTCCGTCGTTAACACTACAGATAAGTTTCATACGAAATGTAATTACTCAAATGAAAAACCTGTAAATGGTGACAGCCGAGTCCATGTAGAACCACGAGTCCTTGGACCATTTTATTAGAATTCAAATTCAAAATTCTATCTGTGTGTTCATCTTATACATTGAAATATTTAAAAGTTTAGTTCTACCTGCAAAGTTTAGTATTTGTCAAGTTATACAGTTTCTGAAAAAAGTTTGTATCCTTTTATTGTTTCAATGTATACTTTCAAATTCTTGTATACTTAAAAAAGCATAGCTAGAGACCTGTAGGCTTATCATGCCAACATTCCTTTTTTCATTTTGACAACATGCTTCAAAGAAAGAAATAATTTAGTTTAATAGTTAAGCTATCATATCACTATGAAAGCACTGTTTAAATTTGTCTGGATGAAATACGTTTTTCAAACCAGTCAAAGATAAAACGATTAGAGTGTTAAACTATTGCTGAGTCTCAAAAGTTGATTTGATTGTCAATCTTAATTTCATTAGTGAACAGTGTTGAGGGTGGTATAAATCAAAAATTCTTAAAACTTTGTGAATGTAATATTCTTTAATAAAGAGGTACATGTTGTCCACGTAAAGAAAATAAGAGGTTGGAAGAAGATTATGTTCTTTTTTGAAATGTAGAGACAATAACTTTTCAGATAATCCATTACAAGATCTACGATCAAAAGGAAAATGCAGGTCTTAATTTGATGTACCCTGTTAGTTTGATAATAAGCTTTTAACAGGGTTTACCAAGTGAGAAGTAACGTCAGAAAAAGAACCACATCTAAAGCGACGTGCAGATGGGGTTACAGTGATGTAATTTTGTAATACGTGAATATGTTAAGCAGTAATTCTTGTTGCAAAAGAGTTTTGAAACAAAAACACAAATCCAACGTAGTATGATCGGTCTGTTACAAGTGTTTTCTGGAAAGCTATCTTCTTTTATATAGTCCCACTAACACTTTATTTATTGGCTGTTTCAAACATTGTCTGGTATCAGACAATTTATACAATTTATATCAGGTTTATATAGGTAGCCCTGATATCGCCCCAGTGTCTATGTCAACAGAGACTTGTAAGTGACTTACATCTTCTTCGTCTTAATCCGTTACACAGGTAATCAAAGCTGTACGAACTGACGTATCACATTCTTTTGTCATTTACGTTGAATCAAATCTAGGGTATTCTTCGCCAGATAATATGGCTCACCCACTGGAATGGTTCAAACAATACATGTCCACCCATGCAGCTGATAAAAAGAATTTTTAGGATATGCAGAAGTCTTTGGATGCCCATACTACAGGTACCCATAGTGTAAAAAAGTGGTTTTTTGGATAAAAATTAATTTGCTGGCGAGTTTTTAAGTTACAGTAGGAAAACTTTAGTTATTTACGTAACAAGTGTGGAAAAGACAATTTCCCGCACGTGTCGTGATTGATTCGCACAAGTGGCTGGAGTTGATAGGAATGAGTGCCAGTTAAGCACACGAGTGCGTAGCACGAGTGTAATCGTAAGGAACGAGTTACCGTCACCAGCCACGAGTGTGAGTCTATCACGCGAGTGTGGGAAATCATCCCACACGAGTTGCGTATAAAATTTCTCGCAATAAGTGTGAGAAAAATAGTAAGTATGTTGATGATTTGCAAAGACCCCCCGACTGCAAAAATATCAAATGATCATTAAAAAAAAAAAAAAAAAATTAATTTTATGCCTCAAATACAGAAGCAGAAATTAGATGAAATTAAAATTTTGTTGTAAAAAATCAACTTTGAACTACTTAAGCAATAACATTGTCAAAGAATTTTACAACTGTAACAAATTTTTTTAAAGGACCCCACATTAATACAATAAAATTATGGTTCCCAATGAAACGTCCTGAAATTATAATATGATATAGTTTAATGGAATTAACAAAAAAAGTCATTAAAAAGGAATTTTAGTCGAGAGTTGAAACTCACACTAGGTAGGGTTATGATAGTTGTACACTCACGGTATTCTAATTTGTTCCCCACGAGATTTCTGGTGTGTAGAAAATTTTTTTCCTGTGTGCAGAAAAACTTTTACCACACACCTTTTATGCACACTTGGCGAGAAAATTGATCGACTGTGCGGAAAAAGTGTGTGGCAAAGATTTTGCGCTATGCGGGAAAATTGATTTCCCACACTTTAAATAGTGTATAAAACACCTATTTTCCGCACGCTATTGCGAAAAAATAGTATATTACGCACCTAGAAAGTAAGGTTGAGAATGACGCAGATATTATGTGAATAAACAGATAACGTGAAATCTAGGACATTTCTTAACCTCTAAATGTGGTGTGTATACTATTTTTCTGCAAACCCCCGCCGACAGTGCTTCATATCTGACCTGCTCCAAAACAGATGATCAGCTCTTTCGATGAGGGTATGCAGAAAAATAGTATACGCACCACGTTCGGAGGTTAAGAAATGTCTTAGGTTTCACGTTATTCACCCAAAATCTGCGACATTCTTAACCTCGCTCACTAGGTGAGTAATATACTATTTTATCCATCAGATCATAACTAATAAATATCCCTTGCAAAAATTTGAAAATTAAGTGACATAACGTAGAGAAAAATTTAATTGTCACTGAATCGGTTGTTAAATAAATTCAACTGTTCTTAAACTTACAAACATATCTAATGAATAATTATATGCGTTTTCTATAGTTAAAAACTCTCCTCCTTATTAAATTTGGTGGTATAAAGTAGTGTCTAACATCAATATTTTTAAATTTTCTTCAAAAAAGTGTAATTTTTGATGGAAAGAGATTTGTTAGCAAGTTTTAAGGTTGCAGGAAAAAAAATTAATCTTTCAGTGGGATCACACTTTATAAGAAATCACTGCCAAACCTTTACGATTAGGTAACATTAGCTGAAATACAATGCCATTTCTACTAATTCTGTTTTTAAATGTATTTTATTTTTACAAGTACTAATTAATCTGATTAATAAATATTTATAACGGAATGGACTTGAGACAGAACACTTTAAATGCATAAGTAGAAAACTTAGAGGCCAAAAGAATAATCCTTTGTAACCGAACACACTCCAATACATATAATCTTGATTGTTAAGGTAATTAAGTAATTGCCAATGTTCGGAATAGAAGAGGCTTTTCAGGGATAAGGGTTAGTTTTCACCTTTAAGGAGCTCCGGTCGGCTACTGACTGATGAGGAGCGACACACGCATGATTTTAACTATCGAATTTAATTGTATTCACATGAGTAGTTTATTTCACTTATGTGTGCGTCGCCCCCGCTCGTCTGCCTTAAGCCTACGCGGGGCTGCCTGCCTTCGCAGCTCGAGCCGATCGGTCTACTCCTCGCTTGGTTGTCTCGCGGATAACAAGTAGCTGCTTCTTCATAGCTACTAAATTAAACGCACACGAATTGTTTCTTTCATGGTATTGCAAAGGACTTTCTGCATAGTTCCTTATTTTGGTTTTTGATCTTTTTTTCTGAATCGCCTCTTTTGCTGAACGACTTGTAAGTCAAAATTTGGCTTGTTTCTTTTTATGCTACTTTGTTAAAGACCAATAGTTTTTTTGTCGTTTCTACCTCATCTCAAAGTAACTTTGAAATCTTTGTTCGCTATTAGTTAGAGAAATATTTCGAGAAATACTGCGTAAATCTATCAAACTGGATTTACTGGCATACTGACATTTTTTGTTCAGATTAATTTTCCTTGTAACCAGATATTTCTTTTATCATTATATGGTTTCATATTTTTATTCTTATTTGTTTACTCTACTGTTATTGTTAATAAAAGAAATACGCAAGAACCTTAAACGTAAGGTTTTGAAAGAATTGATTTGATTATCCCACCTAAAAATTCAGTCCTCTAAATCGGCAAAGAAAATTCACGTAAGTTTTTTTTTTTACAATTCCACAGAAAAACTTAGCAAAATAATAATTTGTCGGCATAAACGAATCGAAATTCAATTTATGGCTCGAATTTCAATTGAGTCATAAATAATTCAACACGGACATTTAAACAGCCAAGTAATTAGTATTCCGTAAAAATCATTACACAATAGACTTAAGAGGCAACCCTTTCAATAGAGGAGAAAATCATTTTGCTGTTACCTCAAAACCCGATTGTGAATCCTGACATCACTAGAAAAATTAACTATTTGTTTTAAAATCAGATAAGTGGTTTGTCGGCATCCTGGGTACTCGTTTCATCGAAAAAGACAGAGAAAAAGTCACGATTATTTTCGATGGGATTAGCACTCATGATGCCTCAAGTATCTCTAGCTAGGTACGGCACCCACTAAGCCATCGAAGCTCTTTCCTCGGAATTAACAATGACTTGTGTAAACATTGCTTGACTACTCACAACTTTATGGATATTAAAATTGGTTATATGCTCAGCTTAGTACAATTATAAACAACTGCAAATGAACTAAGCACAATAACAGTTATCAATTAATTGCTAGTAAATAAGCCATATTGTTTGAACTAGCCATTCTACATTGTAACTCACCTACCATGCGAGATGAGATGTTTTACTTCTCTAAAATGTTATCGAAGATTCCTGTGAGTGATATTTTAGGCATTGATGGCGATGGTTTTATCTATTGTCACCCACTATTTCTCATGCCACCATATAAAATTGATACCCATACTCAACGTTAGCCAGCCCTACCATTGACTAACGATATTTATCTTCTCCAAATATCGTTGGATTAATATCTTCTTCACAAACTAAGTCTCTTGACAACGATTCTCAAAGTATTAACAGCAGATCTCTTAAAATAACTCATACAAATGTTAATCGTCTCAAAAGCCGTTTTTCTCAGATTAAGCAAAAATGGGCCAACAAAGATTTTGACATTCTGACTGTAACAAAGGCTCTCCTTCACCCTGTGGATGATGACTATTTTTCTCTTAAAAATCAAAATTTCTTTTGTCATGACAGAGTTAGTAGGAAAGGCGGAGGAATTAGTTTTTGTGTCAGAAAATCACTTGTGGTTGGGATCCTGTGTTCATCAAAACCATTATTTGATAACACACTTGAATACATTATCTTAGAAATATTAACAATTAATCATAGATTTATTTTTGCAGTTCTGTATCACCGAATCTATCGTATGAAATTTTTTACGGAACTGTCCATATAGTCAACTAGATACAAGCAGATTGTCGTAACTAATAATTTGAATATTAATGTTATCCAATAGTCATAATGCTATATTTCTAAGAAACTTTCTATACTCAAAATCGTTACATCATGTCTCATCAAGTGCAACCCAGCACTTACATCATAATGACCATTCCTTTCGTACGAGGATTCATCTATTTCTGAACCATGATTATTCGTCTATTACTGCTTATTACAAACTTGATTCCTCTTTTATAGCTAGTTATGATCTTATTACACTGCATGTCTGAATTCTGGGTCCAATAATATCTCAGACGTACTTCTTCACACTAAATCTGCATAAAGTTAACATCGCATAGCCTCAGTACAATCTAAAATCTCGACACGTTTGCCTTACAATCAAAAAGCTATCCAGATTTTTTAAATTCATAAATTAGCTGAATTTTTATCTGGGGTCATTCTTAATGCATGTGATTTTTTAGCACCTTTGTGTTCTAACACTTTAAAGCGGAAAAATGAGCTTTTCACGACTTCAAAGGTTAGAAATCTCATAAAAATTCATTATAAAGCTTACAGACGTGTAACACATGCCAATCGACTATGCTACTTATATGTCATGTTAATGTGATGTGCGGAATGCTCTTAATTCATCAAAAATTGCATACGTGACTCAGAAATTGCCTTTGTGCAAAATGCCGAAGGAATATGGACCCTTATTCGTAAGATTAGCCTTACCCATTCTACCCTATCGTTACCTTTTCTTACTTTCTTTCCCGATGATTTGATTATACACTACACTGCGGCTTCTTAAATGATTCCATCAGTGAATAATACTGACTTGCAAAATGTTTTGTATCTTTCACTAAATACACAGGCACTAATCTTTAAGTCTTATCCCGCCTAATCGTTAGCAGATTAACGAGCCTTACCTAAAGCCAATCGTGGAACGTGTGGCATAGATGGCCTATCAGCTAAAATGAGAGAATTAGTGGTTGAATCTCTAATTAAACCTATTAGCACACTCGTGAATGAATCCATTTCTAAAGCTGCTTTCCTAGTTTTTGGGTAGCAATAATTTGTCCCACCTCTAGCCAAACTAAGAATATGGCTCCTTAAGGGGGCTCCAGCGGGAGGAGTTGAGTGGTCGTAGGTAGTTTAATTGATAGATGAGAATCCACAGAATCTAGCAGTATCTTTATTTATCTCTCTAAACGTGGGGAATTTTAAGATATTTGCTCTCAAAGTTCGCACATTATACACAACCTCTCATGGAGAAACATAAAAATATCTCAATTTTCTAACCATAATGTAGGAGTTATATATCAGAATAGTAACTGTTTTATAAAAAAAAATCTTAGCTTTCAGATGGTATCTTGCAAAATATATGTAACCCTAAAAAAATTCAAGATATTTCTTACACTGTTCATCAGCTTCTTGTATTCTACTTGTAATAGCATACAGTTTTTACAGTTACACACAAACATACATGATGGTGCTTGCACATATACTTGCAGCAGTGATACCAACTGACACAATTACTTTTGGGTTGGTGCCAGTGCTAGCTGGATTTCCCTTAAGCAGACACTAGGCCTATAACTGTAAAGTTCCTGGGATATCCATGATTACTGAAAGAGTGGTTCACGGCTAGCTAACAAACTATCTTGAAGAAAAATAACTTTTTGCCCTAAATCAAGTGGGCTTTCGCTGTTAGCATAGCACCTTGATTGCAATTCTTTTAGTTCTTGACAATATACGTAGAACTACAAAAGCTGAAATGCAAACGATATTAGTCACTATTGACCTACCCAAGGACTTTGACACTATATTGCACCCGTTACTGCTATGAAAGCTTTGTTGCCTTAACTGTAATGATGACACGATCAAATAACCTCCAGAAACTTTTGCTGTGTAGTCGTTATAAATATTATGTTAATGACTTTAAAATATACATTACATGTCGTCCTGAAGATTTTCTTATTGCCATACATAATCTTAATCCAGATGATGATGCGATGGCTCACTGGGTTGCAGCGAATTACTTGCTCTCAAATATTAATGAAATCGTGGCAATGGTCTCTCGAAAAGCAAACCAAATTTGTTGACTTAGTCACTTTGATTTACCCAAAATTTTTGTTAATGGGCTGACACTAGGTTGGTCTTAGAACTGAAAAATCTTGATCTCTGGTTCACTTCTACTTTGAACTAGGAAACAAATGCTCGTTTTGTATCGAGTCGGGCTTTTAAGGTCCTTTATTCACTGCAGTTTTGTCGCAAAACTTTCTCTTTTCAACTTAGATGACAACTGGTAGAAAGTATTATATTTACTCATTTTGATCGTATGGCTGCTGCCGTTATGGCTTAGCTTTGGGCTAGCTTACTGTCTGTATCAGTCGAGATAGTATACTTTGCTCCTTGGTACTATCTATTGTGACCAAACGTTCTCTTGAATCTTGCTGGTCACTTTGACACGTTTCAAAATCCAGATATATTCTAAGAGATCATGCTCGTTTTCCTTTGCTCCCATTTATTGTTTCTTAGACACACACGGAAACATACCACATGTCACTCATCCTCCAATTAATCATCTTCTTAAACTCGCTTAGTATGAATGATATGAATGCAGAAAATTACAATACCCTCAAACGTCCATTACGCTCTCTTAACTTGATAAAGATTTGAAAGATTGAGGGATAGAGTGCAATAATCTTGCTAGTCTTCCCAGGTGTCAGATTGTAAATATGGTGTATTTTTCACTTAGCTAAGAGAGAATTAGTAGTATATCTCTGGATTAGGGGTCGTACTCAAATGCCGTGGGGGATTTTTTCGATTTTTGGACTTCCTGTCTCCCATGTAGACTTTGTGTAAAGCAGAATTAATAAAAGTAAGTTGACTTACTTTTTTTTCTACATTTTTGTCAAAATTTCTCAATAATATACCTTTTGATTAATTACCATTAATTATTGGAATATTATAAGTTTTTATTACGTAAAAATGAAAATTTTTAAGTACAAAGCGTAACAGCAAACGGCGCAACATTAGTCATAATAAGTGTAAATATAAATTTATAAGGATATTTAGGAATATTGTCGAAAAATGCCTTAATCAACAAAAATCATAGTGAGATTTCAAAAGAAGTAACTTTTGAGTGGACAGTGAGTGCTTGGGTACTTAAGTAAATGTTATACTTCTATAAAATTATATGGCAGATAACACACACACATGCACACACATATATAGTTATAAATATAAATATGCCTTTTATGAAACGATACTGTGTACAAAAGTGGTGCAATTATCATTGGAATGAGTATACCTACGTTAGTTGGGTGTGGTTTCCATAAAAATTTTAATATTTATCAACTGAACAGTTATGAGCAATATATAACGGCACAATACAATATAAACAATATGAAGGCTGGCCAATACAAGACTATACACTTTCATCGAATCTCCTAATGGTTTTAAACAACTTTCTACACTGCCTACGCTAATTACATCTGTAACCTCACACTCATATTCATCACATATTTATAAAAATTTTAATCTATCTTAAGGTGATATCACGTCATGACCGCGCGAACTACTCAGCAGACTCAAGGAGCATGACTCGCACTCTTATAGTCAATGTATAGTGGGGACGTATCTATGTATACTTGAAAAATCTCCCGGTATGTCTTCAATGGCACGTATCAAATGGGGTTAGAGTAGACCTGCTCACAGTTCATTTTCTCCCAAAAACGGAAATTGCCCTTCGTTTGACTGTGTAGGAGTATCCCAGCTTGGACTACTACATGACAGTGGTGCCAAGCCAAAGCGTCAGCCAATACGTAGTGTAAGGTGTATAACATGTACGCTCGAAACCTTGTCGATTTGACTAGGCTTCGCAGTTATGTTTTATAGGGAGAGGATAAAGAAAGAAAAAAAAACACTGCACTTAGGGAAAAAAGCCGGGAGGCATAAAAAAACCCAATTTATTAATGAAACAGAAACAAATACACTCCGGATTAAATGCACTGAATTAAATTGAATATTACGAATGTTAAATAATACACTGAATAGACTAAGAATAAAATATAATACAAAGATGTGAGCCAACGTGTGTGTGTGTGTGTGTGTGTGTGTGTGTGTGTGTGTGTGTGTGTGTGTGTGTGTGTGTGTGTGTGTGTGTGTGTGTGTGTGTGTGTGTGTGTGTGTGTGTGTGTGTGTGTGTGTGTGTGTGTGTGTGTGTGTGTGTGTGTGTGTGTGTGTGTGTGTGTGTGTGTGTGTGTGTGTGTGTGTGTGTGTGTGTGTGTGTGTGTGTGTGTGTGTGTGTGTGTGTGTGTGTGTGTGTGTGTGTGTGTGTGTGTGTGTGTGTGTGTGTGTGTGTGTGTGTGTGTGTGTGTGTGTGTGTGTGTGTGTGTGTGTGTGTGTGTGTGTGTGTGTGTGTGTGTGTGTGTGTGTGTGTGTGTGTGTGTGTGTGTGTGTGTGTGTGTGTGTGTGTGTGTGTGTGTGTGTGTGTGTGTGTGTGTGTGTGTGTGTGTGTGTGTGTGTGTGTGTGTGTGTGTGTGTGTGTGTGTGTGTGTGTGTGTGTGTGTGTGTGTGTGTGTGTGTGTGTGTGTGTGTGTGTGTGTGTGTGTGTGTGTGTGTGTGTGTGTGTGTGTGTGTGTGTGTGTGTGTGTGTGTGTGTGTGTGTGTGTGTGTGTGTGTGTGTGTGTGTGTGTGTGTGTGTGTGTGTGTGTGTGTGTGTGTGTGTGTGTGTGTGTGTGTGTGTGTGTGTGTGTGTGTGTGTGTGTGTGTGTGTGTGTGTGTGTGTGTGTGTGTGTGTGTGTGTGTGTGTGTGTGTGTGTGTGTGTGTGTGTGTGTGTGTGTGTGTGTGTGTGTGTGTGTGTGTGTGTGTGTGTGTGTGTGTGTGTGTGTGTGTGTGTGTGTGTGTGTGTGTGTGTGTGTGTGTGTGTGTGTGTGTGTGTGTGTGTGTGTGTGTGTGTGTGTGTGTGTGTGTGTGTGTGTGTGTGTGTGTGTGTGTGTGTGTGTGTGTGTGTGTGTGTGTGTGTGTGTGTGTGTGTGTGTGTGTGTGTGTGTGTGTGTGTGTGTGTGTGTGTGTGTGTGTGTGTGTGTGTGTGTGTGTGTGTGTGTGTGTGTGTGTGTGTGTGTGTGTGTGTGTGTGTGTGTGTGTGTGTGTGTGTGTGTGTGTGTGTGTGTGTGTGTGTGTGTGTGTGTGTGTGTGTGTGTGTGTGTGTGTGTGTGTGTGTGTGTGTGTGTGTGTGTGTGTGTGTGTGTGTGTGTGTGTGTGTGTGTGTGTGTGTGTGTGTGTGTGTGTGTGTGTGTGTGTGTGTGTGTGTGTGTGTGTGTGTGTGTGTGTGTGTGTGTGTGTGTGTGTGTGTGTGTGTGTGTGTGTGTGTGTGTGTGTGTGTGTGTGTGTGTGTGTGTGTGTGTGTGTGTGTGTGTGTGTGTGTGTGTGTGTGTGTGTGTGTGTGTGTGTGTGTGTGTGTGTGTGTGTGTGTGTGTGTGTGTGTGTGTGTGTGTGTGTGTGTGTGTGTGTGTGTGTGTGTGTGTGTGTGTGTGTGTGTGTGTGTGTGTGTGTGTGTGTGTGTGTGTGTGTGTGTGTGTGTGTGTGTGTGTGTGTGTGTGTGTGTGTGTGTGTGTGTGTGTGTGTGTGTGTGTGTGTGTGTGTGTGTGTGTGTGTGTGTGTGTGTGTGTGTGTGTGTGTGTGTGTGTGTGTGTGTGTGTGTGTGTGTGTGTGTGTGTGTGTGTGTGTGTGTGTGTGTGTGTGTGTGTGTGTGTGTGTGTGTGTGTGTGTGTGTGTGTGTGTGTGTGTGTGTGTGTGTGTGTGTGTGTGTGTGTGTGTGTGTGTGTGTGTGTGTGTGTGTGTGTGTGTGTGTGTGTGTGTGTGTGTGTGTGTGTGTGTGTGTGTGTGTGTGTGTGTGTGTGTGTGTGTGTGTGTGTGTGTGTGTGTGTGTGTGTGTGTGTGTGTGTGTGTGTGTGTGTGTGTGTGTGTGTGTGTGTGTGTGTGTGTGTGTGTGTGTGTGTGTGTGTGTGTGTGTGTGTGTGTGTGTGTGTGTGTGTGTGTGTGTGTGTGTGTGTGTGTGTGTGTGTGTGTGTGTGTGTGTGTGTGTGTGTGTGTGTGTGTGTGTGTGTGTGTGTGTGTGTGTGTGTGTGTGTGTGTGTGTGTGTGTGTGTGTGTGTGTGTGTGTGTGTGTGTGTGTGTGTGTGTGTGTGTGTGTGTGTGTGTGTGTGTGTGTGTGTGTGTGTGTGTGTGTGTGTGTGTGTGTGTGTGTGTGTGTGTGTGTGTGTGTGTGTGTGTGTGTGTGTGTGTGTGTGTGTGTGTGTGTGTGTGTGTGTGTGTGTGTGTGTGTGTGTGTGTGTGTGTGTGTGTGTGTGTGTGTGTGTGTGTGTGTGTGTGTGTGTGTGTGTGTGTGTGTGTGTGTGTGTGTGTGTGTGTGTGTGTGTGTGTGTGTGTGTGTGTGTGTGTGTGTGTGTGTGTGTGTGTGTGTGTGTGTGTGTGTGTGTGTGTGTGTGTGTGTGTGTGTGTGTGTGTGTGTGTGTGTGTGTGTGTGTGTGTGTGTGTGTGTGTGTGTGTGTGTGTGTGTGTGTGTGTGTGTGTGTGTGTGTGTGTGTGTGTGTGTGTGTGTGTGTGTGTGTGTGTGTGTGTGTGTGTGTGTGTGTGTGTGTGTGTGTGTGTGTGTGTGTGTGTGTGTGTGTGTGTGTGTGTGTGTGTGTGTGTGTGTGTGTGTGTGTGTGTGTGTGTGTGTGTGTGTGTGTGTGTGTGTGTGTGTGTGTGTGTGTGTGTGTGTGTGTGTGTGTGTGTGTGTGTGTGTGTGTGTGTGTGTGTGTGTGTGTGTGTGTGTGTGTGTGTGTGTGTGTGTGTGTGTGTGTGTGTGTGTGTGTGTGTGTGTGTGTGTGTGTGTGTGTGTGTGTGTGTGTGTGTGTGTGTGTGTGTGTGTGTGTGTGTGTGTGTGTGTGTGTGTGTGTGTGTGTGTGTGTGTGTGTGTGTGTGTGTGTGTGTGTGTGTGTGTGTGTGTGTGTGTGTGTGTGTGTGTGTGTGTGTGTGTGTGTGTGTGTGTGTGTGTGTGTGTGTGTGTGTGTGTGTGTGTGTGTGTGTGTGTGTGTGTGTGTGTGTGTGTGTGTGTGTGTGTGTGTGTGTGTGTGTGTGTGTGTGTGTGTGTGTGTGTGTGTGTGTGTGTGTGTGTGTGTGTGTGTGTGTGTGTGTGTGTGTGTGTGTGTGTGTGTGTGTGTGTGTGTGTGTGTGTGTGTGTGTGTGTGTGTGTGTGTGTGTGTGTGTGTGTGTGTGTGTGTGTGTGTGTGTGTGTGTGTGTGTGTGTGTGTGTGTGTGTGTGTGTGTGTGTGTGTGTGTGTGTGTGTGTGTGTGTGTGTGTGTGTGTGTGTGTGTGTGTGTGTGTGTGTGTGTGTGTGTGTGTGTGTGTGTGTGTGTGTGTGTGTGTGTGTGTGTGTGTGTGTGTGTGTGTGTGTGTGTGTGTGTGTGTGTGTGTGTGTGTGTGTGTGTGTGTGTGTGTGTGTGTGTGTGTGTGTGTGTGTGTGTGTGTGTGTGTGTGTGTGTGTGTGTGTGTGTGTGTGTGTGTGTGTGTGTGTGTGTGTGTGTGTGTGTGTGTGTGTGTGTGTGTGTGTGTGTGTGTGTGTGTGTGTGTGTGTGTGTGTGTGTGTGTGTGTGTGTGTGTGTGTGTGTGTGTGTGTGTGTGTGTGTGTGTGTGTGTGTGTGTGTGTGTGTGTGTGTGTGTGTGTGTGTGTGTGTGTGTGTGTGTGTGTGTGTGTGTGTGTGTGTGTGTGTGTGTGTGTGTGTGTGTGTGTGTGTGTGTGTGTGTGTGTGTGTGTGTGTGTGTGTGTGTGTGTGTGTGTGTGTGTGTGTGTGTGTGTGTGTGTGTGTGTGTGTGTGTGTGTGTGTGTGTGTGTGTGTGTGTGTGTGTGTGTGTGTGTGTGTGTGTGTGTGTGTGTGTGTGTGTGTGTGTGTGTGTGTGTGTGTGTGTGTGTGTGTGTGTGTGTGTGTGTGTGTGTGTGTGTGTGTGTGTGTGTGTGTGTGTGTGTGTGTGTGTGTGTGTGTGTGTGTGTGTGTGTGTGTGTGTGTGTGTGTGTGTGTGTGTGTGTGTGTGTGTGTGTGTGTGTGTGTGTGTGTGTGTGTGTGTGTGTGTGTGTGTGTGTGTGTGTGTGTGTGTGTGTGTGTGTGTGTGTGTGTGTGTGTGTGTGTGTGTGTGTGTGTGTGTGTGTGAATGCAACTCAGAGCTGCTCGTTGACGGCGCGTCGCTAACCTGGTGGTCGGCGCCTGGTCGTTCGCGCTGATGCGAGAGCGACGGTGTCGTGGGTGGCTGGGCCACTGATCGCGTGCGGCACGGATCACTTCGGTGTGTCCACGAGGACGCTGGTGCGTCGCGGTCGCTAACACGTGAATATACCGCGGCGTATCGATCAGAAGGCGGGATTGAGAAAGAGCACACAAAAAAGGCACGGCGTTCGTTAAACGTAATCTACGTGAGAAAAACACGAGGTCACAGAAAAACTATAAGCACGAATTACTACGGTGAGTCCCAAGAGAGCCGACGTAAGTATCTCAAGAGAGCCAGACGTAGAGTGACCTCATTACCTAAAACAAAAGGTTATTAGTTCTGATGCGTTGGCGCTGGTCAAGACTCTCCCCCCTCTCTCCATTCAGGCAGGGAGAGACTCGATCCTGTCTCGACTAATCGGTGTGAAAACTGTCTCTTTCTCTTTCCCTCCTCTTTTCTTGCTGTACATATACAGGTGCGGATGTGTGTGCACGATTGCACGGAAGCAAAGTCTTCCTTCCTTGAATTATGAACCGACGCGGCTATTATAGAGGTATATTCCATAACGAACCGACGGAACATAACACAGACCGGCTTCGCTACCGTATGTGCGTTTACTGTACAGACGCTACTATAACAGCGAGTTATTCGTAACTACAGTGGAGTAAAAGTGTTGTATACGTTCTCTTACTCTCATTAGTAGTAGCAGTAGCAGCCGAAGTAATAGCTGTGGTGGCAACGGTAGCGATTAAAACAAAAAAAGTTTACCGTAGCGATGCAGCTTATCAAAAAAAAATGCACAAACTTTGCGTGTCTTTCTCTCTCTCTCTCTCTCTTTTTCTCTCTTTCATGACCAAATCATACCCAAAGGTTCAAGTTTTAATTACAGTGATAACATTGCAAACTTTCTTTCAGTGAATAGCATGGAAAATACGGGAAAGTCAATGTATGCTCGAAACCTTGTCGGTTTGACTAGGCTTCGTAGTTATATTTTATGGGAAGAGGATAAAAAAAAAAAACTGCACTTAGGAAAAAAAGCCGGGAGGCATAAAAAAACCCAAT
Organism: Copidosoma floridanum; assembly: GCF_000648655.2. The sequence continues at coordinate 2,151,878 of NW_019379456.1, read as the reverse complement.
TTATTAATGAAATAAAAACAAATACAATCCGGATTAAATGCAACTGAATTAAATTGAATATTACGAACGTTAAATGATACACTGAATAAACTAAGAACAAAAAATACAATACAAAGATGTGAGCCAACGTGTGTGTGTGTGTGTGTGTGTGTGTGTGTGTGAATAAAACTCAGAGCTGCTCGTTGACGGCTAACCTGGTGGTCGGCGCCTGGTCGTTCGCGCTGATGCGAGAGCGACGGTGTCGTGGGTGGCTGGGCCACTGATCGCGTGCGGCACGGATTACTTCGGTGTGTCCACGAGGATGATTTAGCAAAACCAAAAGGAAGTGAGTTTTTGATTATACTCTTGGTAAGTGCCTAACCTGATGTCTCCGCGTGACGCTGAATGGTAACGCCGCGAGTCCCAACAGTGAAGGAACTCGTAATGGCGGCGAAATCAGGNCACGAGGATGATTTAGCAAAACCAAAAGGAAGTGAGTTTTTGATTATACTCTTGGTAAGTGCCTAACCTGATGTCTCCGCGTGACGCTGAATGGTAACGCCGCGAGTCCCAACAGTGAAGGAACTCGTAATGGCGGCGAAATCAGGATTAGCTTTACCAAGTTCAAGGTGATGTTGAAAGAGTTGATTGACTAAAGGTTAAGTGAAGTGGCTAGCCCTGAACGAGCTGGCTTGGGATCAAGCACCCTCGTTTCAGAATCCTCAGGGGGCAGTCATCAAAAATGACGGCACGGGTGTGGCAAGCCCGACTGACCCCGAGCTAGGGAAAATGAGCGCCGTTTTCTCTTCATGTCAGTAATCAAATCTCATGCTTCGATGATTTCAGCTTAGGCATGAGCGGGAGAATGTTGCATGAAAGGAGACCCAATACCAGAACTTGACCACTTGATTGAGAGTCTAAGGCTCTTTAACCTTTCCAGAAAAAAAAAAAAAAAAAAAAACGAAGCGCATTAAGAGCACTGCCATTGGGGGCAGCGGGTTGTTCTGGTCAAACACCCGATATTTCGCGCGACTTTTGCTCCCATGAGAGCAGATAGGTAAAAATCTGCCAGTGGTTACAAGCAGGAGCGAATGGCAAATAAAAGTGACAAAGCGCAAGGAGCAACTGACTGACTCTTGCATGGACCCCAACGGGAGTAGCATTGCCCGTCGCAAGACTAGAAGAGTGGATGACCCTTCCGAGGACAAATAAGGACCACGGTCCAATTGCGATCAGAGCTGGGCTTGTCTCAGCTCAAGACCTGAAGTGCAGAAGCCCCAGGCAAAAGCATGTGTTGCCTTAAGTACATCACGGCCAGTCGAGTTACTTCGTTAAGATTGTGAACTGAAAGCGGACGATATGGAAAGCCTCTCTCCACTGAGATTGGGTGACCTGACAACGAGTCCGAAGTAAGGGATCGAACACGGAAAAACTTGACTGGCAGGCTGAGTGCCAAAAATTTTGAAAGCCTGGTGAATGGACGTGTAACGTACTCGTTCATCAAAAATGTCAAAGACCGACTTGATACGAGGTGGTTAGAATTAAACCACGCGAGCACCCAGGTGCTCACTGGCCATGGAAATTTCAAAGCAAACCTGCACCGATTTAGCTTAACGGACAGTGATGCCTGCGTTTGTGGGGAAAAGGATACTTCTGACCATAGACTTACGAGCTGCTCTAGAACGCATGATAATCGAAAGCAATTCATGCGAAAGGTAGGACTCGATAAGTGGCCAGAGAGCAACGAATACTTCGTGTCAAGTCAAGAAATCTTTGGCGCTTTCATGGAGCTTTGCAGATCCATCGTGATAGATGCAAACTCTGGAAGTGTGGAGAGAACTTGAAAACATTTTCTTTTATTTGAAAGATGAGTATGAGTGACTGGAAGTAAGCTGGCCTCAGGGATTTGCGCCCCTACTCATTCATAGCAGACGACCCGGCTCTGGGCGGGAGCCGACGGACACGCCGCCTCGAGGTGTCCCCGTGGATGCGGTCATCGTCAAAGCTGTCTGCAAACGGTTAGATCTGGAATGGCTAATCAAGAGTTGGGGCAGCTGATGACCGTAACGAAAGTGTTTGTCCTGGACTCCAGCAGTATCGATCATAGAGACTTGATAATATCTACCTTCAGGTCTCCTTGGAGATACAGCTGGTACGAACCAACGAGCGTCTAGATTTTTCCGAAGTCGGACCTAAGGTGGGTCTTGCGCAGTTGCAGATGGGTTACTTCCAGATTCCCTTAGTACCTTTCAAGAGACTGCGAGCCCCAATTGGTGGCGATCAGTTTGGAAACAGGGAGCAGCGCCAGCCGGTTACCATGGAGAATATCGCTGTGCACTTCTTCGTGCGTCGTCATCCTCACTATCCACGAGGACGCTGATGCGTCGCGGTCGCGAACACGTGAGTATACCGCGGCGTATTGATCAGAAAGCGAGATTGAGAAAGAGCACACAAGAAAGCACGGCGTTAGTTAAACGTAATCTACGTGAGCACAACACGAGGTCACAGAAAAACTAGGCACGAATTACTACGGTGAGTCCGAAGAGAGCTGACGACGCCGACGTAAGTATCTCAAGAGAGCCAGACGTAGAGTGACCTCATTAGTTAAAACAAAAGGTTATTAGTTCTGATGCGTGGACGCTGGTCAAGACTCTCCCCCCCCCTCTCTCCACGCGGGCAGGGGGAGACTCGATCCTGTCTCGATTAACTGGTGTGAAAACTGTCTCTTTCTCTTTCCCTCCTCTTCTCTTGCTGCACATGTACAAGTGCGGATGTGTGTGCACGATTGCATGGAAGCAAAGTCTTTCTTACTCAAATTTTGGAGTGAAGACAAGAATATTGTAGAAGCTTCATCTACTCATCAAATTTTCAATAGCATTGAAGTTGAGTTTTCTTCCAAAGAAATACGAGAAGATAGTAATCCAGATGAGAGCCTAGTTGTTAATTATACTAAAAATCATAAGGAGCTACATTTAAAGAGCTTTGAAATTTTTTTTAGCCATGATAAGTATTTAAATTGCTTTAAGTAATGGTTATTGATACGTCTCGTATTATGTTTTGAATTTTTATAGTGCAAAAAAGTAAACCTCTTTATAAATTGCTCAATTCAACCTTCGGTGGAAAAGTAATTCTATGGAGTTATTCATCGCAGAATAAAATCATCCTTAAGGAAGAGTTATGTAATATTATGATTAGCGATGCTCTGGCCAAGTCAATGGGTAGCAGAAAGCCATTTACGTAAGTCATTGTAGGTTTTTAAATTTTTTCAAAGCGTTGCACGCGTTTCAACCTTAATTATGTAATATTCGTACAGTTTACTTGAATTTAAAAAGTTTTTTTTAAATATACGTAAACATATAATTCTACGTTACAGATTGAATGGAAATCATTTTGATGATTTAATATTATCAATCAAGGAGCTTTTTGTAAATGAAACAAAGCATCTTGGAATTCATTACAGACCATTAGAACAGATCAAAGGAACATCCACAAAAACCAATACCTCAGGCCTACTATTGTCTGAATATATGAATTTAATAAATTAATTGATTAAAATCCATCTCTTGGAAAAAAGTTCAAAAAGCAAGCCGAGTAAAAAGAATCAAACCGATATTGTACATGTTTATGATGCTTAATTTATTACAAGTATTACCTACAGTTTTGTCGTAAAAGTATTGATCAAAGATATTCATTTTATAAAACTATACATGGAAAATTTTGACATCACTATTTTAAAAGAAGATGGCCCTGTAGCAGATAAGGATAAAGCTATCGCAGTTTGGAGATCTTCATTTCATATTATTCATAAGGTTGTTGCCAAGGATACAGAAATAATAAAAACATTTGACATTTTAAAAATGTCAATATCGGATTTGGCGAATGTTTTGGTAATTAAAAAAGGATATTGCTTACGTTTTTCATTTCAAACACTTAATTCTTCTAATTTTTTTAGATCTGTCATGATTTTGATAAACGATTCAAAAATCATGAGGCATTAGACTCTCATTGGTTCAACAAAATAAACGTTGACAACAAATTAATTATTCATTTGCCAGAAATTTATAAGAAAAATTTACGTTACAAGTTACAGCCGTTACGACCAAAACAAAAAAAAAAAAAGTGATACCATTGATAATTGTTAAGGTGAATCAAAAGAGGCCTCATTTTAACAAATTGATGCGAGCATTTACAATTATATTTGAGGCGATTCAATGGTGTTTGCATGTTTTTTTTTCTCTTTTTGCATACCAGCTTGCTTTTATGTATATATATATAATTTTTTTTTTTCTCGCGTTTTTTCAATCGCAGCTTTTGCGTGGGCCCCCGTGAATTTGTGTATTGTTTTTTGTGTCTCGTCACACATAGGCTTGCACAAATCGCAGCGTTTTCTTGGAATTACCTCTTATTCCGCCTAAAGACAAGTTTACTGTTATTTATTCGCATTTCGTTTAACATCCTTTCAACATGTCACTCCGTGTATTTTCAGACTTTTATCGCTATTATTTTTCTTTTTAATTAAAATACTTTATTTTTTGAAACTCTTGCAGTCTTTTACTCTCGTCGTGCATTTTGAATTAAAAATTTTTTGTTGATTTTACTTACTTTGTTGAAAATTTTTGATCATGTCCGCCGACGAGCTACAAGCGTCGCTCAAGCTAGCGATGGATAAAATCGCAGAGCTAGAACTACAGGTGCAGGGTAGAGCTAACAATTTTAACGCAGGGGGTGATGATAGCGGAAATCTGACACCGCAAGTAGTGGCTGCTGCGCGAGCACCTAAAATAGCGAACTTGCGCGTTCCCATTCTCAGACGTGGTTTGCTCAAGCCGAAATTACACTGAGAAATTGCAGTATCACGGTCTCCGCGACCAAAACGGATTATATTGCCGAAAAATTAGATGCAGATTCTATGATGTCCATTCTTGATCTATTAAATTTGCATCCGAGGCCTGCAGATCTTTATGAGCAAATTAAAAAACGTACAATTTCTACTTTTGATGGTTCATTGGAACAGCATCTCCGTCAGCTTTTGCGCAACCAGGTTTCGCTAGAAGGCCAACCGTCCATGATTTTAAGCAGAACGTGTGCCTTGGAGACAGGTTGTGGGGAGGAGGTCCTCAGGATCGTGTTCCTGGATCAACTTTCTCCCGGTTGTCGGGCAGTCCTTTTGATTCAGAATATCACATCCCTGACAGCTTTAGTGGAGGCAGCAGACAGGTACTGCGACTCCCTCGTCTCTGAACACTTGAATATCTCCACTGTCAGAACTAATGCCCAAGCCATGACCCCACCTATTGGCTTTGTAGCCGATCCTCAGATTTCGTCCGTAGATGATCGATCCTTTCAGCTTTTTGAAAAATTATTAAACAACATTGATCCCTTAAAAAAAAGTGTCGATCACCTCATGGGTAAGAATTGGATTGGTCCCTCCCGCGGCCGCTCAAAGTCATGTAATCGTAACGACCACTTTTGCCGCAATGATGACAAGGCTACCCAGTCCAATTCAAATCCTGGCCCTAACTCTAATGGTCTTTAATTCATCTACCATAGCTATGGTACTAAGGCTTTTCGCTGTAAGGGCAACTGCTCTAGGTCCAGGCACAGGAAAACTAGGCTCTCCTCCTCACGTGGAAGCTGAGAGCGAGGTTTCCTCTGGAACAAAACGCTTCCACATCCGCGATATCTCGTCTGGTCTTCTTTTTCTCGTTAACACAGGAGCAGAAATCTCCTTGCTACCTAAGACCTATCCTTCAGCTAATCCCGCTGACTTTAAATTGTTCGCAGCCAATGAATTCGTAATTTACACTTATGGTGAGGTAAACCTGGCGCTTAATCTGCGTTTGAAATGCCTTTTCCCTTGGAATGTGCCGACGTTCCTAGCCCTATTTTGGGGGCAGACTGCCTGCTTTTTTTTGGTCTAATTGTTGACGTTTCGCGATGCAGGCTAATTGACCCTCACTCGAACTTCAACTTAATCGGCTGTTTCAGAGAGGCCGCCTCTCCCAAAGTCAGTCTCTTTTTCTCTCGCTCTCAAATTTCTCAAATTCTTGCTGACTTCCCTGAAGTCACAAGTAAGAAATCTGCTCAGTTTATTACGGCTAAAGACGTTTCTCACCACATAGAAACTCACGGTCCACCGGTTACCGAACGCACGCGTCGTCTCGATCCTGAAAAATACCAAATAGCCAATGAAGAATTCGAGCAGCTTGTTAGAAATGGTACCTGCCCGAACTCTAAGAGCCCCTGGGCCAGCCAAATTTACATGGTGGGCAAGAAGGATGGCTCTTGGAGAATTTGTGGGGACTATTGCCGTCTGAACTCTCGCATGGTTCCCGATAAGTTCCCCATCCCCTAGCTTCACAATTATTCCGTTCTCTTAGAGGGTAAACAAATTTTTTCAAAACTTGACCTGTAAAGAGCCTATTATCAGATCCCTATCGCGCCCACGGATATTATCAAGACTGCAGTCACGACCTCGTTTGGTCTGTTTGAGTATGTTTTCATGCTCTTTGGCCTCCGCAACGCGTCGCTGTCCTTTCAAAGATATATTAGTCAGGCTTTGGGTGATCTGAACTTTAATAATTTAGCCAAATGTAAGTTTCACAAATCGGAAATCGATTTTCTTGGCCACCTCATCGACCAGGATGGCTCAAAGCCGTGCAAAGAGAAGATTCAGGCCATTACCGATTTTCCCAGACCCAAGACGGTCGTTGAGCTCCAAAGATTTTTGGGCCTTGTAAATTTTTATCGGCGCAGCCTCACCAATGTCGCATCTGTTCAGGCTCCCATCGATGCATTTACGCACGACTCCAAAAAAAACGACCGCTGGCTAATTGATTGGACGGAAGAATCCATCAGGGCTTTTAAGGACACTAAAAGCAGTCTCATTAACGCTTGCCATCTCGTGCATCCCTTTTCCACTGCTCCTACGCATCTCGTTACCTATTCTTCAGACTTTGCCACGGATGCAGCTTTCGAGCAGTTGATTGATGGAATTTGGCACCCTTTAGCGTTCTTCTCTCAAAAATTCTCTCCAGATCAGTGCAAATATAGCGCTTCCGACAAGGAATTCACCGCCATTTACACGTCCATAAAGTACTTTAAATATTTTCTTGGGGGTAGGTACTTCAAAATCGTCAGTGACCATAAACCCCTGATTTATGCTTTCGCGCAAAAGGCTGACAAAGCTTCTCCCCGTCAGTGCCGACAGCTTTGCTTCATCTCTCAATTTTCCACAGAGATTGAACACTTAGCCGGTACAGACAATGTCGCAACTCTTTCTCGCGTCGACATGATTCGCCTACCTACTGATATCGAGATGCCTGAACTTATTCAGCATCAGCAGTACGACGTCGAGCTAAAGTCATTCCTCAAGTCTTCAGACTGTTTATTAAAACTTAAAAGCATCGGACTAGGTCACGAGCATCTTCGTCTCTTCTGCGATTCACTGGCAAAATTTTTTGTCCCTACGTTCCGAAAACTTTACTTTTTCATAGTTCTTCTCATCCTGGCGCCAAAGTCACAGACCAACTGATTCGTCAAAGATACGTTTGGCCCAACATGCATCGAGCTATAAAATCTTGGTGTCATGGCTGTCTCGATTGCCAACAATCTAAGGTTTCTCGTCACGTCAAAAACGGGCCCAGTTAATTTATGGCTCCGGACGACAAATTTCGTCATGTCCACATGGACATCGTTGGTTCTCTCAAGACCTGTGAGAGTTTCTCGTATCTTTTAACCATCATTGACCGTGCCTCCACGGTCCTTCATGCTTTCCAGGACACTTGGGTCGCTCGCTTCGGTGCCCCAAGATTTCTCACCACAGATCAGGGATCATAATTTGAATCCACCATATTTTACGCCTACCTTTCTTTCATAAGCTGCCAGCGCAAAAAAACTGCTGCCTACCATCCGGCTGCCAACAGGCTCATCGAACGCTGGCATCACAGTTTTAAGGCTGCACTCATGTGTCACAATGATCCTAATTGGGTTAAACTTCTCCCCACAGTTCTGCTTGGCCTCCACACCGCAGTCCGGACTGACACGTGAGCCTGCCCTGTCGAATTCTTATACGATACCACCTTACGCCTGCCTGGTGAATTCTTTATTCCTGACAATTTTTTTTCGAACCCTCAAATTTTTATTGAGGACTACAGGGAACACATGAGAAAATTTAAACCAGTGCCCGTTGAACACCGTCACAAGCCTTTCTTCTTGAAGGATCTTCGCACTTGTTCACATATGTTTCGTCGCAACCTAGCTGCCAAATCACTCGAACGTCCTTACTCAGGCCCTTACAAAATCATCGAGCGAATTTCCAACCTCGACTATAAAATAAATATAAGCGGTACACGCAAAGTTGTCTCAACAGAGCAACTCAAACCAGCTCACTTTGTTCCGGAGGACCTTAAGGCACCCACTGTGGATCTCACCACACCCTGCATTCTGCCTCCAAGGCCCATTCCTTTGCTTCAATTCGATCCGTGCAATAAACAATGGAACAAAAAAGCTCATTTCAGCACATCCGATAACAGTTCTATGTAATTTTTTCTGGTCTCTTCGTTACCTGGTCGCTAATATTAAGTAAAATTAATTAATATAATCTCAGCTTCTTTAACGCCAACTACGATTTTATGTTTACTCATTTATACTTTTACTGTAAAATTGCGTTACATTTAATATTTAATCACACCAAAGTGCCTTGCGTTGGCTGATTTGTAACTTAGAGACGGCAAATTTATAGTTTTTAGAATCACTGTTATTGTTAAGTCAATGTTAATTTTGAAAACAGTTTGTAAAACTTCTTTTTAATATGTTCTTAACTTGCGCTAGCAACGTTTATGTTCTACATTTAATTTGTCATTAGTCACATCTACGTACATTTCAAGTATTGTCTAAATACGTTTTGTAATTATATTTAACATCTTCATTTGAGTCTAACAATATTATAATGGCCTATACCTGCGCGGCCACAGCGTAATTACACACTCAGTAAATTGTCACTTTTTTATATAGCCTCCCTTCTGCATTTTCTTGGGAGAGAGTGTGTAGGGACTCCCTTCCGTTAAAACAAATTGTATCCAACGTTAGTTGTAACTCAGTACAAACAATCCAGTTTGTGTTGTATTGCGATTTAAACAGTAATGTTTCTGTCAAGTTAAGTTTAAGCATTTTTTCCATACTTTTTTTTAAGATAACATCATATACCCAGTATTCCAGCCACAGCGTTTAATTTCTATATTTTTATAACTTGTATCAGTTTGTTATGGCCACAGCCTTTCATTTTTTTTACTTGTTCTGTCTCAGGGGGAGTGATGTGGGGACCCGACCCTGCTGCGCAACCGTTAGTAAAAGAGTAGGCTCTTTAGCCGTCCCCCACTGCTCTTTCTCTCGCGTCTCTGCTCGTCGTGCAAGGCAGTGCTCTCGACAGTGGCACCCAAAGTAGCGCGAAAATCAAATTGGCTATATGCAGCAAGACGTAAAAACCCAGATAACACGATAGTATTTTATACATAACAAATTAATAAATAAACCCCCACCAATTTAACCCAATAATCCGGTAAGCCTACAGGTCACTTCGTTATTAAGTAAATAAATTAAATAACACAAGCGCCAATCACCACACAACCCGGGGCGCTTATTAGTCGCTTTATTAATAAATACATACATTAAATAGCACAACCGCCAATCCCCACACAACCCGGAGCGCTTACTGGTTGCTTTTTTTATTAAGAATAAATATAACGATAAGACAAGCGCTAATCCCCACAANGCGCTTACTGGTCGCTTTGTTAATAAATAAATAAATTAAATAATACATGTACCAATCACCGCCCAACCCAGGGTGCTTGTTGGTTGCTTTATTAATAAATAAATTATTTTAACAACACAAGCACCAATCCCTACACAACCCGGGGCGCTTACTAGTTGCTTTGTTAATGAATTAATTATTTTAATAACACAAGCGCCAATCCCCACGCAACCTGGGGCGCTTACTGGTCACTTTGTCAATAAATAAATTGATTTGATAACACAAGCACTAATCCCTTGTAAACCTGGGGCACTTACTTACTGGTTGCTTTATGAATAAATAAATAAATTAAATAACACAAGCACCAATCACCACACAACCCCGGGCGCTTATTGGTCGCTTTGTTAAAAAATAAATGAAAAGACACAAGCACCAATAAATAAATTAATTGAACCACGCAAGCACGAATCTGCACGCAACCCTTTGCGCTTACTGGTCACTATCTGGTTTTTTAAATCCATAAATAACAGTAAAAGCAGTTATGTTTACGTGGTACTAGCGCTTGTGTCATTAAGTTATGATTTCTTAATAAAATTAATGAAAAAGCAAATAACTGCCTTAGGTTGCTGCTTTATTAGATTTATAGTGGCCAGTAAGCGCTTCGAGTTGTCTGATAAGTGGCACTCGTAATATTTTATTTGTTAATTTATTATTAAAGTGGTCAGTAAGTGCCTCAGGTTTAGTAGGGATTGGTGCTCGTGTCATTTTATTTATTTTTCATCAACAAAGTGACCAGTAAGCACCGCGGGTTATGTAGGGATTGGTGCTTGTATTATTAAATTAATGGTGCAAGGCCACTGCGTGAGCAGAGAAGTCTCGACCGTCATTGCAAGCACATAAGGTAAAATGGGGTGTAGTGGGACAACGCAAAAATTTCAGGGTTTAGTGGGACAGGAGGAGAAAATAATAACTGGTAAATTCATTTGTCAAAAAATATCTTTAAAAAATTTCCTAATATTCCTTTATCTTTTAGCTTGATAAGACTTCCAAAACTAATTGTGGTTACGTTCAATGGAGAATTAAAAAAAATTTATCAAGCTGTCCAAGCACTCGTTTGATGCATATTTTTTAAACGAGGCATTTCGCCCATTTTAGATGTGACACTAAAGTTGACTATCAAGATAATATACGAAAATAAAATTTTTTTCGTACATTCAAACTATTTATATGTAATAATATAAGACTCTTGAACAAGTTTCATTAATAAGATCTTAAAAATAATTACTTCGTCATAAAATATAGACTGTCCTAGTACACCCTTATTTTCTGCTAACACCATGTAGAAGTGGCATGAGGCTTATCATTGCTGTCCCACTACTGCATCCTTTTTTTTGAATAACTAAGTAGTAGTGGGACAAGTACTTGCCAAGATCGAATTCTATTTTTAACGACTGTTATTTCATGCTTTTCACTATAGTAATCGTGCGAGTGTCATCAGTCTAATCTTTAATAGTAAAATTAAACTCAAGTATATTTGTAGGATTAGTAGTTAAATAAATGAGAGCATTGTTACCTAGTAAATAGACATAATCTGATACCTAACCTCAATGCAATCTGTATTAATCCATCCTACCTAATGTAAAAAAATCAACTTTGCAGAAAATGATGTATATTTTCAATAATTAATTTTCATCATGCTAATATTGAAAAAAAAACTGAACAAAATCAATACCTCTGAAAATTGTCAACAGAAAAATACGGTATTACTTTACTCACATTATATTTGCATTTGGTATTTCAGCCTTTAAAAGTTGCTTCTTATCTCCACAGATAAATCAAATAATTCTCCTTTAAAAAATACATTTTCCGTAACCAATCTTAATTTTAAGATCAAGAAGGAAGCAGCTAAGAAAAACCGACCCGTNATAATTCTCCTTTAAAAAATGTATTTTCTGTAACCAACCTTAATTTTAAGATCAAGAAGGAAACAGCTAAGGAAAACCGACTCGTAGCGGTTGTTAATAATTGGATACATTACTTAAAAAAAAAAACTAAAAAAAAAAGCAGTACGTTTTAGTTAACGAATTGATAAAAGGGCTTGAGTAACAAAAATAGCCAGGTAGGTAGGTAGGTATGTAATGAAATGAAAAATAGAGAGAAAAATATTGAAAAATCAGTAGGTTTTAGTTATTGAACAAGAAAAAGAAGAAATAAAAACGCTAAAGAGTACGAAAAAAATGTAAACAAGACGTTTCAAGAGTGTGTTCACTATTATTATTTTCGTAGTTACATTATTTACTTTATGTTGTATTAGACAATATTTTTTCCTTTATAATTAACAGACACAGTAAGTACGGATTTTGTGATAATGTTGAAAAAAATATATATAAAAGAGAAATCTCTATGAATCTATTATTTTTAATATTTATGTACTCTCAAAAGTGATAATTCACCTCTTATAAATAAAAAATTGTGTTCTTACATATCCAAATAATATTGTCATATACTGTCCCACTACTACTACTACATACAGTGTCTTACAACTGCCATAATCCTCAAAGACTATGTCCCACTACTGCAGATTTCACGACTTATTTAAAAAAATTATTTAACTAAACGAATTATGATAAGCACAGTCAAGAAATATTGTTTCCTTAAGTAAAGACCTATCTTTTCAATTAAAAAAAAAATTTACGTGAATAAGCATAGGTAGAACTTCAAAAATAAGAAATAAATATTTTTTGCTTAAAAAAGTATCCCACTTTACCCCATTTTACCTTACATTTTGTAGCTTCTTTAAGAAGCCATTTCATAAAGTGAACATTAAACCTTTTCTTGTTAATATTAACAAGCATTTAATCATTTCACCTCCTTCCTCAGTTCTTAGACACGGCAGCCATGGGACTGCCAGCTCAAGCCGACTCTTAGGCAACACACATATCCTGTACATTATTTTTTCTGACCCTCTGGGTTCATTAACAAAAGCTTATGTTGTCGTTAATAAAACGTATCATTGTTGTCACAGTGTTATGAAATCATTCGATTTTTGTGATAAGTTATTTATTATTTTTGATGTTGAGTTTCCAAAATATTGCGCTCATCTTTGGAGCTTCCTCCATTTATTTATTTATGAACTAAAAACGAAAGTAAAAACTTACCCAAAAAATTTTAGAGATATGCTGTGAATTTGATGATATTTCTGTGTAACGTTGTAATTAACCCTTATATTGAAATTATTTTTTAAAACACAAACATGTTTATTTTCCAGTATTACAAAAAAAGATATTTTAAAAACAATTTTCATCGTATTTAATTAGTTTTCTATTCTTAATTTGTTTAAAGAAAAACTTGATTTTAAACAATTTATTAAAAATTGACGCATAAAAACCATTAATGCATCAGAATTTTACAAAAGTTCTTAGTATTTTTAAAGACTTGTATTGATCGTGTTAGGTACATTTATGTAATGTTTGTAAAAGTACAATACTTGAATAGTGTCAAGTTGCGAGCTGTAAAAAGTGTATTTTAGATTAAAATAAAATAAAAATGACGTTACGTTTTTACTGTCCTGTTAATTTGATACTATCACACATTTAAAAAAAACAGTACTTTACGTCCTTAGGGCGCAGTTATACGTTTGTGGCCGAGTTGCGGATACTTTTTTTCTACCCGTGGCCATTTTGCGCCCATGAACACATTTTTGCGCTATTAAGTTAAAAAGTATGTTGGGTCTGGAGGACTGACAAAAAACTTGGCACCCATGAGCGCAAAGCACTGTGCCCAAGGAAAGAAAAATAGTAGTATTCATTACAAAATATGCATCTCTCCAGGGCGATCTGTGGGCCCAAAAGCCCGAGGAGCTGTTAGGACTACCCTGGCTAGATGCATATTTTTGACAAACTTTATTATTCGTACCAAGAGCACACCCTCAAAAACACCTGAGGTAGGAAAAAATCTAATAATATTTACAATTATACTATTATTCACAAAAAGGAAATATACAAATATCACAAATATTTATGATTTCTCCAAATACTGGATGTGTATCAGTCACGTTAATGGTAATAAGTGTCCCAACTTTATAACAAAAATCGCTTATAGGGGTAAACGAAGGTATTTTTGTGTTTTTTTTTTAAGTGGTTAGCTTTAAACGATTGTCTAAGAAATAAAGTGCGTCACATTGCTGTGATTTTTTTTATTTTATTAATGTTGGACTCAAAAACTATTTAATTCCACTTTTATAAATGTATAAACTCATGAATATCGATTTAAAAAGTGGTTTTAAAGTTCAGTTGCCAATGCTGGTATTATTGTGGGCCTATATATATTATTGTGCACGTATTGTTGTGGTCAATTTCAATGCTAAATCAATCATGTATCCACAATAATACCATCATAGTGAAAGAGGTTATGTGTGCACCAGTTATTGTGGACGTGATTTTTTGTTATACAAATGTAAAGTTTTTAAGACTGTATAGGAACTGAAGTTCAATGAATTAGGTACTCTATAACTTGATTTAATGATTTCAAGTGTTTACTAGCCATAACTCAGCAGTTCAATTAATATATACGCATTATTCGAGAGTACCGCAATAATTGGAGCAACCGCAATAATACCCTCGTTTACCCTTACAGTTACGCTGTTTACAGTCGATCTTTCTTATGCTTTAGAAAAATGTAAGAAAACAATGTCATCTTGCACTGTATGATCATAACTTATATACGTATCTTCAAATTTACTATAGTGATAATACATTAAATGAAGCTAATGCCTTTTTCCAATAGTCTGCAATATATTTATTCTTGATCGACTACTTTAATGCATTTCCTTTAACCCTTTGAGTTCAGATTTAAATCTTATAGTTGAGAGATTACTTTAAGGCCCATTTTTCATCATCATTCTTACACAATGAATTAGGTTGTGAAATTTTATTGTTAGATTTCCGAACAATTGTTTATAAAGACTAAGAAATTCTAGGAAGAGAAACTCTAAGTGTAAAAGACACTCTCTTATATATGCTGGTGCTGTTAAAATATCAAGGAGTTGACGTAATTTTACATATAAAATCCAGCATTCATCATTTCTTGGAACTTTCTTTCCCACAATGAAAGTTCAATAACGTAAGAAAAATTGGACTTCACTGGCAGACATTTTCAACCTTTGATTATCTAGCATGTATTTTAAATCTATTCTAGGTTTATTTGCTGATCAAAATTAAAATCAGTTATTTCTATAGCACCATTTACAAAATCTACGTTGAATAATTTTTTTTCAACTATAAAGTTTATCAGTATTTTGGTAATTACAATATTCACAACACCCTCACTGAGATCATGCATTAGGGTAAAGTACCCAGTTACCACGGTCTACCCTGTTACCGTGGGGCGTAAGTTATATATCCGAATAAAATAATTATTTGTCGTTAAATGTGTTGACAACACTTTTTTTATTCATTATTATATTAAATGATAACTTGTGAAAAAAAACTGGTTTGATTAATGTAATAATATTTATGTAATTAAATAACTGTCTCCGACCGTTGCAAAAACGACCAATTCTGCATTAATATTGTAGATTCCTGAATTGAGAACTAAATTGGCGAGAGGCTTACATTTTACAATAAAAAACAAAAATTATGATTGTGTCGTTTATTCTAGACAAATAAATGATCATTTTTTAAGAAAAAACAAAAAAAATTGATAAAATATTGCAATTTCATTGTTTAAATTGAAAAGCGGT
This sequence comes from Copidosoma floridanum, assembly GCF_000648655.2. The sequence goes on along the minus strand of NW_019379456.1, from coordinate 2,136,408 downwards.
AACTAGACCCATCTATCGATCCATTTTTTAATGGACAGGCTTCTGACACCAGACGACTTAACCACAAAAACAGTTGCAAACACGTATCAAGCCAAAGTTCTGCAAAAGTAACTGAAGAGTATTAAAGAATGGTGAAAGTGAAAAATATATATTAAGAAGTCCAACAAGTCTCAGTCACGCATCAAACTTCCTCCTTTATACCTGAAGATGAATGGAAAATGATATCTGAGCATAAAGAACGAGAAAAACGTGAAAAAGCAGAACAACTCGCTTTCAGAAAAAAAATTAAACTAGAAAAATCAATTGAGTTGAAAGCAAAAAGGAAACTGGTCAATTAAAAAAACAGGATGAAATAGTAACAAAATAAAAAATAAAACTAAAAAAAGAACAACAAAAGTTACTAAAGCAACAAAAAATAATAAATTAGATCGAGAAAAAAAATTAAAAGCTGAACAGATTATTGCAAAAAGAAAAAAAAGGAAGATTTGCTTAAAAAAATTAACAAACTTAAGCAAGAGCAAGATATAGAAAAAGAAATTTGATTTATGCATGTCATTAGTCACTATTTTCTATTTAATAAATATTCATTAAGATGTATAGTAATTATTTGATTACCTACATATTAATTTTTCAACGTTTTATTTGTTGGTTGAATTGGAAATATTTTTACATCACTCCAGTCATATTATTCTTTTATTGTATCTAAGTATTTTAGCCACGGTAATTGGCTCACGGAGGCGCGGTAACTAGATCAAGCCCCACGGCAACGGATGCATCTGACTTTCATATTCTAAATTTATTTTATAAAATTACTGTTGCATAACAATAAAAAAAGTTTTTCTGAGTACCTGAAGGTACCTAGTATCGATTAAAAAGATTAATAATTTTTTTTTAGAGATAAACAAATTTTAATTCACGCTTTAGACCATATTCACATTTTAGCCCGCGGTAACTGGGTACTTTACCCTAGATCCAAAGAAGAACCGTCGATTGGGTTGTAGTGACGAATATCCAGAAAACAACATCTTTCCTTGATTCCAGTGTTTGCATGATCAACTACATTTATATCTAATAAATACTGATCAAATGTTCTAAGCATTTTTTCATTTTCTATTGTTATTGTATTTATATCATTTGGATCAGCATAGCATACTCTGCAGCAATAAGTTGATGAAAAAAAGGCAACCCAGCCCAAAATTTGATTTAACCTCTTATTATCACCTATCACTAGTGAGGTTAAAAAATGCACTTTGAATTTTTTCTTTTCAATGAATAAATCAAGACCATTAGTTTCTAGGGATCGTAAATCTTGAATCAATCTTTTGAACATTGCTGCATTGCCATTTAAGCTTCTGTCATTTGAATAAAATATATCTGTTAAAAATATACTTTTTAGTTTTTATGAAAAACTTGGGGGCAAGCATGGAGTAAGTAAGTACTTGAATAAACTCACAGACTTCATTCAAACCTGAGTGAGTACCTAATGCATTGCCAGTTTGCACATCATCAAAAAACACTAGTAAAGGTAAAATAATGCTAGAATTTTTTGGAGTACAAGTTTAAAGCAACATTTTCTAATGTGAGCACTGTTTATAGTTGGATAAGACAATTTTTCATTATATAAAAGATTCATATGTGATTTCCAAGCATTATTGAAAAGTCCTTTGGTTTCCAATAGTTTTCTGAATGAGATTTTCATCGGCAAATGTACCGTTGAGGATTTCACAATTTTGTCAATGAACTTATTGTCATGCAGAGATTTTATTTTTTTAGTAGTCTTGATCACCACTTTTTTAGGTTTAACATCTAGTCCACAGTTTTCGTACATTCGTAAACGAATATCATCACTTCGAAACTGCTTAAAGGGATCACTACATTTTGAAAGTGTATTTGATATCTCGGATAATACTTCTTCGCTTACAGATTTTTTTAGGTTATCATTCAATTTTTTTTAAATGTAAGGATTGTAAATATCTTTTATAAAATTACTAAATACATTACTCATCTGCTGAATGTCACTTCTTGAGTATCACAAATTGTGGTACTATTCGCACGTTAGTTTTAAGATGTGTTGATTCATATCTTTTTCCATTTTAATTAAACAATGAATTCACAAAACTAGCATTTACTAATGTTTACTCTAAACTTATATTAACCGTAAACGTATTTCTTACCTCAGTAAAAAAAAAAAATAAATAAATAAATAACAGTAAAAAAAAAAAAAAAAAAATATGAGATCGACTTTGGAAAATAAGTTCAAAGTTATTGAATACTTTGTCAATACTTTCAATTGAGTTGTCCTATGTAAAAAAAAAAAAAAGGGTTTTAGACTGAAGCCTGCTTTCCGGGCATTTGATTGGTTGTCTCGCGTCGAGTAACGTATTATACGTAGTTAAATATATATTACGTAAAACGGACTTGTAGTAGTTACTTATGTATATAGTTATTATATGCATATTTATAGTTTTATATTATATTACGTAAAATGGACGTGTACTAGCTATGTATTTAGTATTTAGAGTTTTAATTTATTTTGTGCTTGCATATTTATGTAATTACATATCCTAAACCAAATTATAAGCTTAATATATTATCAAAAAAAAAAAATTCACACACGGTACTTGCTTTGACATACGTATTGCAAACGTAGCTTAAGGTTACAGCAACGTGAAATTCGTGACACACGCACGTACATCTTTTATTTCTTTTACTCTTGACAGTCTAGACAGTCGGTCGCAACGTGGGACTCTTAGCATCGTGTGTCATCAGTTTAATCCAATGGGTGTTTTCCGCAATCGTCACCAGCAAGTAATTTAAGGTTGCGCTCTACGTTACCGTCAGATCGGTAAGTCAACTACCTTGAATTAAACTGGCGCTCTATTCCGTAATCTGGCCAGTAAAAACAGCAGACGACAGTCAACAGCGATGAAATCTTCACTTTTTTCTCGACTTTCACGTAGTCTGCTGTTTTAACTGGCCCGATTACAGAATAGAGCGCCAGTTTAATTCAAGGTAGTTGACTTACCGATCTGACGGTAACGTAGAGCGCAACCTTAAATTACTTGCTGGTGACGATTCCGGAAAACACCCAATTACATCAAGCCAAATTTTATCGTTTACTGATTAATTCGTTGTAAGTATTATGTAATTTTTTACTTATTTTTGAAATTTTTCAAGTTTTAGTTAGCACTTTTGATAAATTAAATTTTGAAGTAAGTTCATGACGTTTTATTTGAAAAACTTTTTTCGTTTTCGTGAATGCTCGGATATAAAAGATTTTAAAAACTATAAAATATTTTTTAAGTTTCAATTTGTGCTTTTTATTTAAATATTTTTTAAGTTTCAATTTAAATAATAATTCAATTTTGCAAACAGATTGCTTACGATGGCTAATAACGAGAACAATGAAGTTATTACTTATTCCCCAAATGAAGCCTTTGAGAAACTTCACGACAGAGACACAACTACGTAAGTTTTTTTAACCGTTTTTTATGTAGAATAACTAATTATTTTTTTCTGTTTTTGTTACAGGAAGCTTATTAGATATATTGATGCGAGAACGTCAGCTAAAGACGTTGATCAAACTGTGAAATATCGGCTACTAAAATTTGTTTCGTCCAACACAGCAGGGAAGAGAATTGATTGTCTAGTATGGGGCAATGACTTGATAGAGTGACACAGTGAGATTGTGAAAATTGATAATTTCATTATATGATGTACTTCTATTTTATTATTATATATGTATAGATTTATGAATTTCTGTTATTAGTGAATTATATTTTGTTTTTAGATTATTCACATTGAAAATGATTTAACCAAAGCCACCCCGACAAATTACAGAAAAGCGGCAGAAAATTAGGTCCCGTTCGAGATCATCGTTCAAAGGCAGGCAATGATAACTTTATTAGGATTACACAACAACATTATGAACAACAACAATGCAGCGGTTAGAGTCAACTTCAATACAATCCGAGATGCAAGTGATCGCATTAGTAAGTATGAAAAAGTGAGCATGTTAAGATATAATATATTCGCAAAATATTTTTTATTTTTATTATTATTTTCAATGAATAAATCAAGACCATTAGTTTATAGGAACCGTAAATCTTCAATCAATCTTTCAAACATTGCTGCATTTCCATGTTAGCTTCTGTCTTTTGAATAAAATATATCTGTTAAAAATATACTTTTTAGTTTTGACGAAAAACTTGGGGGCAAGCATGGAATACTTGAGTAAATTCCACAGACTTCATTCAAACCTGAGTGAGAACCTAATGCATTGCCAGTTTCCACATCATCAGCAAACACTAGTAAAGGTAAAATAATGCTAGAGTTTTTTGGAGTACAAGTTTTAAGCAACGTTT
>NW_019379456.1:2109565-2130102 GCF_000648655.2 Copidosoma floridanum | reverse complement strand
GTAAGAGTGCGAATATATACTTATTATTATAAAATATCCTTTATTTATTTGTTTGCATTAATTTCTTTGCTTTGGCAGAGCAATACTTAAGTAATCTGTTCGCATTGTATCCCTGGTACTGCATTTACATTGTATTGGATCTCTGGTACTATATTTACACAAGGAATATATGATTGGAGAAATTCCAGAATCATATGTTACTATTCGAAATATACATACTAAAACATTGCAATTTGTCAGTTCTTTAGATCCAAACGTAGAACCGTGGATTTATCCTGTATTTTATCCTTATGGTACATAAGGATGGCATCTCCAAATGAAACGTACTAATAATGATAACCGACGTATAACTCGAATGTCGTATATTAAGTATCGAATGGCAATTAGAGAAAATGAGTTTAATCCTTTTATATTGAGTCGTCGATTATTTCAGTAATAGGTAGTAGATAATTACGTTAAAGTTGAAAAAGATAGAATTCAGTATTGTAAGGATCATCAAAAAGAACTAAAAGCAGATACATATAAAAGTTTGCATGATTATTCAGAAATGTCTGCAAATGATGTACAAGGTCATGTTGGCAAAACTGTTATTCTACCTTCGAAGTTTATTGGATCTCCCCCTCACATTTAACAGTGTTATCAAAATGTTATGGCAATTGTTAATAAGAAAAGAAAACCCGACATATTTTTAACTATGACGTGTAACCCGAATTGGTGCAAGATTCAAGAAAATCTTTTACCAGGTCAACAAACCTCAGATCGACCAGATGTAGCTCGTGTCTTTTATTTGAAAAAGAAATGCTTACTGGATTACATAATACAAAAAAATTATTTTAGTCAAATTGCTGCTTATGTTTATGTAATTGAATTTCAAAAACGAGGTTTGCCGCATATGCATTTGTTGCTTACTTTAGAATGTGGTTATAAAGTTACTACTTTCGATATCGTTGATAAATTCATATCTGCTGAAATCCCTGATCAGTTAGCTGATCCTCTCTTACATGATTGTGATGAAAAATATGATACATGGACCCTGTGCTGACTGGTGTATGAAAAATAATAAATGTTCTAAACATTTTCCCAAAAACTTTCACGATATAACAACTTTAGATGCCAACGGATATCCTCAATATCGCCAAAGAGATACAGGTACTACTTGCGAACTTCCTAATGGACATTTAGTTAATAATATTTGGGTTGTTCGATATTGTCCTACATTATTGAAAATGTTCAACTTCCAACTGCCATATCAATATTGAAGTGGTTTCAAGTATCAAGGCAGTTAAGTGTTCATACAAATATATACATGTATAAAGGTCATGATTCATCTACAGTTATAATAGGAGAGACAAATAAGAGTAACGTAATTAACCATGATGAAATTTCTAATTTTACTGAAACTCGCTATATTAGTCCTGTTGAAGCTTGCTATTGTTTATTAAGTAAATCTTTACAAGATACAAGTCACGCTATAATAAGATTATCTTTGCATTTACCAAACGAACAATCTATTATTATTCCTGAAAATACAGACAACGACACTGTCGTAGCTAACATGAATAACATTAACAGTATATTAATAGATTTTTTAAATTAAATGAAAATGACAAAAGTGCTCGAAATTATTTTTATTTTGAAATTCCAGAACATTTCACACATTAAAAAAAAATCAATAATATATCTACGTCTACATGGAAAAAAAAGACGTTTTAATTGTATCGGTCGAATATATTCTGTAAGTCCAACTCAAATATAACTTTTTCATTTGAGATTACTACTACTGCATGTAAAAGGTGCTAAGAGTTTTGATGATTTAAAAACAGTAAATGGTATTTTACATCCTACTTTTATAGCAGCCTGCTTAGCATTAGGTTTAATAGAAGATGACGAAGAATGGATTAAAACAATGGAATAAGTGACACTTTGGATGATGCCTCAAAGACTTCGTTCTTTATTTGTACGTATCTTAATACATTGTCAACCAGTTCATCCACAAGAGTTATGGGATAAATTTAAAGATGCTATATCTGAAGATTTCTCACCAACACATAGTAAAGACATGAGTTATAACATAGCTTATTTTCATATAAGTAATATTTGAAGCAGAGAAGGTCGAAGTTTGACTGATTTCCCTACAATGGAACAAACTGTAATTGATGCAACAATTTGCGATCAACATCATACACTAAAAACACATGAACAAAGTTTATATGTAGGTAATAGACAGTACAGTCAATTGAATTCTGAACAAAAAAATGTAGTCGATAAAATTTTAAACGTAGCTTGCGGAGGAATTTATGATGATTCAACTTGCTTTTATATTGACGGACAAGGTGGATCTGGAAAAACTTTTATATACACAACATTAAATAATATATTACTTTCGGAAAATATCAAAGTATGTTCCATGGCATTTACAAGTATTGCAGCTACTTTACTTCCAAATGGAAGAACTGTTAATAAAACTTTCGGCTTACCTGTTCCATTATTTCATGACTCCTCATCAAATATCAAAACACAATCGAAAGAGGGTGACTATTTAAAAGAAACAAAAGTATTTATTTGGGACGAAGCACCAATATCTCCACGATACGCTCTGGAAATTATAGATAGAACATTAAGACACTTGATGAATAATGAACTATCTTTTGGAGGTAAAATAAAAATTTTAGGTGAAGATTTTAGACAACTTCTTCCTATTAAAATTCGTGGAACTCGAAGTGAAGTATTGAATTTGTGTATTAAGAATAGTTCATTATGGCAACATTTTTCTATATTCCAACATACTTAAAATATGCGTCTGTTGCCCCATGAAGTAGAATTTGCCAAATTTTTCCAGACGTAGGTAATGGAACGTTGAATGATAATGATGATAATGTTGTACTTCCTAATCATTGTATACTTCAACAAAATGAATGTATTATTCAATAAATTTTCGGAAAACTTATTCGAGACCAAAATTTTGAAGAAATGAGTCAATGCGCAATATTGTCAGCTAAAAATGTTGACGTTGATGACATAAATGAACAAGTAACAAATTTATTAAATAAAACAACTGAATGTATAAATACCGCAATTGATAGCACTGAGAATTGTAATAATGGCGAACTAAATGATCTCTTTTTACCAGAATATCTGAACTCTTTAAATCCACCAAGTCTTCCTCCATATAAGCTGGTTTTGAGAAAAAATTGTATTGTAATGTTAATCAGAAATATAAGTATAAATAAAGGCTTATGTAATGAAACTAGACTGCAAATTATTGATTTTTCAAATCATTTATTAAAGTGTAAGATTCTAACAGGAGATAAATGTGGTAGCATAATATTTTTAAATCGGATTACTCTTTATTGTGAGAATGAATATCCATTCACTTTTAAAAGACGCCAGTTTCCAAGTAAATAAGCTTTTGCAATGACAATAAATAAATCTCAAGGTTAAACTTTCCAAAAAATCGGCATCGATCTTAGAAGAAATATTTTTAACCATGGGCAATTATAAGTTGCTATGTCTAGAGTAAAACCGTGGGATTCATTAAAAATTTACCTCGGATTTCAAAGAAAAAATACCCTTATTAAAAATTATGTATATAAAGAGTTACATAAATAATTTACATTAATAGACCATTAGATATCACATTTCATGCGTTATTACTAAAAATTACAATTGATTAAGTTTGTTCATATTTTACCTTTCCTTACAAATTTTATTATCGTATAACATATCGAACCTCGATTCATTTTGAATTTACTCACTTTTGGTTCAACCAATCAGATTATGAATAGCAGGTTTGAGTCACGTGACAATTCTTCTAAATATGTATATACATGTAGGAAAGATTCAATTTTTATGAGCAAAAAAANAATGCTAAACAGCTACTCCCCTATAATCCTACACTCCCACTGCACATCGAGTTTAATGTATGATTAAATAAATAAAATTCCAAACAGCTAATTCCTCTTAACCCAACGCACTTACTGCTAGCGTGGTTATCAAATTATAAAATAAAACTAGCCCTCCCTCCCCCCATTTCAGCGTCGCCCAAGGTTCACCGAATGGGACTCCGTAGTATATTGACACTTAATATATAACGTCAGCATATATTATTTCAATTTTAGAGCATGAAATTTATGTATTTTTTAATGTGATCATACAACTTCAACAAATAATGAAACTTTATTAGGTATCATTTTAAAAAAATTTTACTAAAAATTGAAATCAACACTAAAAACGTGCCCGCAGCGTGCTAATAAAATCTAGTTTAAGAAAAAAAAAGTATAGAAGCACTTTACTATACAACACTAACTAAGATACAATAATACGATCAGCAAGCGCGGAAGCACGACTATATAATATAGAATCGACAGTAGCAATGATCGTCACTCTTTGCAAAGCTGTTTTTTTCCATTAGATGTAAGAGTGCGAGTCATGCTCCTGGAGTCTGCTATTAGCAGTTCGCACGGTCGTGAAGTGATATCACCTTAAGATAGATGGCGTGACATGCTGCTATGAGCTGTGCACTTCCCTCAGTGTAGTACATGCCAGTAAATGTCTCTTAAGGACGTTCATCACACATAAGGTTTTTTTGGACAGATATTGTTCAAGCATCAAAAATATACTAAAAATATCATAAAAAATATCCCAAAAAACTGTAGATCATTCAACTGTACCCTCTTTTACATGTTCAATTTTAAAAATTTGCAATTTGACATAAATCACTTCAAATTGGATTTATTAGATCTGTATTAACCCCCAAATTTTTGTTTGTATGAAAGATTACTTTTAGATACACCTGTTTCATTTTTAAATAAATCTATAATTTCTTTTGTTTTAATAACACAAGAAAGAAGTGGTCAAGTATGCGTAAAAGCAAGTACGTAAGCTTTTCTATATAAGAAAAGTAATTTTCAGCGTTGCTGCATACATTAGCGCTCCTCTCACCTGCCTGAATTTCGTAAAAGAAGAAAACGCAATAAAAAACAATAATTGTATTTATACAGTACGGAAAATTTTTCTTTAAGTATGAAAATTATAAAAAAATGTGAAAAGATGTATAAACAATTGTTCATTTATCTTAAAAGAAACAAATAATTAATAAGTGAATGAAAAATAAACGTTCATTTATATATACGAAAGCTGCTCTGCTAATCTATACTAATTTCTAAATTTTTTTAAAAAACGTGTACTAAAATGTATATTTTAATAGATGAATTATTTATTTAATGTACAATCAAGCCAAAAATAAATGAAAATTTACATTAAAAGTATGTTACATAAATGTAAGATAAAATGTAGTAATCATCTATCTTATACTGGGCCTGCTCACAGCAGAGCGGGTAAGGGCCTCGGCTAGTGTGCAAGAGGTCGCGGGTTCACATCTTTGTGGAAACTTTTTTTTTTTTTAGAACTCGTTAAAAGATTATCACATTCAAAATGTGTGGTGTGGTGTGGTGTCATGTGATGTAGAGAAAACTTGAAGTACTTCACGGAGGATGGGACAAAGGGGGAGAATCAAGCTAAATCCATTTTTCTGAAGGTCAAAATCTTAAATCGTTGATTTACATTCACGCATACACGCCTATAGAAGTATAACTTCAAAAAGCGTGCTCTGTCACACATAAACTTATTGCCTGGTCCCCCTCCCCCAGTGTAAACATCCATATGATTTAACCAAACCCTCCTCCTTCTAAAACGGTCCACGGCATTTGGGTGCGACCCCTTACCGAATAGCATATTTTTATAGATTTTACCGTCTCTAGCCACAACATTTATTATTTCTTGGCAATTAGTATACTATAAAATACCACAGATAAATATTTTTTTAAATATAGGCTAAATGATTTTACACCACAAAATTAATTATGTTACTATGGTCGAATAAATAAAATAAAATAAAATAAGTAAATTAAATAGTACTTTAACATTTTAAAAATCCTGATTAACTCCCAATCGTACCTCATTTTATTTACCTTATTCACTACATTCATTATTTTCTATCATATCCTTTGTAAAATTTCAGATACAATATGCGTTTTAAAATGTATACATCCTCAAGTTTTACAGTTAACAATAAGTTTTTGCCTTATTAGATTTAATAATACTAATTTTAATAGCTCATATTATCTTACATTATACTTGTAATTGCTTTATAATCATTATTGTATTACTGTACCTAAATTGACAATATTTATTACTATTATTGTTACTGTTATTTTTTATTCTTTTGTTGAGAGCCACACGTAGAACTACTGCATTGCTTAAATAAATTGAATTATTCTATTGTATTCTATTATTATATTCTATAATTTAACGCACTGCCAGCAAATTTATTGTACTATTAAATAAATAAAATTTTGAACAGCTGATCCCCTATATGTCGACACGCCTACTGCCAGTGCGCTTATTGAATTAATAGTGAAATAATAACGGTGGCAGAATATCTCTTAATCTATAAAATATCTGCGTTTATTGTATAAATAAAAGAATAATATCCTTCACAGCTAATCTCCGATGATCAAAAGCACTCACTGCTAGCGCATTTATGGAATAAGTAACAAAATAGTTTATTAAGTAATACATAATAATATAAGCAACTTATCCCATATAATCCAATTCTGTCCCAGATAGCGTATTTATTGTATGATAAAATAAATAAAATTCCGAAGAAAAATACTCTACAATCCATGCATGTACTGCCACGACGTCAATCAAACTGATTCTAAAATGACATATCGAACAGCTAATCTCCCAGTATCTGACGCACTCCATGCCAACGTGTTTATTGAATTTATAATAAAATATATAATCAAGCAGCCTATCCGTTAAAATCTAATTATCTTACTGCCAGCACATTTATTGTATAATATATAATAAATGAAAAATTTGAATCATTAAATCCCCTGTAACCCGATGCTCTTGCTTCTAGCGCGTTTATTACGTAATTTAATTTATAAAATGCTAAACAGCTACTCCCCTATAATCCTACACTCCCACTGCACATCGAGTTTAATGTATGATTAAATAAATAAAATTCCAAACAGCTAATTCCTCTTAACCCAACGCACTTACTGCTAGCGTGGTTATCAAATTATAAAATAAAACTAGCCCTCCCTCCCCCCATTTCAGCGTCGCCCAAGGTTCACCGAATGGGACTCCGTAGTATATTGACACTTAATATAAAACGTTTTCAGTTAAAAATTTTACATCTACTGTTGACATTTCTCGGAAAAAAAACTTTTTATTATAAATGCCTTAGTTCAGAATCCAAGTAATTCATTTGGTCAAATAATAAGCTGTAGGAAGAAGAAAAAAATTTTGATTCTGAAAAGTACCATTCCTTAATCCGCAAATTAGTTATTGGCTCTAAAGAGTCGGAGATTTGCACTTTTTCACGTTATAATCAATAAAGAAGGCTATTTGTTGTAACTATTTTTATTTAAAACTAAGAAAAAAATATAATTACAAATTTGTTTTCCAATCTTGAAACTTTGTTGCCAAAGCAATAAAACCCTGGCCGAATCTCTCCATTTTTTAGTGCCACAGTACATTCAAATACGTATTACTCTACTTATTAAAAAAGTTGGAAGACTCAAGTTATAACTGTTAGGATTATAATGGAAAGCTAATCTCTTATTAGATAGATTCTTTACTTAACGTTGCAGTTTCAATCTTGACAAATGTTCTGCGTTAGTTTCTTAACGCCTAAAATTGAATAATTTTGCAGCATTTAAGGTTTTCTTTCCAATTTACCTTTTTGAAACTATTGGCATGGTTAAATTTAAAAAATTGGCATGGAATTTTATAAGCCCTCAAGGATCTTTTTTTGTAAATATTTTTAAGTTGTAACATCTGTTGGCAAGGTAGTTCGATTTTCGATGACCCTTAAAAAGGGCCAGTGAGCTTAACTCTTTTGTGACTGAAGTTTTCAGCTAACGTGAGAGCCTAGATACCTCGGGGTGATCCTCTCTGGCGTAATGTTGTAGTATCAGACTGATTGTGAAGAAAACTACAACGTCTGAAGCGTTGTAAAGCTCTTTTCCTGATGTTACTTCGGAGACGTTGGTGTCTGAAGCACCTTTTTTTGCAGAGCTCAGTTGTTTAGATAATCTAAAATAGAGAGATTAGTTCATGATGTTTACCTATTGGAGACGATCCCGTTTGCTCAAGTTAACATTTCCGTCATAGTTTCACTGTTAGGTTAACTCAGGGTAGACTTTGTAGAAAATAGGTGATTTCTGATTAAATGCTTAGAGTCGAGATGGCGGTTCAGGGTTGTCAGTAGTCGGGGTATGCAGCCTCGCGGCGAAAAATTTATTCATAAAATCTGCATGAAGTGGACAAATCGTTGCTGAAAATGATTGTAAAAATGTATTTGTTTGCAAGGTTGTTAAACTTTAAACGGCCCTAAGAAAAATCGATAAAATAGATGGTTAATTAGGGAATGTAAATACTTATGATGGCCCTAAAACGGGCCAGTGGTGACACTTCCAGTCATTCCGTATTATTATTCTCGATGATGGAGAGCCAGCTGCAGATAGCTTGACTCTTACCCTTGGAGTCTCTGAGTACGGATACCGCGCTGGAGAAAGGTACGCCGCTGGCCGAAGAATATCTCGTTTTCAGGTCGTTTCCCAGATAACTCATTGTTCACCGTTAATCCGGGAAGAAAGCCTTGAAAATATCTCCTCTGTAGGTATGCCGTCAGGACAAGCCACTGAGAAGGAGGCCGATAAAATTTCCACATTGGCTGGAAATTTCATCAGCCTCCTCCTCAGTGTTATTGTTTCTGGCTTGGTGTTGTAGCAAAATCTTCTCTGGTAGCATTAGGTTGATTGGGAGAATGGCCATATATAACCCTAAAGTGTTTGAGAAAATTGTGCTTTAGCTGGACAACTTTAAGTATTACGCTGTAGACGTTGGCGTTTAAAAGGTCTTTTTTTCATGGAACTCGTTAATCTTGGTAGTTCGGGACGGAATTCAAAGTACGTCACTTGTTCATTGGAGGAAAGTGTTGTAGGTGGCCCGGATACCCTGCTGCACGACTCGCAACTTTATTCTTCATGCACTGCCAGTGGATGTCTGTCTACTTAGCAATTTTTTCGGGTAAATTATAACCAGACTTATGTTGTATAACCCGACACATTTACTGACAGCGCCTTAACTATAAAATTAAACAAATAAAATCATAAACAGCTTATGTCTGTTAACGCTATTCCATCCATCATATTTATTGTATTTGCAGCTATTTCCATCTAGTTTAACAAATTATCTGACTTGTTTTTTCCATGTAAAAAATTTCACACAGTTTATCCCTTGTAAATCGACATGCTTACTGCCGGTATGATTATTAAATTATTAAAAATATAATAACTTGTGCGACCTACCCCGATAACTTAATGCTCTTACTGCTAGAGCCTTTGTAGTTTAATTTAATAAATAAAATACCAAATAACTAATTTTGTATAACCTAACGCGTGTACTGCCAACACTTGTGTAAAATAAATAACAAAATAGAATATCAAACAGATATTTCTCTATAATCAAATGCGCCTACTGACAATATGTGAATTGTATAATTAAATAAATAAAATCCCAAACTGCTAATCCACCATTACCCGACGCATTTACTGTCAGCGCGCTTATTAAGTTGAAAATAAAATAAGATCTCAAACAAACAATTTTCTATAACTCCACGCCACTGCTGCCAACGCATTTATTTAATAAAAAAATTATACAAGCAGCCTATCTTTTGTAATTCCATACTCTTAATTCCAGTGCGTTTATTGTATAATTTAATAATGAAATCCCAAATAGCAACTTGCCTATGATCAGATGCACTTACTACTAGTACGTATTTACAATTATAAATAAAATGAGATTACACAGTTAATCTTCCATAATTTAACGCTAGTACGTTTTGAAAATTATAATAAAATAAATTTTTGAGCAGTCTATCCCTTATTATCTAATGCTCTTACAACCTGTGCGTTTATTGTACGGTTAAATAAATAAAATTCTGAAAATCTTATTCCCCATAATCTAACATACTTACTGCCAGCGTTTTAAATAAATAATAAAATACCATTCCAAACGAATAATTTCATATAATCCAATTCTCTTACTGCCAGCGCACTGATTAAATCAACAATAACATAATGACACGTTCAGTTTACCTCCTACAATTTGACTTGCCTCAGCCAGCGTATCTGTTGTATAACAAAATGAATAAAATCTTCAACAGCTCATCCTTATAATCCGACATGATAACTGCTGGCACGTTTATTAAATTATTAAACGTATAAAAATACATGCGGCCAATCCTCCTTAACCCAACGCTCTTACTGCTTAATTGTTTATTGTTTAATTAAATAAATAAAATACCGAACAGCGTATCCCATCTAGCCCATTACGTGTACTGACAGCACATTTATTAAATCAATAATAAAAAATATTCTGAACAGGGAATCCTCTACAACCTGATACGCTTATTGCGAACGCGTTGATTCAATAAAACATAAAATAATAACCCGAGCAGCGTATTTCCTCGAACATTGCGCAGCTACTGCCAGTGGATTTGTTGTATGATTTATCAAATAAAGTCCTGAACAGCTAATCCTACATAACCCAAAGCACGTTTATTCATTTAACAAGAAAATCATAACACATTCGGCCTAGACCCTATAATCCAACGAATTTACTACAAGCAGTTTTGTTGTATCTTTTGATAAATGAAATACTTAAGGGAGTTGGGTTGCAATTCACTTAACGATGAAAACATTANACTGCCAGTGGATTTGTTGTATGATTTATCAAATAAAGTCCTGAACAGCTAATCCTACATAACCCAAAGCACGTTTATTCATTTAACAAGAAAATCATAACACATTCGGCCTAGACCCTATAATCCAACGAATTTACTACAAGCAGTTTTGTTGTATCTTATCAAGGCTCTGCTCCTTAAGGGAGTTGGAGCGCAATTCACTTATGGACGAAAGTGTTTCAAAAAAGAAAAATATTTTGTAAAGAAACATTGCATGGATGTAGTCACCAAATTTGAGCACAATCGCGTCTACAGATTTCGAGAAAAAAATTCATGAAGTGTCCCTTTTTCGTCGTCTTTAACATGGGCTCAAATGTAAGTTATCAAAAAAGTTGTAAAAAAATACCTATTACTCTTGACACAGCGATGAGAATGTTTTGAAAAACTGATATGTTATTTATAACAACTTCATTCGTATACGTGCAAAGTTTCAATAAAATCGTGTCTGCAGTTATGGAGATATTTGCACAAACGTAAACAAATTTGTTTCCTGCTTGTATGCTTCATTCATGTGGTGGACAAGGACGCACTGAGTACACTGTTTGCTGTCAGCTCGACTTTTTACGTGGCGCGATAGCTTTTCACAAAATCACTTCTAGAAGCCGTTCTACTCAAAATTATGATCTCAAACTTGGTATAGGCCTTAATGAGACTTTATACTTTAATGATACACCATTAAAACCTCTAATTTCGAAAACTTATAGCACACTTTTATTAAAAAAAGATCAGATTAACTGTACCGTTTACTCCTTATTTTTTATTTCTCATAGAGAAAGTATTTAGGCTATTTGATTAATACCATAAGAAACGAGATACCTTGAAGAATATTCTGTAATTTCTTAAAAGTCTTTTATTTAAACGTTAACGAGTACTGGCGAGTCGAACACAAATGCATTTTCCGTAATCGAAAGGGTGGATGTTTTTAGGCTAGGTTAGAACAGCAGACTTTAGCACGGTGCCTTATGAACATACACGTGCTCCCCTTTACCTCCCCGCGGGAGCGACCCAACTCCCTTAACTGTAAATTAAATAGATGAACTTTAAAACAACCAATCTTCTTTAACCCCACGCGTTTCTTTCCAGCGTGTTTATCACATTGATGATAAAATTCTAATCTGAGTAACACATTCCCTGAAATCTGATTGTTTCGCTGCCAGTGTTTTTATTGTATAACTAAATAAACTAAAACCTGAACAGCTGACCACTCATGAACAAATGCGTTCACTGCCAACGCGTTAAGATCCTCAACAGCTAGTCTTCCATAATTTGAAGGACTTACAGCCAGTGCATTTATTAAGTTTTCTACAAAATAAATATACACGAGTAGTATATCTCCCATAGTCTAATGCTCTTATTTAAATAATAATAAACTGATAACATGAGCAGCCTATCCACTATAATCTAATGCTGTCCCTGCCAGTGCGTCTATGGTATAATTAAATAAATAAAAACCAGAACAGCTTGTCTCTCATAACGTGGTGCACTTACTGTCAGTGCGCTTATTGAAATTATAATAAGACGAAAACTCGAGCAGCCTATTCCCTATAATCTTGTGCTTTTATGGCTAACGCGTTTATTGTGTGATTGAATGAATACAATCCTAAACAGTTAATTACCCATAACCTGACGCGCTTACTGCTAGCGCGATAATTAAATTAGGAATACACTAATAACACGAGTGATATATTCCCTGTAACCTTACGCAATTATTCCCAGCCTGTTTATTGTTTAATTAAACCCCAAAAAACTGACCTTTTAACAAAAGTAAAAGACTAGGAAAGATTGATACATTACAATAATTAATCACGTGCATTATAAGTTTTAAGTAGTAATAAATTAGTTGTAAATAATAACAAATTTATACAGATTACATAGTTACGAAAAAAAGAAAAAAAAATTCATGGGGTAGGACACCTTTGCATATTCAGAATTTAAATTGAAAAACAACTACATATTTTTTCAGTCGACTTATCAACACCTTTATATACGTTGCATGATTTTTTTATGTTTTCTCTTCTATAATTTAAAAAGTTTTGTAATTTAAGGAATACGTATATAGTTATGCTATAATTCATAAATATAACTCTTTTACTTAAATCAAAATCTTGTGATATTTTTGGGCAAATACCTTTGTGTTCCAATTTTCTGAGACATTGAACGTTTACTCTTCCATATACAATTTTTAGTAATAATTTTGAGAATTGCTTGTTATTAGAGCGAATAGTTACGTATTATTTCAAAATATGGAAATAAAATTTTAAAAAATTTTCTCTGTTTAGCGAAGAATCATTATTTTTGATTATTGTAATGCTTTAAATTATTTAATTCTGGTACATTGTAATATACAAAGATGACCATAATTTTAATAATAATTGTTTTTCATAACCCTTAGTTAACATTACATACGTGTTTCGTAAAAATATTTTTAATTATTTTTCGTTTAGAATTCCGTAAAACTTAAATGACGTAAAATATGTAACGTTAAGTGTTTTATTCAATCCAATTAATAACTTGATTTTAACATAATGTGTATTATCTTAAGGTACAAGACTGGAAAACCAGCCATGAAGGCATTTTGGCACGGGACTAGGTGTCTCGAAAGTAGCCCGAGCAACTTCTTCAAAGGTAACTGCATTCAGGATAAGAAGAGCAACCTGTGTTTTACGCTCTTGACCCCATATGAGTGAACTTAAAACAATACCATCATCTTCATTCTACAAAAAGTAGGAGATTTTAATAGTATACCTCTTTGAAGTAACACAGACAACTTCTATATTACCTTTCCTTCTGGATCAGGTACAAATATTGGCTCACTGGGGTACACGTTCCTTTCGCACCAAATCAATTTAGTTTTTAACTCAGTATCAACTTTCACAAGCTATAATAAGGTGGGACGAAAAATTATTTCATTCGGTTCTGACATTGTTAAAAATCGTTTGACAAGTACTATTTACCATCCCAGAATTTTCTCTGTCAACATCACTGCATATAGCATAAAAATATCTATATTTTCGTCCCACATTAAACTTGTAGTTAATTTGTGGTGTTTCACATCCCAAGTCACACAATAATTCTGGTACAACATAAGCTTTAGCATTTGGTAACTTAAAGGCTGCTGACTTTTTTTGCAAAACATCATGAACGTTTTTTTTGTTATCTTCTAATTTTTTTTTTCTGCCACTTTTTCTAATGTTAACGTTGTTAGTTTTAGTTGAACCAATTTCAGGCAGAACACGTAACTCAGAATCTTTCAGCGGTAAAATAAATCGAAGAGGTCTCCCACGAAAAAATTTACTATAATCTGGATTTTCATGGGCATTCTGAAAATTGAAAAAGAATTATGTAAAAAAGATAATTTTTAAATCATACTCTAGGTTAAAAAAAAATTACAACCACACCTCTATAGCTTCAACGAACATGCAGTCTAAAATTTTTGGATCACGATAGCAACAAATGTCCAAAATTACAGAAAGTCCATCCTGAGTCTCATATTGATTAATGATATGTAAGAAAAAGAAGGCCTCAGTAACGAAAGTTTTTACTGCTTTTCCATTTTTACGGGACACGAGATGAATCTGAGACTAAATAGATTATCAAACTTTTTAGAAAGATATTGTATTACAGCTTAGATTCACGTGTTATTTTAATTTATTCTACTACATTTAAAATTTATGTAAAAATCTGTTCTTATAAGAACGTTAAAATTAAAAAAAATAGAATAAAACGTTACACAACGGATTTCAGATCATTTGGCTTGCATTTTTTAAAATATATCAATATAAACGAAGTAATTTGAGTTGTGCTAGGCTTCATAAGAGCCATAAAAATGATTGTGTAAGACTTTTTTCCAAGATACGACATATAGTACATTTTTGATTAGAATTGAGTTAATCGCCAATGATAGCAGATGTACAACAGTGAATAATTAAGTTAGGGCTTTCGTTGAGCTTCAATACAAGTAACAAGTTGTAATAAATCAACAAAATGTTTTTTTTTTCAATTTTACTGCTATATTATCTACCGTTTGACCCAATATCAAGCTAGTTTGTTCAGTTTCAGGAATCTCATATGTTACAACAAAAACATACTGATTCAAATAATTTTTTGAGTTATACTTCTATAGAAGCGTTACGCACAAGAGTAAATTAACGATTTTAGAATTCTAACTTTAAGAAAATATGTAACGTAAGTAGATTTTCGTACTTTACTTCCCGTTCGTCCCACCTCAGTAGTTATTGCGACACACTGCCTCATCACAACAAACCCCCACCACCTGGTGAAAGTTTTGGAACAGGCAACTGTGCTACCGCTCACTTACTAGAAAATGGGAGGAATATCCCTGCCCTCCACCACCCCCACCATCTGGTGAGAAATTCTAAACAGAGCTGCTGTACCACTGTATACTTACTATAAGAGGAGGTATCCCCTCCTCCCACACCTGAACTGGAAAGACTTTCCGGACAAGTCACCGTACATTTCCCATCCTCACATTTTCATTGTGTATGTGTTTGATTGTATTGATTATGAATAAGCGAGTATACCAGAAGGATATTTAGCCTTCAAACTTTGATTTCTTACTGTAGTTTGCATTGTTATAAGGAAAAGAAGTAACTTTACGGTTAAATAACAACAAGATAAGTACATTTATTTCATTTATTTCTATAATTCATAGCATTAACAAGGAAATTTACATGAAAATACGCAGCATTGTACGCAATATCACACATACGATCTTTTGTCAAAGTCTCTTGTTTTAAAATTTCATGTGCTAAAACTTTTTCGTAAATACTCTGCATATCGTTATCATTCAAATCACTCACAAAATTTTTTACAACGTTTGGTGTGTTGTAATCAATTTGTGCTTGATGCACACTACTACCTTTTCCTGAGGTAAAGTCTAGAAATCCCTCCACTACAATAGGCACATAATCTGATAATTCGCTGAATGTGAATAAATTACAATTGATGCAATGGACAATTATTTTGTGTAGATAATCACACGTTACTTTTTTCAACACTAAATTAATACTTCTTTGCAGCTCTCTCGTCTTCACTTTGTCTTCTCATTTCTTTAACCTCGATGGATTTTTCCTTAAATCTCTTCGTAAGCTTCCAGGACCAGTTGGACCCATAAATCTTAATTTATTGCAAGTTATTTTAATCCGTTGGAAAGTATTTTTTAATGTTGGAGAAAGCTTATTTAAACTCGTTCCAACTAGAAATTGTATAGGAATTCCTTTGAATTCTACGGCAAACAGACAAACAATAGGTTTCCACTCGTTGTCTAACAATTTTCGTATTTCAGCCCAAAAATTACTTTTTTATCAAATGATTTACTCAATCCATGAAGCTTAGAAATACTCTGAGGGAGCGATGATTGTTAATGCTGCCTCGAGGCTGACAGATCCAAAGCTTCTCTCTTTCTAAGACTCTCTTTTTCACAGGCTCCATTGTCTCCTCGTTATAATATACTAACTGTTGAATGATTGACCAGAGACTGACAGCTCCTTTTTTTGAAGCACAAATGTATGCAACTCATTATTTGGAAGAGCAGGGGGTGTTAAAAACGCTTGGAGGTGGTAAATCATGATTAAGCTTGTCAAAACTCTATCACCAAGCATTTTTAGATGGTACTACTTCAAAAACAAGTATGAACACTAAAATACAAAAATGCTGACTGTACAGTTAGAGATAGGCATATAAAATGCTAACATTTTGATTTCTTAGAACTTATCACACACCGTAGCTACATTTTTTGGAACACGCAGACTACAAATAATAAGCACAAAATTACAACGGTATATAACAAAAGATTAGAGTTAAATTTTATGTTAACGACATTTTATTACAATTACTTCACAAGCATTTTATTAGACATCCACCGTTACCAGTGTAACGGTGCCCCACCGTTAGGCCACATTAGTAGGCTAGGGCAGGTAGGGAAGCAGGGAAAGGGGGAAAGAGTGGAAAAGGGCCTAAATGGGAAAGCGGGAAGGGAAAGTAGGGGAACGGGAGAAAAGGCCAAGAGAGCGGCAGATTAGCTTGGGCCAGCGAACGCGCGTGAAGCGAATTTTTCCTTCTTTGCCGTCTCTCTTTGTTTTTTCCGTTGTTTTGGTGCATGAAGTTTTTGTTGGAGCGATAACGTTTGGAGTTATTTCGACGTCACGGAAAGTGTTGGTACCGTGACCCGGCTCCTGAACCCGTTGACAAGGTCGGACCAAGGCCAGGCCTGACGACCTTGACCTCCACACGCAGCCAGTAGGGACGCCTACTGGCCTCTGCGAACTCACGCCAACAGCGCCTAGTTCCGCCTATCCAAGGCATCTACGAGGAGCGACCTCCCCGCATCGCGTAAGTACCTGCCAACCAGCAGTCTATTGTAAAGGGCAGCGGCCCTAGATTAGCCCGCGTAAGTCTGCCCAGTTCGCGTTTTCGCGCCACGAGCACGTCGAGCAATCGCGCGAGAACCAAACTTACACCCGCGAGTACGAATTGTAATCTCTTATTTATTTAATTGAATATATTTCTTATTTTAAACTTGGTCGCGAGTGCTTCCTTTTGTGTGTGCCCGATTCCCTTGTGTCGTACTAAAGTCGTCGCGAGAGGCGACGACGTGCAAGGTCACCGCGATACTCGTCATCTGCGGGGTCTCGGAGAGCGAGACCCGCGTACAAAGTTTTATCGGAGGTGTCGCCGAGGGTACCCGGGCAACACAGGCCCGGTCGAGGTTGCCAAGTCCGCCTCACTACTCCACATCGGCAGCACCCCGTAACACCAGATACATAGTTTATATTTCTTTTGTTACATCTTAATGAAATAAAACGTCTCGCGATTTCATCATTTTTTCAAATCATCGAAAAAATTGTCAAGAAATTTTCTGAAACCCAATTTATGACTTGTGTAAAACAAAAACATTAAACAAAATTAACCGCACACATTTAAGGATAGGCTTTGTAGCTGTTTAACATTCGAACGCAGTTTTTTATAATTTTTTCGTAAGCGATTGATATGATCCGATATACGGTTGTACACCAGAGCTATCGAAATACAAGACATTACCTTATTTATCAGCATACATAGCAACCCAACGAGTACCGGACTCTGTATGATTGTCAGTGTTTATGACAAGCATTGTCGATTTCGTCCACACCTATGGGATCTGATTTGCTGGGAAGACACCCACAGTATGCGAGGGTAGTTCAAAATTTTAAAAATCGCTTTTAAAGGTACTTTAAAAAATTAAGTCCATGATGATGTCGGGATGATTAAATATTTTGTCGTTACGCCTCCTTACTCAATTTTTGCAAGCGACAAGAAGGTGTTACTACCTAATATGCGAAAAAGACACTGTTCAAAGCAACGATAGCAATTTTTTCGGCACCGTTACATCTTTTTTAACTTTAAAATACTGAATGTCTACTATAAGATCCATTGCGTTTCATGGCTGGTTAAACATACCAAAAGAAAGTAAACCGAGAGACCACTGACATGTCCAAGCAGTGAGTGTAAGTACATGTAGTTGGTGGTGCCATTCAGCCACAAAAGTCGACCGTTATTTGACGTGACGCATCGACTTCAAGAATATTTTCGTACTCAGCATATACTATAAAGTTAATAATCTAAATAAGAGCATGGGCAAATCAAACATTCAATCTAACGCTACCATGTTTAATGAGGTTTCAATGAGAACATTCGTTGGCTGATAAATCTGGTGTTAAATCCAAAACAATGAGACAGTAACCGTTGGAATAAAATTTGCCATGTATATGATTTCCTTCATTGAGAAAGTAAACACGAGTATCCAAAAACAAGGTATGATAAGCATCTATGTATAAATTATTCGTTTTAAAGTCTGGCTGTATATAATAATTTGGAAAAACATTGAACGCTGTTAATGTACAATCAAAGAAAATTAGTATGGAAGCGATAAAAATTAAACAGATTCATAGCTCGATCGCCATCATCAGCTTGATTTTTAACGAAACTGACGATTATTCACTTAGGTAACTGGCCCAAAGTTACATTATCCAAAGTTTCGCCATGAATACCGCTGTGCATCGTCACAGCTTTTACTTCTACACACGCTAGCAGATATTTTGCCATGCTCTTTGACAGAGCTTTGGTAGGAGCTAGTAAAACAGATTGACTCATTTTAACGCACACTACTAAAACGTTTGCTTTTTCGATACGAAGGGAAACTAAGTTCGAAGTGTCCATGAGACAAAATGCATCACAAGATCTTACTTATCGCATTCTTGCCTCAACGCTATTGATGTGTAATTTTTCTTGATTGCATACATCACAATGAAGATGACCAATCAGATCAATTGATTCCCTTGCTAGTAGTAATATACGCTGATGGATGAGCTCGGTGTTGGCATCCAACATATCGTCCATTTTTGTCACCGTATCATCGCATCGTAAGGCACTTGTTGAGTGTAATGGTTTTTCCGCAGGTTTGTGATTTAATAAAGCTTCCAAATATGCTCTGTAAGTGTGTGCGTTGTTAGAAGGTACTACAGATTTCTGATTGAAAAACATATCAACTTAATTGAACAACGAATGCATAACATTATTTATTGGCCCCACCTTTGAGTTTTTAGATGCTACGTCAGCATTCAACTCTTCATATTCATTGATGGTCAACTTAACATGAAAACTGAATATCGTGTATGCAGGATCAAACCTGAGAAATCCAAAAGTTCGAATGGAGAGATTCAGCGTTAGTGGCTGTTGGCTTGCGTGTGATCGCGATGCTCGAACGTGCGGTGCTTTCGGGTATTTAGCGCGTTCGGGGCACGTGGTCGCTGCGTCATGTCCGACGACGCCGGCGTGCACTTCTCTCCTAGTAGGACGTCGCGACCCGTTGGGTGTCGATCGACGGCCCTTACGGTAGACTGTCGTGCCAAATCGGCACGGCAGACCATCGGTGTCCTTTACCCGATCGACTGCCTGGCGGTATTGAAAACTTTTAGTCAAGATTGGTATCGAGTCGCACTTTCGAATGTATTCCTCACCATTACACTGAGAAAGAAGTGGAAGCGGTGATGTACCAGCGGTGGTGCTCTCATAGTTGTAGGGCGTATGTAGCGCCACTTACGGTACAACAGGTATTCCACACTCGAAGGATTGCTTGTATCCTGCATGAGTGGGAGCTGTGGCGTCCCACTGGGTGAACAAAATCGCACCGTCAGTGAAATAGCCACATAGGAGACAGTTGCAGTCTCGCCAAGTGAGATTGTGTATGCACCGCAAGGGGGGCTCTAGTCTCTCGCTGTGGGACAGCAGCTGCCCCACTTGAGCGGAGATAAGTAGCCCTACTGTTTGGTAAAGCAGAGCTCCTTCGAAAGAGTTCTGATCTCCCACTTCTTTCTCAGTGTACCTGGTACGATCAATTCAATCAGTAAATGGTCCGTGAGCGATGATATCGGCTTGTATTGAATCCAGTGCGATCCCTCGATTGTTGTTTGAGTCGGTGGAGTATTAAACAAAAGAAGTTTAGACTTTAAACACTTTCACGAGTGATTGTGTGAGAAATCCATTTTTTAGAACGAAGTTCTTTATGTCGCGTTACTCGGGGGGCTGGAATTTTAAAACCGACAGATTTTTTTTTTTGGAATCAGAAATTTCTTCCTCTCAAGTTTCTCCCCTTACCCCGTCCCCCTCACCAACTGTTCTCTACACACTTCCCCTCTCCTCACTATATATGTATATCTGT